>OZ024795.1:21111840-21711840 GCA_964017045.1 Omphiscola glabra
CATAAATAACGATATTTTAAGAACCTTTTTTTTTTTCATTTGTAACATCAAAATTTAGTTTTTAAACATGTTTTAGGGCTAAAACCATAGGGCGATTGTCCCTAAAATGGTTGAATATATCCCCACCTCCACAGAACAGCCTATGGGTAAAGATACTTCAGCGTTTGTATACCTACCTGTTAAAGATATCTGTAGAAATTTAACAAATGATAATAATTTGTATCTTATTTATCTTTGTTTACGACACCTTTGAAAACCAGACATAGACTCATATTTTTGTTTAAAGTTCTTGAAACAAAACTAAACAAACCCCGTCTCTCTAGCTTGATTTTGTGATGTACAAAACATTATAACTGGTGAAATAATAGAGTAGTTCCATTTCGTAGAGTGCGCACAGATCACAGTGTTCCTCAAACCCCTTCCTCCGGATACATGCACATCACAATGTGCCAGTCATTGTGGTTAGTTTTTTGACAACTAGTTGTGTCTGCCGTGTTGAGTATTCTATACTATGGCTATAGCTGTCAATGTTTTAGAATAGGAGCCTATATAGGACTCAATAATTGCGACGAACAACGTGGGCCTGCTTACATCAGCATATATAACTTGCAATCAAATCTGCTTACACCAGAACATAAAACTTGTGATCAAATTTTCTTACACCAGAACATAAAATGTGTGATCAAATCTGTGCATGCATTTTTAGAAGCAGAGCGATGAGCAACGAATTTATTTACCAAAATAAATATTTCGCAAAAATCTTTCCAAGCAGTGTTTCTAAATGTGGGGTGTAAGCCCCACAGGAAAAAGTGGGGGGGGGGGGTGTATTTTGAAGATTATGTCGGGACATTTAGTGTCTGGTGGAAATATATTAACAGTTCAAAAATTGTTGGGAAACAATATTAAAGAGGATTTTGGGTAGGAGTTGGACATGAAATATGTTTAGGTTCTCAGTTGGGGTGTGGCGCTAAAAAGTTTGAGAAACACTGCCATACAGAGGTATCCCCTTTAAAAAATAAAAAAAATTATCAACTGCCTATGGTCGACGCGTATTATACGCATAACATGTAGTTTGATTTGGGAACCACTCTCAAATGCTTATACCCCTTATTTACTGGCGTAGCATTTTAATTAATTAATCAGTTATGGGGATTCTTGCGTGTGCTAATGCGTGCAGTAAAGTTTCAAAAACGAAAATAAGAATATAAAAAAAATATGGAGGCATCCGTTAACATAGAGTGCGTTTAAGCATAACCCACTTTAGAAAATAAATATCCGCTTTTCATCTAAATGAGTGCAGATGTACTTAAACATTTTTAATTCTTTTTTTTTTTTTGGTGTTGTTTTAAATCCTGCCATACCCAATGACCAAGCGCTCCACTTGTTAAACAAAATAATAATAATTGCACTACTAGATCAATACACACATTGTTATCATTGATCTGACACGGTGGATGTACTTGTAAAAGGGAATAATTTAACACACAATCTCATGGAACACAGGTAGAATCGAGAAATTGTTGATTTTATTTGGGGGGGTGGGGGCAGTTTGTGGGTCTTTTTTTTTTAAAGTATAAACTCGAAAATCAACAACCGATATTATCAAACCCTCATCTTTTTTTTTTTCGGGACTTCTTTCCGGATACTAATATTCATTAAAGTGTATGGGTTTGTTAAAAAATTTGTTACCCCAACATTTTGTACGTGTTAAAGAATACTAACGACCGAAAGTTTACCCCTGATAAAGTGTGCTGCACCCCGCGACCCCCCCCCCTTTTCCGTTGGCTTGTCTATAATGCAGAATAAGATCATTTAAACGTATTTCATTAAATGAACATTGCACTGACAATTCTTTGTATCCATGTATCAAAGGGAACATGAGCAAAGATATAAAACAATTCCTCAAAACTTCATCAACTTCTCTCCGTGACACTAGACGAGTCGAAGTATTTCTTGTAGCATAGAAGTGAGACATTTTTTTTTATTCACTAGGTCTAAATTAAAAACACCAATAGGTTAAAATGGACGCTCTAATCATGATACTGCGTGAGTGTTTCTGCAGTCTAAATAACAGATAGTTTGAGCTTTGTCACATGCATAAACAGTGCCTTTCCCAAGCTTTAACTTAGGATGCCCCCTCAAGCTGGGGTGCTCGCATCCCCAGGGTGGCACGAGAGGGTATTTTGGGGGTGTGCGAGAAAAAGTAGTTATAGAGAAATAAAAATAGATAATTTTTTTTTTAATAAAAAAAAACGATTTTTTCTAAAAATGTATTAAAAAGTTTTTAAAAAAATAATCATGTCCTACAAACCTTCTGAGATGTCACATGACTGAAAACAGCGTGGTGTTTGGTGGGAATACAAAATTTCAACTCAGTTGGAGATAAGGAAGTGGGTCAAAATTTGAAATGCAATGTAGAGGTCACTCAAGCGTAAATAGAGATCACTGGTGACCACCTGAACATGAAAGTTTTATTGTTATGGGGGGGGGGGGGAGCGTCAGTGTAAAAAGTCTCAGCTGGCTTGACATCAAGAAGTGGATCAAACTATCCACTGGATTGACACCAAGAAGTGGATCAAACTATCCGCTGGATTGACATCAAGAGGTGGATCAAACTATCCGCTGGATTGACACCAAGAGGTGGATCAAACTATCCGCTGGATTGACACCAAGAGGTGGATCAAACTATCCGCTGGATTGACACCAAGAAGTGGATCAAACTATCCGCTGGATTGACACCAAGAGGTGGATCAAACTATCCACTGGATTGACACCAAGAGGTGGATCAAACTATCCGCTGGATTGACACCAAGAGGTGGATCAAACTATCCGCTGGATTGACACCAAGAAGTGGATCAAACTATCCGCTGGATTGACACCAAGAAGTGGATCAAACTATCCGCTGGATTGACACCAAGAAGTGGATCAAACTATCCGCTGGATTGACACCAAGAGGTGGATCAAACTTAAGAAACAATATACAAGCTACTCAAAGGTAAGGTGACGTCATTGTTTACCTACTGATCATGAAATGTATTCTTTTCATCGGGTGTGTGTAAGTGTTCAAAGTTTGAGCTCAAATGGAACTCAGAAAGTTGGTGAATACTGTGATGCAAGATTCCACCACAAACAAAACTGTGATGCAAGAAGCCACCATAAACAAAACTGTGATGCAAGAAGCCACCACAAACAAAACTGTGATGCAATATTCCACCACAAACAAAACTGTGATGAAAGATTCCACCACAAACAAAACTGTGATGCAAGAAGCCACCACAAACAAAACTGTGATGCAAGATTCCACCCCAAACAAAACTGTGATGCAAGAAGCCACCCCAAGCAAAACTGTGATGCAAGAAGCCACCACAAACAAAACTTAACTGTGATGCAAGATTCCACCACAAACAAAACTGTGATGCAAGATTCCACCACAAACAAAACTGTGATGCAAGAAGCCACCACATAAAAAACTGTGATGCAAGATGCCACCACAAACAAAACTGTGATGCAAGATTCCACTATAAACAAAACTGTGATGCAAGATTCCACCACAAACAAAACTGTGATGCAAGATTCCACCACAAACAAAACCGTGATGCAAGATGCCACCACAAACAAAACTGTGATGCAAGATTCCACCGCAAGCAAAATGACAAAGCAAGCTAATAAAAAGCGCATACAAAGGAATCATCGATTTTGAACGTTATGAAACAATTCGTAGAGAGCGTGCAGAATAAATTAACGTTTGTGAAACTCTAGCTTAACGTCTCCAAAATTAGATATACTATCTCTGTCGCCGTAACATCATGTAACGTTAGCCTGGAGTAAGAGCTAAATGTCATACAGTGATTTTGGTTTCGGAAAGCGACTATTTGGAAATGCCACAAGATGCGACTACACATTTAAAAAAAAAAAAAAATTGTTTCAAAGTTTTTTCAAAGTCACATGACCACTGAAAATGAAATCATTGAAATCCTGGCTTGAAAGTGATTCAACCAGATTAGAGTTTGTATTACAGTTAAGTGTTAGCAATACATTTTAAAAAACACAAATCACAATGTTTATGTGAAATCACAACTTATGCCCACTACGATTTATACAACTTATGACTACTACGACGAACTAATGCCACTACGACTAACTTATGCCACTACGACTAATTAATGCTACTACGCCTAATTAATGCCACTACGAATAATTAATGCCATTACAACTTATGGCCACTAAAACTTATGGCAACGCATGGACGCTAAAATTTATACAGCTTAATGTTTTAAGGTTACTACTGTGTTTCAAGAAGTGATTTAAAGCAAGTCTTATCTCTTAAAACATTTAATTTTAAAACTCCATCACTACTGCCCCCCAAAAAATGTGATACTCTTATTAAGTAATAACTCTTTGTCCCAGGCCATTACGAGATTCTAGCACAGCATTTCTTTGATAACAACGGTCCTAGGATTTACCCTAATCAATGGTAACAAGCCGTTACACAAGACCTGCCGTGCAGCAACTCCGATGCTATCATAGAATACACGGTACTCACAAAAACAGTGCTTAATGACGCGGCTATAACTCCAACAACTGCCAAGATCACTACTACAACAACAATGTGGTCAGGCTTTGACGGAGGCAGCGCGCGCCAGTTCCTACGCTGCACGTGCGTCCCGTCGTCGCCCTGGCATCGGATAACAGTGGCCCTTTTTTGTCGGTGTCGGGGGGGGGGGGGTGTAGAGGGGCTAAATGACGGGTGGGGGACATGGGGTGGGTTAGGGGCAGACGATTGAGATTTCTTTTACATTGAGAACTTTGATCACGTGTGGATTGGTGAAATTCTTATGTCAATACTTATAGTTACCAACCAAAAAGGTAATGGGAGATTTAGCTATTCATGTGTCATTACAGGTACATGACGATAAAAAATGTAATTCGAGATTGAGCTATTAGTTTGTCTATACATGTGAATGTACTTAACAACCCCCCCCCCCCCCCCCCCAAAAAATAATAAAAAAATGCCGCATTATTAGTCATGTTTCGACAACACTTTTTTATTGTGTAAAGAGCCATCTTCCTACATTAAATGGGTTATATTTTAGGAAGCACCGGATTGTTTATATTAACTTGTATATCATTGAAGATTTTATTTTAAAGAGCCGCACCGATTCCTTCTAAGAGCCGCTGTATGCCGACCACTGCAATGATTAATATAAGGTGTGTAAGTCTTAAAGAATTTATGGTTCAGACTCAGGCGGCTCGGAAATGACAATTGTGTAAAGGCGCGTTGAGTGTAAGTTGTGGCGTCTTTCTTTTAAATGGTGTGGGTTTAATATCGATGGCATTCTGGAAATTTCTCGAGGAGGGGCCCTTAAGTCACACAAGCAACAACACAAAAAGAAAGGAAAAAAAAATCATAATAAATGAACTAGTTGTGTGACATCATGAGGCGCCATGCGACGTGTGACATCATGAGGCGCCATGCGACGTGTGACATCACGAGGCGCCATGCGACGTGTGACAACACGAGGTGCCATGCGGGGATGCGACGTGTGACATCATGAGGCGCCATGCGACGTGTGACATCACGAGGTGCCATGCGGGGATGCGACGTGTGACATCATGAGGCGCCATGCGACGTGTGACATCACGAGGCGCCATGCGACGTGTGACATCACGAGGTGCCATGCGACGTGTGACAACACGAGGTGCCATGCGGGGATGCGACGTGTGACATCATGAGGCGCCATGCGACATCACGAGGCGCCATGCGGGGATGCGACGTGTGACATCATGAGGCGCCATGCGACATCATGAGGTTCCATGCGACGTGTGACATCACGAGGCGCCATGCGACGTGTGACATCACGAGGTGCAATGCGGGGATGCGACGTGTGACATCATGAGGTGCCATGCGACGTGTGACAACACGAGGTGCCATGCGACGCGTGACATCACGAGGTGCCATGCGACGTGTGACATCACGAGGTGCCATGCGACGTGTGACATCACGAGGTGCCATGCGACATCGCGAGGTGCCATGCGACGTGTGACATCACGAGGTGCCATGCGACGTGTGACATCACGAGGTGCCATGCGACGTGTGACAACACGAGGTGCCATGCGACGTGTGACATCACGAGGTGCCATGCGACGTGTGACATCACGAGGTGCCATGCGACGTGTGACATCACGAGGTGCCATGCGACGTGTGACATCACGAGGTGCCATGCGACGTGTGACATCACGAGGTGCCATGCGACGTGTGACATCACGAGGTGCCATGCGACGTGTGACAACACGAGGTGCCATGCGACGTGTGACAACACGAGGTGCCATGCGACGTGTGACAACACGAGGTGCCATGCGACGTGTGACATCACGAGGTGCCATGCGACGTGTGACATCACGAGGTGCCATGCGACGTGTGACATCACGAGGTGCCATGCGACGTGTGACATCACGAGGTGCCATGCGTTGTGTGACGTAATGAGGTGCCATGCGTTGTGTGACGTAATGAGGTGCCATATGTTGTATGAATCACGAGCTGCCAAATCTTGTGTGACAACACGAGGTGCCATGCGACATCACGAGGTGCCATGCGATGTGTGACATCACGAGGTGCCATGCGTTGTGTGACGTAATGAGGTGCCATGCGTTGTGTGACGTAATGAGGTGCCATATGTTGTATGAATCACGAGCTGCCAAATCTTGTGTGACATTATGAGGTGCCATGCGTTGTGTGACATTATGAGATGTCATGCGTCGTGTGAAATCGTGAGGTGCCATGCCATGTGTGACATCATGAGGTGCCATGTGTTGTGTGACATCATGAGGTGCCATGCGTTGTGTGACATTATGAGATGTCATGCGTCGTGTGAAATCGTGAGGTGCCATGCCATGTGTGACATCATGAGGTGCCATGTGTTGTATGACATCATGAGGTGCCGTGCATTGTGTGACATTATGAGGTGACATACGTTGTGTGACATCTTGAGGTGCCATACGTTGTGTAACATCATGAGGTCCCATACGTGTGTGACATCATGAGGTGCCATGCCACGTGTGACATCATGACATGGACTTTCAACTTGTATTTTACATTCATGTTTTGTTTTAAACTAACTGCCCCCACACCCAAATTAGTACCGCCAAGGGCGGGCCAAGATTTTTTGCCTCCCCCCCCTTCCACCACCGCTTCCATGAAAAAGCCTCTGCAGTTGACAGATATCCAAGCTCTCAATATAAAGATATTTTTTTAAAGTGCCCCCCTCCTACGCCACTGCACCCCATCCCTCGCGTGTTCACGAATCCATGGGGATGTGGGCTAAACGTCAACTATACTTATAAAACCTGTTGAAATGGACATTGTTGAAATGGACATTGTTGAAATGGACATTGTTGAAATGGACATTGTTGAAATGGACATTGTTTTACATTTTTTTAAAGATTCTCACCAAAAACTATTAAAAAAAAAAAAAAAAAACTGCAACCATTGTTTAGCACTTTTTCATAACAAAAATCTAGAATGTAATCATGCTATCTTTAAAAATAAATTTAAATGTGTACACTTTAGTCTCATGTGGTTATAAGGTGACATAAGACCACCAATTGATGATTTGACGATGGTGATCTATGTTTCATATATTTGGTGGAGCTGAAGGAGTTGGTGTACTTTTGCTTGCAGGTGTCCCTATCGTAATTGTGGAAAAGGGGGGAGGGGGGTGTTATGTTTTAACAGAGAATAAACTAGTCGTTCCAAGTCAGCAGATCTCCTTCCCACTCTCCACGGGACAACCAAATGGTCAATACTAGGGCATGATGAGCACAAGACAACAACCAAATGGTCAATATGAGGGCATGATAAGCCCAAGACAACAACCAAATTGTCAAAATGGCTCGGCATCTAGGGCGTCTCGGCAGTTCATGGGATGTATGTCTAGTCCTGGCGTCAACACATCCAACTACACAGTCACTGGTGCCTCATGGTTCTGACATTGGTGAGTTGTGATACAGCTCATGTTCTTTAAGGCTGAAAAATGTGTATCTGTTATGAAGTAAAGTGTTCAATAAAAATTGCTGTTGGTGGAAAGTGAGTTCCATATGTATAGCTTTTTATTTTCTTTCAACATGATAACTTTCCTTCATTTAAGTTTTCTTATTTATACTGTGCACTAATGACATCACTCTATACAACTACAACAAAATATACTTTTTTTTAAGTTTAATTTCATTTTTTTGCTGCACAAGCAAAAATTCAACAGGAAATGAAGCAATAAATATGTAAACAAAGATGGAGCAACATTGGAGTTGAAGTCTTGTCTTCACTGTCAGCTTGGTACAAACAGAATGTGATGAATGTAACTATAACATCTAGACAACTCTGAGACACAATGAACAGAATACTAATCAGTCATATCAATTTGAAGTTAATATAACCAAACTAATTCATCATCCAATGTGTTGAGAACCATTTCAAAGGAACTATTCCAAAAGGGAACTGAAATTTAAAAAAATAAAATATTTTCCAACATGTGGAAAATAAAAAGGAACTCATTGTAACATACAAAAATAATAATCTAATACATTTCTTGGTCACTAGCAGTCTAGACAAAACTGTGTCATACCATTGTGACATTTGATGATCTGGTGCCATCTAAGACACCAATGTGTGTCTAGACAAAACTGTGTCATACCATTGTGACATTTGATGATCTGGTGCCATCTAAGACACCAATGTGTGTCTAGACAAAACTGTGTCATACCATTGTGACATTTGATGATCTGGTGCCATCTAAGACACCAATGTGTGTCTAGACAAAACTGTGTCATACCATTGTGACATTTGATGATCTGGTGCCATCTAAGACAAAACTGTGTATTACATTGTGACATTTAAAGATCTGGTGCCATCTAAGACACCAATGTGTCAAAATAGAAACAACATGTAAAGATAAAATATCTCAAGCCTATTGAGATAGTAAAACCAAACTGGTGCTTATTTCACCAAACTGGTGCTTATTTCACCAAACTGGTGCTTATTTCACCAAACTGGTGCTTATTTCACCAAACTGGTGCTTATTTCACCAAACTGGTGCTTATTTCACCAAACTGGTGCTTATTTCACCAAACTGGTGCTTATTTCACCAAACTGGTGCTTATTTCACCAAACTGGTGCTTATTTCACCAAACTGGTGCTTATTTCACCAAACTGGTGCTTATTTCACCAAACTGGTGCTTATTTCACCAAACTGGTGCTTATTTCACCAAACTGGTGCTTATTTCACCAAACTGGTGCTTATTTCACCAAACTGGTGCTTATTTCACCTCATAAAAAAGCACCATAAAAAAAAGATACAGCGAAATCCTTTCTGTATCACTTCAACTGAACTTTTCATAAATATGTAGAATAACTGCAGTTCTCCAATAACTTTTCTATCAGAACTGTAAACTGCAAGCTGCAGAATTAAAGAGCCCTCACTGTACTAGGTGGTTTTTAAAACTAAAATAATAATGGTTACTTAACCTTTGAACCAACATGGTGTGTAGACTGGACCATGTCACAGCTTTCACTTAAGTAGGTGGTATTTAAAACTTGAAAAAAAAAAAAAAAGAAGTGACTAGTGACCTAATTTGTGAACCGGCCACTTTCTATTACATTAAGACTGGACCATGACATGGAGTTCACTGGATTAAGTGGGTTTTTTAAAAATTTTTTAAAATGGTTACCCAATCAACAGTGAACTGACATGCTTTACAGTAATCAACTTGTTTACTGCTTCATGTAAAAAGCTTAACTGAAAAATAAATGTATGGATTATTTTCTTGGTCTGCGGTGATCTGTTTCTGAAATCACTTGCATCTCCACCAGCTCAGAAAGACCATAGGTTACCTGTAGGTAAAACAAAAAGTTGTTACAGATGTTTCAAAACCCAAACTGAAATAAATGGGTCAAAAAGAAGAACAAACTTTTCTAAGGAGGGTTCAACAGAACCAATAAAATAAACCTGGGATTAAGTCTCATTCTTAAATATAGCATCATTTTGGACATCTGATCTAAAGCTGTTGGTGATATATATGCATCATTAATGACCTAAGAAGGGTACATGATTTAGCCCACAAAGGGACATCATCATTTCAACTAATTCAGTTGGTATAATTTTAAAGTGCTCTCCCTTTACATATTTATTAATGATATTATTTTTTTAACTATGATGGTTTGTTATTATTTTATTCAATTTCAGGCTTTGTCTTGATCATTTAATTTCTGTTAATTTCTAAGATTGTTTTTTTTACAAAGGTTCTTTCAGAGTCATGTGGTTGAGAATTTCCAAAGACACATACAAAGGCATTGGCCCTGCTTATCCCACATGAGGAGACTGGTGAAAATATTTGAACCAGGAATGCAACCAGAACACTTGTCTCTTATTATGACTATGACTAACTCAGTGGTGTGGCTTAACTTTATGATGCCACTGACAATGGCCAGTGCCTCCAAACCCACCCCCTACCCCATCATTTTAGCTACTTCTATGAAATTGTCACCCAGTTCTCCTTATGTTAATTTATAGACACTTCTTTATGTACCCGAGGGGTGCTAAAAGAATTAAAGAAAGACTTACAATGTTATCTTGTTCAAATTCTCCGTTATCCTCCTCTTCATCCTCCCCATAGTTCAGTTCAAACCTGCCTTGCCTTCTTTGTCTCACTGAAACACAGTATCAATTCACTGTAAGCATTTCATGCATTAGTTCAGTGTTAAGTAGTTGATGCATCAACTCATTGTTTAGTCATTAATCATTGTAAAAACAATTCGAGAAAGTACTTTGAACATCTATCCTCTGTGAACACAAAAACAACTGGTGACAATTTTTAACAGAACAATTTGTTGATAGATATTTCAGCAGCTGAGCCAAATATGGTAAGTTAAACAGTTTTGTATTTTGTCTAATTTTAACTAATGACAGAGAAGATTGCAAGAGACAAGAAGGAGTGGGAAAATATTGTTAATGGTCTTTCTTCCACAGGGAGATGAAAAAACAAAGAAGAAGAACTATAAATATAATACAATAAAACATACTACAAGTCTGGGCTACCCTTGGCATAAATTTTTTTCCCTGACTTTCCTGAACTTAAATATTGCAAAAAAAATGAATTTCCAAATTCTTATCTGAGCCCTATTATTTGAAGTTACGAATTCATTTTTAAAGATAATATCTTGAATTACATTTTATTGTTCTATACCCCTAAAAGCAAAACAATTTTTAATTTTATTTTATTTGCAAAAAATATTTTTAAAAGAAGTTATGTATTAGGCAAATGTATAAATATTTTCACCAAAATTTTCCTTGGCACTGATTTAGACTTAGTGATTTCATCACACACTTAAAATTATGAAAATATAAAACAGTTTTATAACTACCGATAGAATTTCTACAAAACTCAACAATTAAATACTTTTCTTACCTTTCTCCCTTTTCAACTCTACTTGAACTGAGCTTGACTCAGAGTCAATATGAAGAACTTTGGCCTCCTGTTATAGAATAATGGTGGGGAAAAAACAGTATAGGCTGGAAACACATGTCTTTACAAGTATAGCTTTTGAAGTTAGAAAATAGAAATAAACACATGGCTGACCTTTAAAATATAAACAGGCTTCCAGCTATGTGCATTCTTATTACTTCTAGATCACAAAACTGAGGGATTTTAATTACAAGGAAAATTATGTATGGTCTTTAAATTATTTTGGTTCACATTTTCTCTTTAAAACCTGACCACATACTAGGAGTAGGGAAAGAAAAAAGGGAATGTTTTAGATTTGATTGGCAATATAAATTGAGTTAATATGGACTGCATAGCACAAAATCATTAAAAAAATTTTGACAAACCTTGAAGTCCGACAGGGTTGGTGTATAGTCATCTGATAGTTCAAGAACCTATAATGTAAACATATATTTACAATTAACCAAGTTCTAGGAAAGGAGGTTTTGTTGTGATCACATTTCATTCCTTATGTTGTGTGTGTTGTGATAGTGTGGGTGAATGGCAATTTTTCTATTTTTTTCTCATGCCAAAAACATGCTGTTCTGTAAAGTTATTTTTGATATCAGGCTTGTCATAAGAAACAGTAAAACTTCCATCACCAAACAGATTAGATAATCAGAAGTGACCAGACTTTCACAGCAAAAACTGTAAATGAATAAGTGCCCCTGTAAATTAGTAGACACCATTCAGAATGTCATTATTATACCGGTAATAAGAAAATTGTATGAATTCTTCTGGACAAGTTACATCGTAGAAAACATTCTGTGATATTTACTCTTTTAAATTGGAAAAAGAACATTTACTACATTAGAAATTTGTTTAATAAGGTAAACACAAGTTAAAGATTAAAAAATTAAATATTTTTAATTTATAAAAGAAATAAGAATTCATGGAACAGCTACGACTAAGTCCATACTTACTTTGAAAACAAGAATATCCCCTTCCTTTGGTAGACCTTTTATTTTCTCATCTTTAACATCAATTGACTTAAAACTTTGGTTGGGTGAAGTCTGAGTCACAGTACCTCGGCTGGTATCTGTTGATTGATACAAGTCAGTAGCCTGTCTTTGGGCCTGACTTGGCTGGAGTGAGGTGGCCTACATATGATTGGAGAAAATTATTCATTACGATTAAACAAACTTCTTACAAAGGTGTTATCCCACATATTTCTCTTCAATAATTCTTCTTTGACACTGAATGATTTACTGACTCTACTTGAAACTAATGTTTAATTGACATGAAATAATTTAATTTTTTTTTTAATTTAATAAGTATGTTAATGATAATTTGAAAAAAATTCAAATAAATCTCAACTAAAACTACACAGATAATTGTTTTTTTAAAATTACTTTTTAAAGTAAATAATGATTTTAACTTCCTATTTTAAAAAATCAGTTTTCTAACTACCTGTTGGATGGTTGAAATGTTGGTCAGCACATCAGTTTCAGGATCGGCCGCATTGGAAAAACTTGCATTAAAACTCTTGTCCCGCTTCTTTCTGTGAGAGACACAGAGTGAGTGCCCAGCCACAGATTTGCTTATCTCCAACTGCCGACCAGAAAAGCTTCTCTGTCTTAAGAGCTGTTGAAATTTATCAGTGGGGTCTATGGGTGTCCCCAAGGGGGTGCTTGTACTTGATGTTTGGTGTATTTCAGCATTCGTGGGTGTCAACAGTGCTCTGTCGATAAAACTAACTGTTGCCCTCCTTAAATTTGCATCTGACAAGCTCGGTTTAACTGGCATAGACCCGACGCTATTTCGAAAATTTCTATCACCAGAACTGTGAGTTAGTACAGGAATTTCAGTTTTATTTTCTAGATCATTACCATTTATTTGACTACTTTTATCTCCTGACATACCGTTCTGCTCTGCCCGCTTGCCATGTAAAGGCTTCAGAACTCTTTTACTTACTTGCATTCCTTCAATGCTTTCTGAGTTTTTCTGTGCCCTAGTGGTCACAGCAGTGTCAATGAAGCTTACATCATTGTTACCCTCCGGCAGAGTAAATTCTTCTTCACGGTCGAATGTCAAGCGGCTATTTTGAGGCATGAGATGAGGT
Source organism: Omphiscola glabra (assembly GCA_964017045.1). NCBI lineage: Eukaryota > Metazoa > Mollusca > Gastropoda > Lymnaeidae > Omphiscola > Omphiscola glabra. Next base: position 21,125,435 of record OZ024795.1, read on the forward strand.
GGAAGACATAGTGAGTAATCAGTTTGGGTGACAGAAGCTACCAAAGGTTGGGCGCTTGAAGCACTGGTCCCTCTCTTTTTCCTTTTACGATTTCTTTTACGTTTAGGCTGATCTGTTGTGTTTTCAGTAAGACTATCATCACATGTGGGTCTAGTGTTTCTGGTCGAGAGCTCTTCTGCCCTCTTTTTCAACAACTGCTCTAAGTAACTAGACGCATCAAGCTCACTGTGTGGTAGATCACTCTCCATTGAACTGGTGAGAGTTTCAGCAGCAGCATTTTCCCTTTCCCTCTCACTGACATTTTGTTCATCTGTTTCTTTTGAGTAATTAATAATTCTTGTGTCTCCATTCTCAGGTTCTGGCATAAATCCTTCTTCAATAATATTATTACTAATTCCATTTTCTTGACAGCTGGTTGGCTCTTGGTCTAAATGAATTGTATCCTTGTCTAGGTTGTCGTCTGCAGATGAAGGTTTTATTCTATTTCTTTTATTAGATCGTTTACGCTTCTTTCCTGGTGACTTTTCAATTGCATCTTCCAAACAACTGGTCAAAACAATAATATCCTCACATTCAGACACTCCCTTCTTTTCTTCATTGCTGGTTTCTTCTTCTACATTTATCAGCGATTGATCAGTTTCATGTGACAGAGTTCTTTTCCTTTTCTTGAACTTAGTTTTTGACTTTATTTCAGAGGACTCAGCTGTGTCTAAAGAAATATGATCACCATTTGCTGCAGGTTTTTCAAAAAAGAAATTGTCATCAGAACGGACACCATCTTCCACTAGTTCATCTGATTTTGATAGTAACTTTCTTGGTTTGAAGATTTTCTTTTGACTTTTGTCCCACTCTACTTCACACAGTTTGCACCTACTGCAATAAAATAAGTCAATAATTAGAAATAAAATAACAGGCTTATACAAAGTGTGACAACTCAGAAGGTATATAATCTTTGAAAAATCAGACGGTATATATTCATTAATTGGCATACATTTTCATTAAGAGTTTACTTTGTTTACATTTAATCTCAACAGAGTTAAGGGGGGGGGGGGGAGATTTTTGTGACAATGTGTGACGGGGGAGGGGGGTTAAGCAATGTGACATCACATTAAAAGAGAATATTCTTGAAAAAAAAGTATACTTCATAACACTAAATTACAGATATCTTTAATATTATTCTTTTACACAACTATGGCAATTATTTTTAAATTGCGACCTATGAGAGACTCAGTACATGTCTGCGAGGTCTGAGAAATGGCATTTGATCAAGTTACAGGTAACCATGGAGTAAGACAATCTGGGTGTAGTGACTTTGACAGTCATGAGAATTTTTATCGAAATGTAGAGACGGGACTATACATCAACATCCTCATGAACACCGGTTAAGCCCCCTTCTAACCGGTTAAGCCCCCCCCCCCTTTCTAACCGGTTAAGCCTCCCCTTCTAACCGGTTAAACCACGCTCTTCTAACCGGTTAACGATGCTGCTGGGAGCCGTCCATTGCTTGACATGTAAATAGTTCTGTGGTAAATCGTATGGGGAAAGGGGGGGGTCGTGATCTTAATAAATGATCAAGGATGGGAATTGTTAAACTTTTTGCAGGGCTGCATCCCCTCACAATTTTAAAACATTTCCTAAATCTCTCTGTCACCTGTATAAATTATGTTGTAATAAAATTTTTTTAATGAAAATAATTAAATAACTTAGTTATTACAATTTTATTTGTTAGATTAACTTTCTAGGAACAAGGAAAAAAAATGGCAGCAACTGAAATTTATTTTCTGAGTCTTCCGCACCCAGTTAAGAACCACTGTTCTTGGGAAATGTTTCTAACACAGGTGCCGTAATTCAACAGCCATTGAGGGGTGGGGGTATTTTTAAGGGTCTGTAAAGGACAGTAGTGGACAGATGGATTTTTTTACAAGGGAGGGGGGTGCAGAGGTCTGTGACGTTACATTAGCGGGGGGAGGGGTGCGGGGTCTTACTTTTTTGTGACAATGGGATAAGGGGGGGGGGGGGTAAAATATGAGCAAAATATGTGACGTCATTTATGGATTGCCTATTATAGCCCCTTTTTAGACTTCTTTTATTAGGCCCTATGCCAATACTAATAAAATGATAATGATGAACATCGTTGAATATGCCCTATACTATATAACTATATATTCCTAATATTATCATGTATAAGTATGCAACCCATCTACACATTCAATATCGATAAAACAATTTAAGTAATAAACACATATTTCTCATAACAAATAAAATATTTTAGGCCTAAAAAATTAGATATAATTATTATAACAGGACTTGTAGTTCATAATAAATCAGAAACTGTGTTGCTTGCACAAAACAATTAGGTCACTTACGTCACTTTAACAGATACTAAGTCATCATCTTTTAAAATTTCTGATCTTTCACAGCTAGGTAAAACACAGTTGTCGATACTTAAACGACATGATTCAAATCTCATCAATTTAGTCATTGTCTTTGGCTTCACGGTGACAGGATGAGGAGTTATTAAAATACTTTGTTTATTAGCAAGAGTTGCGATGGGAACTGTAGAACTGTGATTGGTTTTGGTTGATGTTTTTTTGCGAGATTTTGGTTTTTGCTGACAGTGATTGTCACTTTCTGCATTGCTTTCAACTATTTCAGCATCATTATCTGATTCCATACTCAAACTCCAGTTACCACTATTTTTTAATTTATTGTCATTGTCAATTATTTTTATTTTGTTGGCACGCATATTCAGCTTGGACAAAATTGTATCTTTAACATCATGAATAGAGTGGCATTCCGCAAAAAATACCATCATCCAAAAAGGTTCTATGGTAATAGTTTTAATAGCAGAATCAACCACTATTTCAGTGGGGAACATTCTAACTTTGAGCCTAACACCGTCTCCACGTTTTCCGTGAGATGCCATTTTTTGAGAAAACGAAACAGGAAGTAGAATTGAAATTACTATATTAACGACTCTTGTAGAGTTAAAATACAAAAACTCGGTTCACGATATTTAGTTCGAATTATTAATAATCTTTACAATTTTTGCATAAGTTGATGTGCTAGAGCAGGGGTCGGGAACTTTTTTGTCTGAGAGAGCCATGGACACCACACATTTTGAAAAGTAATTCTGTGAGAGTCATACATTATGTTTAAAACTAAAAATTCAAGTAAATGTGTGCATTTTGTGTAATTTCAACACTAAAAATGCAATAATTATGTCTTTGAATTCTTTTTAATAACATTGTTATGCTGTTGCTAATCAATAATGAGTATTTCTTACCATTAAATTTTTTTTTTTATATAATCGAACATTTGTCTGCGAGCCAGATGCAGCCATCAATAGAGCCACATCTGGCTCGCGAGCCCTAGGTTCCCGACCCCTGTGCTAGAGCTTATAAAAAAAAAAAAAAAAAATGAGGACGGAGACACAAGTTTATGAGCAGATATATTAAAATGTAGGGCTTCTTTGAAGTGATGGGCTGCTCGTTATGAACAGGAAAAAATATTCAAAAGTATATAGATTAAATTGATTTTTTTAAAATTGATATTTAATTTTGTGAAGGGCAAGCAACATATCACGTTACCGTTATTTATCAGGAGTCCCCAAAAGTCACATTTGGCACAGGTTTTTTTCTTTTCAGTCATACAAGAAGCCAACAAACCACCGAAATGGTCACATTTTTTTTTTAAAATCCCTTTAATTTCCTGCTAAAGACTTATGACATGGGTCAACAACGATTTTGCCACTGAAAGTAAAACATATGTTATTTTAACGTGCTGATTTTGATGGGAGATATCTATTCGGGGAGGACGGCCATCTCCCAGAGGATCATAAACGACGCTTTCCCCACGAGAAGCATCAAGCTTCATATGGTGGTATGGGAATCTTTATTTCTTACAGAGCCATCAGCAAAAGTTGGGCGCAATGTAGAGACACTCTTCATAGAGTGATTGGTAATTTGTTTCTGACTTTTAGCCGTGAGAAACTCAATCAACAGTCTCGAAATTCATGAATCGTTTGATAACACAAGTATGACTTGCTCGGAATGTGATACCGTGGAGTGCTCAGACCTTGGTAGTCGACCTGGGTGGCACAGGGGTGAAAGGAATCCCACAGCACGGTAACTGACCAACTGACCAACGGTTGCAGCGTATCAGATAACACCGTGACGAGGCTATTACGAACGTTAGGTGATAGTAGCGGTTAGTTAATATCCATTAAATCGACGGGGGCGTTAGAAAAAATTTAGTACCTGAGATGTAAGAATAGATCATATTCCTGGGTGACTAGTCGTGGCTAATTAATGTCCATTTATACAGAAGGGTGTGGTAGGATTATTTTAAGTATCAGAGATGTGGGAATAAGATTAAAGCCCTCGGAAGGAATCTCTAGGGACGCGGGACTTATAAAATGAGACCGTTAGACGGGACTTGGAGAACTCAGTCGGACAGGCGAGTGGACAGTCGGGAGGGATAACTCCGCCGGACAGGAGTAGAGGACAGACGAAAGAATCCCTTTACGAAAGGGGGAGTAACGAGCCGGGACAGTCGGGGCTGAGAGCGACAGAGAGAGTTGATTTTTGGCTCTTTTGACTAATGAGTTTGCCGACCACTGTCCTAAATGTATTACCAATATGCTCATGCCAGTTTTGACAATTTCACCCTCGCTAAAAATATTATTTTTAAAACGATTTATTATAAATACTCAGCAATCTCAATGCAAAACACATTCTAAGCATATATACATATTTATCTTTTCTGTTTACAGCAAAAGATTCTGGACAGCCACGTTGTTACTAGAGGAATAGAATTAATTAGAAGAATGGAACTATAAATGGAAGTGACGTTGCTGAACATCTTACTCCCAAAGCTTTGTCAATAGAAGATGTTGCAGACCTCGGTAAGTCTTTAGTCTGTTCGCATGTTATAAATTTCATTTAGTTTTGTAATTGCATATGAATTATTTCTTTTAAAACAAATTCACATTTTTAATTTTTTACAAACTATACATCAACATCCTCATGAACACCGGTTAAGCCCCCTTCTAACCGGTTAAGCCCCCCCCCCTTTCTAACCGGTTAAGCCTCCCCTTCTAACCGGTTAAACCACGCTCTTCTAACCGGTTAACGATGCTGCTGGGAGCCGTCCATTGCTTGACATGTAAATAGTTCTGTGGTAGGCGGGGTTAATATACATTTTTTTTTCATACAGCTGTTTTTAAAAAAATTAAATAAAGGTATGTACTTTTTTAATGTCATCATCATGTTACCACGCTATATAAGAGAACTGAGCCCTAGGCTGGGGTACCACGCTATATAAGAGAACTGAGCCCTAGGCTGGGGTACCGCGCTGTATAAGAGAACTGAGCCGTAGGCTGGGGTACCACCATGAGCTTACCTCACCGGGTGACGCCGTGAGCTTACCACACCTGGTGACACCAACCCTAGTGACGCCTCTGCAAATATAATATATTCTTTTATGCTTTATAGCAGTGGTTCTCAACCTTCCCAATGCCGCGACTCTTTAATACAGTTCCTCATGTTGTGGCGACCCCCAGCCACACAATTATTTTCGTTGCTACTTCCTAACTGTAAAGCATATGTGTTTTCCGATGGTTTTGGGTGACCCCTGTGAAAGGTCGCGACCCACAGGCTGAGAACCGCTGCTTTATAGGATTACTTAATAAAAGTGAACAGCAGGCTTTGCTTTAATTCAACAATAAAACTAATTTGAATTTCGTCTCTCGTAGTTGCTATCATATTAGATATGCCTTAATAATGAAACTGTTTTGACAGTTCTTAAAAGAAATTTCGTTTATTGTTACTTAATTTAATATATATATATATGAGCGGTAGGCATGGGCGTCGCATAGGCACATCGGACAAAGCCCGAGAGGTAGATCACCCCTGATTTGGACTCCCTACATTTTTTCCCAATTGGGACGACATATCACGGATGACGCTTCAAAGGTTCAGGGAAATGTTAATGAGGTTGTTGTGTGAATGGTAATGCGACGTAACACAGGACTTCAACATCCTCTTCCTTTAAACATTTTTAACAACAAAAAAACAACAAAAAAAACACTTTCTAAAAAAAAAAAAAACCGCACACCTTCGTCGTCTGCTGGGAAACCCCACATCCTACAATCCTACATCTACTCCAAGTGGCCTAGGCCTAAGAACTTACTACGTGTGTATCTCGAAAGTGTACGGCCCCCCCCCTGTGTACTAATTTTTTATTTTTTTTTCGCAGTTGGCAATAGCGCCTTGATAGCCGGTCGATTTATTTATGACACCCCGCATGACGTGGCACTCGCTTGCCTGACTTTATTGCATTTCCAAAGGCAGCTCAGTGTACATTTAGCGTGTGTTTAAGTTTGGTGTGTTCGTTACAACGATACAAAACTTTAAGGAGAATGTGAAATGATTTATTTTGTTTAAAAAAAAAAATATCTGACAACGTTACTCAAACAATAAGCTTACAAGTAAGTAGGGCTATGAATTATCATAGTGTATGTCTACTTTTCGTTGAAGGATTATTGCTGGTGCATTGGCCCTAAACGGGGGCAAATGATACAAACTGAAGAAAGGATTTTCAGAATGTTATGCCGTCTAGTGACGAGTTGTGCTAAGTGTTCAGTGTAACATTGGTGGTTTTTTTCTCTTAATAACATGTACATTAAAATATTTATGATTATGATTATTATTACTTCAGATTATATTTGACGTAATCGCTGTGAACTAAAATTACGCATCGGGAATCCAAACTCAACCAGTTCTTTTAAATAGATATTTTAACAGATGACCTGGCACAGTTCTAGAACTAGGCCATGGTACGAATACATTTGGTATATAATGTTAGGTAGACCTACTATTCTACTTCGTCACGATTCTTCAAATATGCCGTTAGGTGCAATGAGGACTTTTAAATTAAAATGTAGCCGAAGACTAAAATTATAGATGTTGATGTTGCATTAAGCACTTGGGGAGGGGAGATGCCACCGTGGTAGTGTGTGTGGGGGGGGGGGGGTTAAATTCGTTATTTTTAATTGAGAAAAATTAACCATTTAGTGCAGGGGGGTGAAATAGGAAATATTGTCAGTGGCACTGGCATAGACATGGGGGTGCATATGGGGAGGTCCATTTCAGGTGGCACATTGTTATATGGAGAGGTGGCTTTTTCGCCCAACTGCAGGGGAGAGGGAGCTTCGTGGCAGGGGGAGCAAAAATTTCATCCCTCCCGTGGCAGCGCCAACTTTAGCTACGCCAATACTCAGTTGTAAGAGCACCTTTACCCCACCCTAACCACGGGACCATCCTCATTAAAAGCTCACCACACTGGTTCCAACTCGATCTCTCAAACAATCTAAAGGCTCGCAATATAAGGATAATTTTATGGCACAAGGTACTCAACACTACATTCCCCAGTAGATTATCTTGGGAGGGGGGCTCTGGGGGGGGGGCGTGGAAGGTTTGACCGCTTCCTAAATCACTCTCGGGGTTAATGTATAACATTGTATATAAGAAGCAATATGTGTTGGGTGGCCTTTAGCCAAGGTACGCCACTTCATGGGGTGGCATTTAGTCAAGGTACGCCACTTCATGGGGTGGCATTTAGTCAAGGTACGCCACTTCATGGGGTGGCATTTAGTCAAGGTACGCCACTTCATGGGGTGGCATTTAGTCAAGGTACGCCACTTCATGGGGTGGCATTTAGTCAAGGTACGCCACTTCATGGGGTGGCATTTAGTCAAGGTACGCCACTTCATGGGGTGGCATTTAGTCAAGGAAAGCCATTTCATGGGGCGGCATTTAGTCAAGGAAAGCCATTTCATGGGGCGGCATTTAGTCAAGGTACGCCACTTCATGGGGTGAAATTTAGTCAAGGTACGCCACTTCATGTGGTGACATTTAGTCAAGGTACGCCACTTCATGGGGTGGCATTTAGTCAAGGTACGCCACTTCATGGGTTGGCATTTAGTCAAGGTACGCCACTTTGTGGGGTGGCATTTAGTCAAGGTACGCCACTTCATGGGGTGAAATTTAGTCAAGGTACGCCACTTCATGAAGCAACATTTAGTCAAGGTACGCCACTTCATGGGGTGAAATTTAGTCAAGGTACGCCACTTCATGAAGCAACATTTAGTCAAGGTACGCCACTTCATGGGACTACATGATGTCTAAGCTGTGTCTCTAATTAGCTTTCCATATGGAACTCAAATCACGCAAAAGGCTTCACGAGAAAACATTTTGAGAACCGTGTGCCTTAGGTCCCATTACCAAACACATGTCATGCATTCTGTTTAAAGCCATGGAGTGGAACATGCTATTTCTAGTGTAACGTCTCTTTCTCCTCCCCAGGCCTTAGTCACATCCGTCCCACCCTTCGCCCACCCCCTCCAAATACTTCCGATTATTCTTAACATCAGGTCTACCTCCATTCAAACGTTACGCGTCCGTAATTTAAATTTAAACCCACGAGACCCTTAACATTGGTAGCCGTGTTCGACTTTATAGACGTTATGGATGGGTCATGGGAACTCTTTGCAATGTTTATCTCGTACACGATGCTTAAGAGGCCATCAAGAAATGGCGTCTTGGAGACGCCTAACATATAATTTAACTTTTAACTGTATACAATAACAATTTCTTTTGTAGTTAAGGGGCCATCATCTTTTAAAAAATGATTTGATATAAAGGGGGTAGGGATCGAAATTAATTAAAAATTATAATTTTTTTTTTAAATTTGACCCATCCCTGAGTTAATCATGGCATTGGTATCTAAATGCTATTTTCGAAACAAACCTAATCTCATCAAGGAACTAAATCCCCAGTTTCTAAGATTATCGTGTCCGGGTGGTGATTCCATTAAGACACAAAGTAGGAGGTGTTGAATATGACTTTTAACAAGTCGCCAGTTCACCGGCTCACTTTTCAACGGTTACAATTTCTTTACTCCTTCAGGTGGGTGAATGGCAGGGGCGAATCACCATCGTAACATTAAACTTGTGCTGGTGGGAGACATCTACGTGGGGAAGACGTCCATCTCCAAGAGGTTCATTGACGACGTGTTCCTCGACAAGTACCAGGCTTCAGTTGGCGGTAAATGGGACCCTTCATTCATCACGTATTTAGTTAATAGACCTGGTGTTTTATTCACCAGGCCTAGTGTTTTATTTACTAGGCCTGTTGCTTATTTAAAAGTGAAATTAGAGAGAGACAGAGAGAGTAATTTAAGGTGACCATTTGTTTTTTCAAATTTAAAAACAAGACAATTCGTTGATATCCAAGCATAGACAATAATTAGTGACTATGGATTAAATGGGTAAAGTTTTTTTACCCCGGGTTCGTATGCCCTATGTCGTAGTGAGAGTGCATTGCCTTCGTCATCCGTTTGTGTCAAGAAAAAACCCACTGATACAAGCATTTGCCGGATCCCGGAATAGAGATGACGATGTACGCATATACGCTTACTGTGTGACCGAGGAACACAAGTTATGTCAACACCGAATAATAGTGGGAAAAAATGCAACCTTTTTATCGGAGTTCGACATCTTATTTCCCCAAGTCAGTACTATAATATATAAATCATGTTGAATAGGGGGTGGGGCGATTATGAAAAGGAAGCAGGGCACAACAGAAACCGAAAATATATAGGAGAATTCACGGAGAACTCTTCTGTCTGCGAGGCTTTCTTTTGAAAGACAGTATTATTTTTTAAATAAATTGGAAGAATTATATATATATCAAATGAAATCGGTGTTTTGTTAAATTTATTATTATTACTTTTTTAGTATTTTAACCGTACTGGTTACAACTCAAGACCAAGCAAAAAAACAAATGTCCAAAAACCAGTATTGTATTGTTAAACCGGTATTGTATTGGTAAAACCAGTACGACTGGCAACCTTAGTTTATTTACTTGGCCTATTCCTCATTTAAATGTCATATTATAACGAGTAATTTTTGAGATAGCTTCACGCTTTAGCTTGATTCCTTTATTTGTTAAGTTGCTCAAAATTTGTGTGACTAGTAACCCTTTTGAAAAGTGATGGACCTCAATTAATCGTTCATCGCCATCTTTATATATAAGCCATTTCGGGGTGTAATACATTTTGGCCTAGTTATGTCATTGACGTAATACATTCAAACGCTGATATATCGTGCAGGTCTCTTTCAAGCCAAGTCCCTGAGAGATCCCAATGTGACAGTTCAGCTCTGGGACACTGCAGGAACTGAAAAGTTTAGAGCACTGCTGCCACACTTCATGAGGGACGCCATGTGTGCGATTCTGGTCTACGATATTTCCAGCAGGGTGAGTGGACCAGGGGTTGGGGGGACGTGGGATATGTTAGGGACGTGGGATGTTAGGAACGTGGGATATGTTAGGGACATGGGATATGTTAGGAACGTGGGATATGTTAGGGACGTGGGATATGTTAGGGACGTGGGATATGTGAGGGACATGGCATATGTTAGGGACGTTGGATATGTTAGAGACGTGGGATATGTTAGGAACGTGGGATATGTTAGGAACATGGGATATGTTAGGGACGTAGGATATGTTAGGAACGTGGGATATGTTAGGGACGTGGGATATGTTAGGGACGTGGGATATGTTAGGGCGTAGGACATGGGATATGTTAGGGGCATGGGATATGTTAAGGACGTGGGATATGTTAGGGGCATGGGATATATTAAGGACGTGGGATATTTTAGGAACGTGGGATATGTTAGGAATGTGGGATGTGTTAAGGACGTGGGACACGTTAGGGACGATGCTCATCTTAGTGACCTGGGACATCTTATGGGCGTGGGACATGTAAGGTACAAGTAGCGTGTATAGGGCGCAGAGTTATATTAGTACATTCCTTTAAATGATACAGGTTAATAAAATAAATTAAATACTTGAACAATGTTAAACCAGTTTACTTTGTACACACACCATACTCAATTCGTAAACACGGAGTGTCGAGTGTCAATAAATGGTAATACAGTTTGCACTACCGCTGTTCTAAATGTAGTTATGCTACATACTAATACATTAAAATTTAACCAGGAATCTTTTGATTTGTTGAGCGGACCAATTTGGACTTTGAAATACTCCCTACTAATAGCCTGATTTGATTTCTTTTAAATTGTCAGGATTCTTTTGAAAACATTAAATCTTATTGGCTGGACTTTGTGGAGTCACATGCCATACCCAATATGGTCAAGTTCCTTGTAGGAAACAAAGCAGACGTGGAAACAAGAGCAGTGTCTGACGCCGTAAGTTATATGTTGTTTTTTTTGTTGGTATATTTTATTCTGTCGAGAGACCTATTTTCAAAAACTGCCCAACGTATCATACTTTTCACCTCTGGGAACACGTGGTGGTTGGAACTATGCAGCACTGACGCAGGTGTTTCAGAAGAAAGAGTTTGATAACTGTTAGTTTTGCCGCATACTGTATACTGGCAAGACAAAATTTCACCTGGCTTAAACTGAAATTTTTACGGTTAATCCCCAGATGGCATGGAAATCCAGACAGATATTTTGATGTCCCCAGTCAAACACAAAACTGTCTATTCTAGGTGTATTGTTGTGTTTTCTTTCAGGGCATGGGAGCCAATGTCACGTACGATAAATACATTAATTCTGTTTTTTGTTGTTGTTTTTTTGTTCAGGAGGGACGAAAATTTGCCAAGAATCGGAACCTGTTGTTCATGGAGACATCAGCTAAAGTTGGGGTCAATGTGGAGACACTCTTTGTTGAAGCTGGTAATTTGCTACGACTTAAAGCATTTAAAAAACTACAACACGCGTATACCTTTATACAGTGGTATCCTTTCAAGTATTGGGCTATTCATCTTCTCAAAGTCCATGAGGAATTGGATAACACATAAATGACTTACCGTAATGTGACACCACTCAGTATTCGAATTTTCCTCTATGTTACTCCTCGGAAACTTACAATTACAAGAATAACCTTCACAAAAATGCTCCGGTCAATAATTTAGACTTGTCAGATATTCCAGATTTCCCCCCCCCCCCCCCAAAAAAAAACAAGTGTATTCTGCTACAACTACAATATAAGCAACAGAAATTCTTTTAAACACATTGGCCTTCTCTATACATTCCTCCATCTCAGCCTAGGTCTATCTTTAAGCCATTTAGTCTTCTCTATACATCCATCCATCTAAGCCTCTATAGGTCTACCTTTAAGCCATTTAATCTTCTCTATACATTCATCCATCTAAGCCTAGGTCTACCCTTTTTAGCCGTTTAGTCTTTTTATACATTCCAAAAATTCTTATTATGGTATATTCAAGTCTCAATTTTTGTTCTTTTCTTTTCATAGCCAAAGCTGTTGTCAAGGCGATTCCAGAAAGCCAAGTTTTAAATGAAGGAATACGTCTGGAAGAATACGGAAATAACACTAAAAGACGTTGCTGTTCATCGCGCTCCTGAAGTTTTGTCTATAGAAAATGTTGCGGGCCTCGGTAGGTATTTAAACTTTTAGCCTATAAAACATATCATTAGGATTAATTGAAATCACATGAACATTATTTTTAACAAGTTCATATTTAAAGAAGCAACAAAAAAAAAGAACTTTAAAAAAAACTATAAATAAATGGCTCTTGTCAAAAACTATAATTAAATGGCGCTTGTCAAAAACTATAATTAAATGGCTCTTGTCAAAAATTATAATTAAATGGCTCTTGTCAAAAACTATAATTAAATGGCTCTTGTCAAAAATTCAAATGTGTATTTCTTTTGTTCCAGAATTCCAATTTTTGTGTTACACTAAACTTGATCAGTTTTGGAATCATTACTGAAACTAATAGTGAGCAGAGCTTCTGACGTAATGATGCACAACATTAAAGTTGTGCCAAGCAAGTGACTGATTCATCAAACAAAGGAATCTCAAGTGATCAGTGACTGACGGAATATTTATCTTCAGACAGGGACATAGCTAGGGTTAGTGCCGCCCATGGCAGGCAAAGATTTTTGCCACCACACCACAAAGAAAAAGCTATTTAATTTGCTCCGATTGGCTTCAATTGAAGTAAATGCCGCCCCTGAAGATTAGGGGAAAAGTGCCGCCCTGCTGCGAACTGAATCTTTTCACCCCTTCATACGCCATGATCATCAGAGCTTTCCCCGATGGTTGATGGGTTAGAGTGTGGATGGGTCAGAGAGTGGATGGATCAGATGAGTGGATGGGGCAGAGAGTGGATGGGGCAGAGAGTGGATGGGTCAGAGAGTGGACAGGTCAGAGAGTGGATGGATCAGATGAGTGGATGCGTCAGAGAGTGGATGGGGCAGAGAGTGGATGGGTCAGAGATTGGATGGGTCAGAGAGTGGATGGATCAGAGAGTGAATCGGGCAGGGAGTGAATGGGTCAGAGAGTGGATGGATCATATGAGTGGATGGATCAGAGAGTGGATGAGGCAGAGAGTGGATGGGGCAGAGAGTGGATGGATCAGAGAGTGGATGGGTCAGAGATTGGATGGGTCAGAGAGTGGATGGATCACATGAGTGAATGTGTCAGAAAGTGGATGGGTCAGAGAGTGGATGGATCAGAGAGTGGATGGTGCAGAGAGTAGATGGATCAGATGAGTGAATTGGTTAGAAAGGGGGATGGGTTAGAGAGTGGAATTCAATTGCAGGGGAAACAGATCTGGTTGCGATGAAGCTGAATACAAGGCATTTTGTAACAATGCTATCATCTATACATAAGGAAAGATGCAGAGTGCCTCAGTCCCATGACAGTTTTAGAACCAGTGTTTTTAACATTGTTATACGTGTCTACTTCCTTGTCAACTAATAGAAACAATCTCTCCTACTGCTCAAGCACAATTATGTCATTACGGGTACTGCCTTTAGCGGGTAGAATAAACATGAATGAGTTGCTTTTTTTTTTCGTTTCTGTGTTAAGTTGAATGTCATATTCGCATTTTTGTAAAAATATATTAAAACTCAAAGTGCCATTTCATTTATGTTCTTTCAGTTGTGTTGTTCCTTTGAATATGATTGAAAATAAGTTAAACCATATGTGCCGGTCAGGGTTTCACGTGTCAGGGTTTTACATGTCAGGGTTTCACATGTCAGGGTTTCACATGTCCGGGTTTTCGCTCATCCCGGTAAATAGTATAAAAGTGACCCTCTTACCGGGGTCCCGGTAGTGTTATGATGTATTATTATCATTGAATATTGTGTATATTTAATTTTACCTAAGAAAGGGGTCACGTGATTCTCTCATGCAGAACTGCACAACTCAAAATGTAAGATGGGCCGAAATACTTTAAGAAAAATTTGTGCGGGCCGAAAGATAATAGGAAAAGGGGGAATGCTTTAAGAAAATAATAACAATGAAGAATATTTCGTTACTTCGCGGGCCGCCAAGTGGGTACTGGCGGGCCGCATGCGTCCCGCGGGCCGTATGTTGTGCAGGCCATGAATCCTATATTGCTATGGTATTTTAAGTAGAACGTGCAGATTGAAGAAGATGTGTTGTTGTTGATCATTATTTTGAAGAGGCTTTGATATTAAATATTATCATAATCGGAGGGAGCGAAATCGCAAAAAACTTAAATATAATAATATTCCCCCACCCCTCGCCCACAACCTCTCACCCACCAACACTCACAAACCCGAGTCAGCCAAACATAACTTGTCACCTCATATAGTCCCCAACACCCCCCGCACCCCCCCCCCCCCGCCCCCAAACATTTTACAGTATTATTAAGTGGATTTCAATTTCAAAGTGTCGTAAAAAATATGTTGGCGAAACATGTAGCTAGAAGGGGGTGGTATAACGCGTAGTTAGAAGGGGTGGTATAACACGTAGTTAGAAGGGGGTGGTATGACACGTAGTTAGAAGGGGGTGGTATAACACGTAGTTAGAAGGGGGTGGTATGACACGTAGTTAGAAGGGGGTGGTATAACACGTAGTTAGAAGGGGTGGTATAACACGTAGTTAGAAGGGGGTGGTATGACACGTAGTTAGAAGGGGGTGGTATAACACGTAGTTAGAAGGGGGTGGTATGACACGTAGTTAGAAGGGGTGGTATAACACGTAGTTAGAAGGGGGTGGTATAACACGTAGTTAGAAGGGGGTGGTATAACACGTAGTTAGAAGGGGTGGTATAACACGTAGTTAGAAGGGGGTGGTATGACACGTAGTTAGAAGGGGGTGGTATAACACGTAGTTAGAAGGGGTGGTATAACACGTAGTTAGAAGGGGGTGGTATGACACGTAGTTAGAAGGGGGTGGTATAACACGTAGTTAGAAGGGGGTGGTATGACACGTAGTTAGAAGGGGGTGGTATAACACGTAGTTAGAAGGGGGTGGTATGACACGTAGCTAGAAGGGGGTGGTATAACACGTAGTTAGAAGGGGTGGTATGACACGTAGTTAGAAGGGGTGGTATAACACGTAGTTAGAAGGGGGTGGTATAACACGTAGTTAGAAGGGGGTGGTATAACACGTAGTTAGAAGGGGTGGTATAACACGTAGTTAGAAGGGGGTGGTATGACACGTAGTTAGAAGGGGGTGGTATAACACGTAGTTAGAAGGGGTGGTATAACACGTAGTTAGAAGGGGGTGGTATGACACGTAGTTAGAAGGGGGTGGTATAACACGTAGTTAGAAGGGGGTGGTATGACACGTAGTTAGAAGGGGTGGTATAACACGTAGTTAGAAGGGGTGGTGTTTGAAATGGGGCTGCGGACAAGAGGCACACACGTATTGGGTGTTATGGATTACTTATTTTTTAAAATTATTTTTAAAATTTTCTTCTTTACAAAAATGGACAGTGTATGCCCTTGAAAGTCTTGCGTTACAACATGATTTATTGTGCATAGGGCAATCCCCAACGCTACGCCCCTGCATCATTCTATCACACCGAGATTCATATTGAAAGTTATCCAGGAAGGAGTCGGCAGGATCAGCGATCAGATTTACGGTGGTCGTGGTTTTGTGGTTGAATAACTTTACGAGGCGGGACAACACAGGGACTAGGAGCCATTGAATAACATATGAGGGGACTGTGTTCAAGCCGTTTGAATTAAATAAATAGTGGGACAACATACGTATTATATACATACATATAGGATTACATAGAAGGCAGCACGGGGAAATGTCTGATCCAACCCGAAATGAAATGCTTGCTGTCAGGTAATACAAAAATGATGCGTCAGGCCTGAAATTTAGAGTTGATGTTGCGTTGACACATTTCACTGCCTTTCAAAATCCATAATTGATTGGTTTCTTTTATCAATTTCTTTAACACGTTCTTGCGTTGTAATCACATTAAACTCAATTGATTAAGCCATTATCAATATAAAATGTAATCCAGAAAACCCGAAACAATAACAAATGCTTCACTGTGCCTCGTAGTAACACAGTGCAACATAAGCAGTCATTTTTTTCCACGCACCATAATTGATTGGAACAACCTGGACAATACCACCGTGAACTCGACAACGATCGAAAGCTTCAAGGCCGCCCTGGCATTTGCTAGGGGCCGTTAGATTGGCAACATCGCTTCCCCAACCGTTGCACATATGCCAGTATATGGATGCAGCAACGTACCGAACCAGAACCAGAATATGTATCGGGTTGTTCATTTGATCAAACACATGTATAGCGCAGCTCGCTATAAGATGTAGAAATGATGCACACCAATGCACTAAATATGTTACATTGGGAAAAGGCGTCGACGGGCCGTCGGGCGTGAGCTGTTAATGCCCTCACCGACGCACCTCCACACCGTCTGGACGCCGGTTCCTCTAGCCTGGACCGCCCCCACCAGCAACCTCTCGATCGGATTTGCAGATGGAGGCTTTTACCGCCCGGGGACGTCAGGTTGACAGAAAACGCTACGTTTAAAGCGTTCGCAGCTGACTCTCCCAAGGAGTTTGGTTGGTACATTAACGTCCTAATATCTCCCCCCACCCATCCCAAGGAAACGTTAGAAGCCCTATAAGAGGGTTTCTAAAGTGGGTTTCCACCCCACTACAAGATTCTCTCAAGCACCGCTAACGAACACCCCCGAAGACATTCTAGACCAGGGGTTCCAAAACTTTATTTTTCGTGAACAGGTAACGGCTTTTTTCTTATTTCTGTAAACCGGTAATTTTGCTTTCGGGGCCTTTGCGACGCTAGTTTAAACAGTACTTATTTAAGTACAATAAATATACGTCACACACTAAATGGTGGCAAAGTCGTTCATGAATTACTTACTCCCCCAAAATACACCGCGCAAAATAAAACACAATATCCGTGTGCGACAATGGCTAGCGAATTTCCATACTCAACACTGCCCAGCACTCCAACCACCACCTCCAACCACCACCTCCAACCACCACCTCCAACCACCACCTCCAACCACCACCTCCACTCGTCCCTCCAACCACCACCTCCAACCACCACCTCCAACCACCACCTCCACCCGCCCTCTCCAATCACCACCTCCAACCACCACCTCCAACCACCACCTCCACCCGCCCCCTCCACCCGCCCTCTCCAATCACCCCCTCCAACCACCACCTCCAACCACCACCTCCAATAACCACCTCCAACCACCACCTCCAACCACTACCTCCAACCACCACCTCCACTCGCCCCTCCAACCACCACCTCCAACCACCACCTCCAACCACCACCTCCACTCGTCCCTCCAACCACCACCTCCAACCACCACCTCCAACCACCACCTCCAACCACCACCTCCAACCACCACATCCAACCACCACCTCCAACCACCACCTCCAACCACCACCTCCACTCGTCCCTCCAACCACCACCTCCAACCACCACCTCCAATCACCACCTCCAACCACCACCTCCAACCACCACCTCCAACCACCACCTCCAACCACCACATCCAACCACCACCTCCAACCACCACCTCCAACCACCACCTCCAACCACCACCTCCACTCGCCCCTCCAACCACCACCTCCAACCACCACCTCCAACCACCACCTCCAATCACCACCTCCAACCACCACCTCCACTCACCCCCTCCAACCACCTTCTCCTCTCGCCCCCTCCAACCACCACCTCCACTCGCCCCCTCCAACCATCACCTCCACTCGCCCCCTCCAACCATC
Source organism: Omphiscola glabra (assembly GCA_964017045.1). Lineage (NCBI taxonomy): Eukaryota > Metazoa > Mollusca > Gastropoda > Lymnaeidae > Omphiscola > Omphiscola glabra. Next base: position 21,143,541 of record OZ024795.1, read on the forward strand.
ACCTCCACTCGCCCCCTCCAACCACCACATCCACTCGCCCCATCCAAACACCACCTCCACTCGCCCGCTCCAACCACCACATCCACTCGCCCCCTCCAACCACCACATCCACTCGCCCCCTCCACTGCACCCTCCACATCCACCTTCTCCACTCGCCCCCTCCAACCACCACCTCCACTCGCCCCCTCCAACCAACACCTCCACTCGCCCCCTCCAACCACCACCTCCACTCGCCCCCTCCAACCACCACCTCCACTCGCCCCCTCCAACCACCACCTCCACTCGCCCCCTCCAACCACCACCTCCACTCGCCCCTCCAACCACCACCTCCACTCGCCCCTCCAACCACCACCTCCACTCACCCCCACCAACGCCAGGGGTTGCGTGATTGATGCATTAAAAAGTTGAGGCATAAACAACAACACAGTAAAACACATGACTGTGACGATGAACGTTGGCCAAGCTGTGAGACATCCTGTTCGTCTAACTTATATAAGCAAGTAGTTCTTTGTTTGAACGCGCGTATCTTATCTCCACCTAGGGAGCATTTACTTAAACGGAACTTGGAGGAGGGTCTGGGTGCTCAAATAAACTAAGGTCAGTGGCGTATACGAGGATGGTGGAGTTGGTGCCGCTTTTTTTCTTTAAATAGAGGGGCGGCAGTTTCGGCCAACTGCCTTTTTTTTTTTTTCGTTAACAGAGGCGGCAAAAATCTTGCCCTACCATGGGCGGCACTTAACCTAGGCCTCCCCCCCTTTACTTTCTAAGGCTGCTGTATGGTAATTTTTTTTTTTATCGCCGTACTTTTATATACAGATAGAAACGTTTAAAAGTGCGTGTACCTTAGCAGCAGTTTTAATGAAATCACATGCATTAGCTGGCAGTTAGCCGGTGACCTGCATAGGCAAAACATCACACGTCTGCTGTGTTAACGTTTCGGGCCGATGCTATCACAACACATCCTTATCACAACTGTGTTAATCAAGGATGGTGATGTTTTTAAAAATATTTTTAAAAGAGTGAAACCTTGCAGTCACAGTTCACCATTGTGTAAAGTTGTGTGTCTTATGGGTAGTGTCACCTCGGTACAGAACGATTTCATCTTGAACTCTGTAAGGATAAAGCAAGCGTGTGAGATGATAAGTGTTAAGCTGACCGCATAAGTATTAGGACGATCCACTGAGTTTTTGTAAAAAAAATTGTGAAACTAAGAATTCGTTGGTGTTATGTTTCGTGACCGAATATCGGATTGTTTTGATTTAACCGGATGTCGACGCGTATCCTTGGAGATTTTTTTTAGAAATGTACAACTTCACCCTTAACAATACTCTATAGGAAAAGAAAGACATTACTTTAAAAGTTTTATTAATTAAGTACATAGATGACATGACGTCATCCAGGGGATGTTTGGCCTGACCATTGTAGACTAAAAATATACATCGGAAATCCGAATTGAGGCAGCTCTGGTAAGTTATGTAATAGCGACAGGAATGTAGGCCACTTGTCAATTGGGCCATGGTCCAATGTGTAAATAGGGTTACGTTGAACAGTAGAGAAGATCATTGAACATAGTGGTTAGTTTGTTCACATATTTTTTTTTTACAAAATACAATAGATCCCCTTAAAAGCAGAGGCGGCTACAGCTAACAGAAAGGTGGTACAGTGGAGATGCACCCTTCGTTATGTTTAATCTTCTTGCTGTCTGAAAATAATTAACAATTTTCAAACATTCTTGTAAAAAAAGACAAATCCAGCTCTGCCTAGAAAAGTGCATTTAGCTACAAAACGAATTAAGAGTGCCCTAATTAAGAGTGCCCTAATGCCAGGTGCATAAGAAGGGGGTGCGGAGCAGCGGTGCCTTCCCCCCCACGCCCCCCCCCCCCCCGGGGCAGCGCTTTTCGCCTTTATATTCAGGTGTGACATTTTCGGCCGACTTAAGAATTTTTTCGTGGAATGTGGGCGTCAAAAAGATTGGCCCGACCCAGGCGGCACCAATTATAGCTACGCCACAGCTTGCCTTTAGGTCGTTAAGACGGTCGAGTTTAACAACCTCTGAGGCATCTCGGGAGCCTCGGGTATCAAAGGTATCAAAAGTTGCGAAAGTTTATGATATGAATAAAAAAATAATTAAACATCAAATGTGATTACAATGGGAACAGTGTTCACAAAATCAAAAGAAAGGGGACGCGGAGGTAATTATATATATGGGTGGGGTTGTGGGTTGGGGTGGGCGTGTGGGTGCGTGAGTGTGTGTGGGTGCCCCAAATGTCAACCACAATAACACAGGGCGGTGCAGAGGCCAAGCATTGAATAAATCACATGAACAATTTAAAATAAAATTACTTTAGATACAATTATTTTGAAATTTGTGGGGAGTGGGGGGGGGGGTGGAATTAGGACTTGTTCTGGGCCCAAAAATTCTCTGTACCGCCCTGCTTGAGACAGCTACAAAGTAGTTCACAAATGTCCCCGGGTGCTTCCCCTTCCACCAAATTAGCCATCAAGGAACTTTAATCACATCATGACTATTTGTAATTTTAAATCTTGCCCGTGTACTAGTATTGAAAGCACATTGTTAAAATTTTGCTCTCAAAGTTAACCTTTTGCTCTCAAAGTTAACCTTTTGCTCTCAAAGTTAACCTTTTTCTCTCGAAGTTAACATTTTGCCCTTAAAGTTAGCATTTTGCTCTCAAAGTTAACCTTTTGCTCTCAAAGTTAACCTTTTGCTCTCAAAGTTAACCGTTTGCTCTCAAAGTTAACTATTTGCTCTCAAAGTTAACATTTTGCTCTCAACGTTAACCTTTTGCTCTCAAAGTTAACCTTTTACTCTCAAAGTTAACCCTTTGCTCTCAAAGTTAACCTTTTGCTCTCAAAGTTAACCTTTTGCTCTCAAAGTTAACATTTTGCTCTCAAAGTTAACATTTTGCTATTGTTAAAGAACGTTTTTTTTTCTATTCACTCATTAAATTAAAGGTGAATGGCGGCCACGGCGATCCAACGCCGTACCATGAAGATGGCGTTGGTTGGTGATATCAATGTTGGCAAGACATCACTGGCGAGGATGTATATAGATGGGACTTTCCAGGCACGGTACCAGGCCTCAGTTGGCTGTAAGAACGATTTTAGATGCATTTATAGATTCATAGCTTCATCTGTCACTACATTCAAAGATATAGCCTACATTTTTTCTGTCACTTCAATCAATGATATACATTTGTTTTCCGTCACTTCAATCAATCATGTACATTTATTCTGTCACTTCAATCGATCATATAAATTTTTAGATTAATTAATACTTAATGTTCTCTATTATTGACTTTTTTTAATATTCTTGGTGCAACTGGTACACTTAAGTTTTAAAATAATTTGGCCACCTTATACTATTAATGAATTAAATAATGATATAATAATTTTTTTCTAATTTTGTATCCTATTTAATTGAATTTTTTAAGAAAAAGAAAGAAAGAATTTTCATATCGGCATTAGCTTGTAATAAAATGTATTTTTCCCGAGCAGCAGCGTAAGAGAACAAAAGCAAAAAGCCCGCCTTCATGGGAAGCCGGGTAAAAGGAAATCTTTTTTTTTTTTTTACAAAGATTTTTTGCGAGGATTTTTATGAGTTAAAAGATATCGGATTTTATAACGTGCAACGCCGATCTTGCTGTGAGAAATTTTAACTTTACGATATTTACATTAGGGCATTAAAAACACACTTAGTTATCTAGATCATTCTATTTTTTATAAGGGTATTAAGATGATATAAAAGTCATTTTTCATGTTTCTTAAGTTTCTATAAGTGTCTAGAATTGTCCTTAAATGTTGTGAAATCAGACTTAAAGACATTTGTTTTAGAAAGTTCCAAAAGGTTGTAGGAGGTTCTAACGCAGTGGTTCTCAAACTGTGGGTCGCCACCCCTTTGGGAGTCGCACAACCCTTTCCCAAGGGTCGCCTAAGACCATCTGAAAATACATATGCTCTATAGTTATGAAGTAGCAACGAACATAATTTTGTGACGGGGGTCGCCACAACACGAACTGTCTTAAAGGGTCGCGAAATTAGGAAGGTTGAGAACCACAGTTCTAACGTATATTTTCCTTATAATTGCAAAAGGTATGCACGAAGGTTTAGGTTTTCTATATAGCACCTACGTCAATTGTTTCATCTCGGCCAATCTTTGTAATTATGCGTTTTGATAATTTCTTTTTAAAATATAGATGAATTTCAAACGAATAGAATTCACATCTTTTGTGCTGGGTGTGTGACCCATTTTATCTTTAATAAACGCTTCATCTTTTGCATTTTTCAAACCAATTTTAATGGGACAAGTTGTTAAATAAAGTTAGTTCGTAATGGAACCTAAGATGCTCAATCAAACCTGTAATAAATTAAAGATTGAGTTCTTCTTTGCGCCAATAGTACCAGTTTAGAAGGCAACATCTTAGTAAATTCCTTCCCCATTCTAATGGGATACAATTAAAAAATTAAATTGAATTTATCTGAATGATTTTATAGTTCCACTATCTCACAGATAACAAAATGTCCCCGTTTAAATGAGGATCCTATTTCATTTCAATTGATAAGCGGCCATAACTTTGGCATTGGTGAATATTTTTTTTTTTAAATAAAATTTCCTTTAGAAGTTAGTTTTGATCTTTAAATCCATCTTGAAAAGTAAATGAAAGGGACTGGGCCCAAAAACACTCAATGTTTACAAGAGGAAGGACATATCTTGCTTTTTATAAAAGAATATTTTTATAATTTTAATTGTTAATTTTGGGAAGTGTTGTTGACAGATTCCTAAATTTACGCGTACTCTGATAACGCTTTAGACATTGGACATTTTTGTTGTTGTTCTTTTCTAATACAAACCCAATCAAAGATTCCAAGCGATTTTCTGCCATAAACGAATATAAACGTTGTACCAATTTAATAAAATACAGTTCTTTGCGTTGTATACGGGGGGGGGGGGGGGGAGTTGCACATTACTGCAAGCATCACATAGTTTCAGTCGCATGCATAATGAATAGCTTTCTCGTACCTAGGGATTTACCCGACTAGGGGTTTCTGTTTTATAATTCTTATTGCCACCTTTATGAGTGTAAGGAGGGGAGAAGCACGAAACTCTTCGTCATAAATGTCACCTTACTGTTTGACTTCTTCATGTTTCTCTGGATGACAGACACCCACCCCGATTATATCAATGGTAGGCGTGATGCGTCCATTTGAGGTGGCGAAGCTAGGGAAAGTGCCACCCGGGGCGGGCTAAGCTTTTTGCCACACCCTCCACGAAAAACTTTGCAGATAGCCGACAATACTGCTCTCAATGTAATGGAAAAAAGAGACGCCCTTGGCGGACCTACCCTTCGCGTCCCCTTCCTACGCCACTGGTCCAACGCTGTGTAACGGCTTCGTTAGATATCTCCTTCTCACACAGCCTTAAACACATCTTACTATTAATGTCCAGTCTATTATGCTGCAGCAATTAACAGCTAATAATACGTCAAAGGGCGCATATATGAAGAAACGTTCCCAATCTCTTGATTTATTAGTGCTCGCTCCTTAAATCGTTTAGGGATCGTTCATTACAGCGTTTCTCAACCTGTGGGTTGCGACTCCGGGGGGGGGGGGGGATCGAACGACTCTTTACAAAGGGGTCGCCTAAGACCATCGGAAAACACACTTTATGAAGTAGCAACGAAAATAATTTTATGGTCGGGGTCACCGCAACACGAGGAACTGTATTTAAGGGGCGTGGCATTAGGAAGGTTGAACCAAAGTCAAAGTCGTCCCACCAGTCGAGGATCTATAGTTTCTGAAGTTCTGGACGGTCCTAGATTTTGCCGACCCTTTTAACACAAACAACGACGGATACAGAAATCACATACAAATTAACGATATGAAAAAAAGGAAATGGGCTGAAAATGTCGTCCAAAAGAAGTGCTACCCGTCGTGGACCCATCTTCGTGGACCAATCTTCATGGACCACCCGTGGCGAGACACGCGTTTCGACCACCCTCACCACGTGCGACTCATTTCCCCCCTCCCCCCTCCCCCCAAGGACCATAGAAAACAATTGAAGGCCGTTTTGTCTTTGGAGTTTTAATTAATTAGCTTTTGGGGTTAAGTGGGGGGGGGTTGTTTTTTTTCACTTGGTCCCTTTCAAAAATGTTTCTCACCTCATTTCTTACTTCACTTTTCACCTGACTTTGTGCTTACACGTGTTTGCCTGCAGTACACTTCCACACCAAGACTCTGACAGACCCCAGCGTAACGATTCAACTCTGGGACACGGCAGGAACCGAGCGGTACAGATCTCTGCTGCCCCACTACACAAGAGACGCCGTCTGTGCCATTCTGGTCTACGACATTTCGAGCAGGGTGAGTACCCATGAATTCACGAGACTGGAGAGTGGCGGGGCGCTCAGATTGGAGAGTGGCGGGGCGCTCAGATTGGAGAATGGCGGGGCGCTCAGAGTGGAGAGTGGCTGGGAGCTCAGATTAGAGAGTGGTGGGGCGCTCAGACTAGAGAGTGGTGGGGCGCTCAGATTAGAGAGTGGCGGGGCGCTCAGATTAGAGAGTGGTGGGGCGCTCAGATTAGAGAGTGGCGGGGCGCTCAGATTAGAGAGTGGCTGGGCGCTCAGATTAGAGAGTGGCGGGGCGCTCAGATTAGAGAGTGGCGGGGCGCTCAGATTAGAGAGTGGTGGGGCGCTCAGATTAGAGAGTGGCTGGGCGCTCAGATTAGAGAGTGGCTTGGCGCTCAGATTGGAGAGTGGCTGGGCGCTCAGATTAATTAAGTATTTTAGATTCTACTAGATTCCAGTGATCTGTTCCAATTTCGATCGATTAAAATTCCTCTAAGGACTACGTTGTGCATCAAATTTGCGTTCTTCAAGCCGTGGAAAATTTTGTTACAATCACAAAGATATCATTGGTTATTTTTTCTTAATTCAACACAGCAACACCATCTTGTTTTTAAAACAAACTTCCCTATCTCCTACCCACGTTTAAAAAAAATGCTAACAAAAATGAATATAAATCTTATTTTCTGAACACACTGACGGGAAAACACCCATCATTAAAAAAAGATAAATTGCTACGCTAAATTTAAATACTTTTTTTGTAATAAACTATATAGCTCTAATTAGATATTTAAAAAAAAAACTCTTGTAACCAATGAATGTCGTGTCAAATGGCACGCCCATGCAGACAAATAGCAGACGAACCAAACAATAATACAAAATATAGTCACGTGGATATTTAAAGTTCTTGGTAAGGTTTTCCCCAACCTCCAGAAGCGTAGCGTAAAGGGGGGGTTGGGCAGGGGGTACAGATGTACCCGGGCGCCAGCTAGTTAGGGGCGCCAAAATGTGCTTTGGTATTATTTTATTGATGAAAATAATGGGTTTGAGAGTTGAAAAAAAGGAAAAGAGGGCGATTTAAAATGAATCTTGTCCCCGTGCGCGAATCTTGTCCCCGGGCGCCAAACACTTTAGCTACGCCTCTGCCAACCTCACACCATCTGAAGTTGGCAATCAAATACCCTGGCCAAGACATTAATCAGTATTATACCGGCAGGTCAGACATTTATTTTAATGAAAGTCATGCTAAGTGGACATAGGACCAGTATGTGAGGCCCACAATGTAAGGACCACTATGCGAGGCCCACAATGTAAGGACCACTATGTGAGGCCCACAATGTAAGGACCACTATGTGAGGCCCACAATGTAAGGACCGCTATGTGAGGCCCACAATGTAAGGACCGCTATGTGAGGCCCACAATGTAAGGACCGCTATGTGGGGTTTCTTCGTGTTCATTGTGCGTGGGATGCCTCAAGCCTAGAAAGCAACGCTGCCCCTGACACTAGTGAGATTGGAGAAACAACCCCCCCCCCAAGTGTTGTTAAGCACACAAAGATGGGAGGGGGGGGCAAGGCTCCGTGGGTGGCACCTCCACCAATTTAAACACCCGGGAAAATGTGAAAACTCAGCCCGTTCCAGCTTTAGGTTAACCGGACAAGACCGTTGTCGGTTTGACGGTCAGTTTCCGTGGACCTGTTAGGGACAGTTCCAACGAACTTCACCAGACCTCAGAGGGATGAGAATTCGTCCACAGCTTACGCTAGTGCAGTGGTTGTCAACTTTGAATATAATGGCATACTTGAGTTACATGACACACTTGAGTTACATGACACACTTGAGTTACATAATACATTGGAGTTACATGACGAATTATTTTTCTTTCTGCCAGGATTCTTTTGAAAACGTCAGGTCCTATTGGCTAGACTTTGTGGAGTCACATGCCATACCTAATATGGTCAAGTTCTTGGTGGGAAACAAAGCAGACGTAGACACGAGAGAAGTGTCGGACTATGTGAGTATCTGTATTGCACAATAGTAAGTTGCTGGTATTTAATCAAATGGTACTGTTGTAATTTTTTTGGATATATTTATGTGACAGAGTTGTAACAAATCCTCCCATTCAGGATAGTGCCAATGGGGAGGGGGGTGGTTCCCGCCCCAGGCGCCATCTTCAGACGGTGCTAAATTTCTCCTTTTCTGAAAAATATGGTATTCATATCAAATTAATACATAATTTTTAAGAGAGGGGGGGGGGGCGCGCGCCAAAATTCAGGCTGTGCCCGGGGGTCATAGGTCGCGGCCCTGCTGACATCCGTGTCTGTTATCTGCAAGGAGAAATAAGTAAAGTAGTCTTCATGACGTATCTTGTATCATGTTGACCCATATAAAGAAAACATTTCTGGGCACACCATAATTTCTAAAGCAATGTTTCATGATATATGTTGCTTGGTTTCTTTAAATTGTTTAAATATACGTCTAGAAATACAAGTTCTCCAACCTTTGGGACAAACAGAATCCATTTTGTTTTACTTCTCAGGAAGGACAAATGTTTGCCACAAACCACGACACATTTTTTATTGAGACATCGGCTAAATTTGGGACTAATGTGGATAACCTCTTCACAGAAGCTGGTAAGTGGCCCTTTTGAAACCCACAAAAACTCAGAAGCTGGTAAGTGGCCCTTTTGAAACCCACACAAATTTACAAGACGGAATGTAAGGGTAGACCAGAAGAAAAGTATTTTGTCCTGTGATGTCATGATGTACCCTGTTATGTTAACGTGCCCTGGTATGTTTGTGTGACTTGGGATATAAGGTGCCCAATTATTATATGGACTACTTTTGGTTGTGATGTGCTCTCATCTGTAAAGGTTCCAGAGATGCCAACAGCGTTTGGACCTTAGAATGCTTTGAGATGTTATGTGACCTTGTAAATTAGGATGCATTGGGGTGTCATACGCCCTGGGATGTTGTGTGCCCTGGTATGGTATTACATGTGCGCCCATATATGTTGTGTGCCCTATGATGTTGTGAGGCTTGGAATGTTTTGTGCCCTGTGATGTTGTGTGCCCTGGGATGTTGTGTATCTTGTCATATTAAAATGTTTTTTTTAGGCACCGAAGTAGTAAATTTTTGTTCTTAATTTTTCTACATGAATATTTCCCAGCCAAAGCTGTCATCAAGGCAATCCCAGAGACACAAGTTGATAATGGAGGGATACGTTTAGAAGATTTGCATAGGAAACATGACAGGCGTTGCTGTTTGGCACGTTCTTGAAATCACATCTCAAGAAAATGTTTCAGGCGCTCTTCCCACGGTAATCGCGTCAAGTTGTAAAAATGTACTACAAATCATCTAAAAGATTTCTTTACTACTTTTCGTAAATTAATTTTTTAAAATAACAAATGTTATTATTGTCAATTATGAAAATGTAGATGTGATACTAAAGTTAAATTTAGTCGATTAATTTTTTAAGTATACTTTTATTGCAGGAGAATTATTTTCTGAGGAGCAGACTTCCAATTGGGAAATGGAGACATTATGAGTAGCAGTACTTTAAAGCATATCATGTCTGTGCTTCATCCCAAAGGCCGTATTTACAGCAGCGGGGGGCCCTGCGCCGGTGCCCAGTGTTCCAATGCCTTACGACGGCCCTGCTTCGTCCGACCACTGTTCAATGACAACAACACCCAGACCAAGTTTTAACAAGAAGTTAAATGTCCATCTGTCCAAGTCAATTTTAGAGGTTAACATTCACGTCATGAAGACGTTCAGACTCTAGCATCCACGACCAATGGCGGCATAAACGGTCATATCGACTAAATAGTCGAGTCGGAAAGTCGAACTATATGACAGTAAGAAGTCAAACTATATGACAGTAATATAGCTAAACATTGAGTTACTGACTTTTCTGTCTTTGTCACAAATGTTGAAGTTTACCAGTAAACCACACAACGACATAAGGATCACCAGTAAACCACACAATGACATTAGGATCACCATTAAACCACAGAATGACATTAGGATCACCAGTAAACCACACAATGACATTAGGATCACCATTAAACCACACAATGACATTAGGATCACCAGTAAACCACACAATGACATTAGGATCACCAGTAAACCACACAATGACATTAGGATCACCAGTAAACCACACAATGACATTAGGATCACCAGTAAACCACACAATGACATTAGGTACACCAGTAAACCACACAACGACATTAGGATCACCAGTAAACCACACAATGACATTAGGATCACCAGTAAACCACACAATGACATTAGGTACACCAGTAAACCACACAATGACATTAGGATCACCAGTAAACCACACAATGACATTAGGTACACCAGTAAACCACACAATGACATTAGGATCACAAGTAAACCACACAATGACATAAGGATCACCAGTAAACCACACAATGACATTAGGATCACCAGTAAACCACACAATGACATTAGGATCACCAGTAAACCACACAGTGACATTAGGATCACCAGTAAACCACACAATGACACAATTAGGATCACACGACTTTTATTTTCAGCACCATCATTTTATTTTAAGTTTAAAACCGATTCACTGATTTTACAAATCACCAAGAACAATTTGATTAAATGTTAAATTTTAGCATGGAAATTAATTCAACTTTTAATTTTGCCTAATTTTGAATGTTTTCAAAAAAAAAAGAAGCGTTTCACCTAATCAGTGTTTAGTGAGAAGATGAAAATATAAAATGGTAATAAGGGAGACAGAGTGCAATCAGGTTAGCAAAAAAGGAAATGAATGAAACAAAGTATGGAGAAAACCTGAAAAAAAAAATGAACACAAAAAAACAACGAACATGTCGGCAGGAAGCCTTCATCAGCGAACAAACAACAGTAAAAACAGAATCAAATAAAAATAGCCCTTAGCTGAAGTGTAGTATATGTGAGGGCAGCAAAAGAATGTGATGAAAATATGGAATTATATTTTTAGATGATTAACTTTTTAATTTGAAAAAGATACACACACAAACATGTGTACATTTAAACATATGAATATACAAGGATACATACAAAACTATAACAAATATGTTGCACAAATCTTGTACAAGCTTAACATGTCTCTACATATGTAGAATTTTATGAACACTTCCCTTTATGTCAAAAAATATGGAAACAAAACATAAAATTATCTATCAAATAATAAGAATGATTGAATTGTTATTTTCAAAAGTTTATCCATAAAATTAAGTAGAATGATGGATTGTTAATTCCAGCAATTTATCCATAAAATTAAGTAGAATGATGGATTGTTAATTCCAGCAATTTATCCATTAAATTAAGTAGAATGATGGATTGTTAATTCCAGCAATTTATCCATTAAATTTAGTAGAATGATGGATTGTTAATTCCAACAATTTATCTTGAATAAAATTTAAAAGTGACCCCTACAACTACCGTTACTACGGCTGTAACAAGACCAAGTTTCAGCCATGAAATTCTCTCCCTTTTGCCATTAGGAGTTTTTGCCTTTTCAGTGTCTGTTCTCAGTGTTCTCAAAAAAGGTAGAAGACCTAAGAAATTAAGAAAAATCAATCAGATATACAGAATTATAAAATGCTGGTGCTCTAATTCAAATAATACCTTTAAAAACATGTAAACCTATTAATTTGATTGGTTCATAAATCTGCAATGAATTTACAGTATGAAAAGTAAGAAGACTTACTAGAGCCACCTGTTCCTCTCAGCTCTGAGCTTTGACCACTGTCACCTGGTTTCTCTTTAGAGGCAATAACAACATATCTGGAAATGTATTTAACAATGTCTTTTAAGATATTAAATAAATTTATGTTCATTTGGTGCTTAAATATAAGAAAAAAACAAAGGTTATACTACAGAAAGATGTTTAGCATGGAGACTGCATAAATTCTCATTTTCAATGATTGGGATGTTTTTGCACTCAAACTTTTTTAAGCCTTACAAGATAATAGTTAACATTTTTGGCCCATTGTTTGAGACAATCAAAGTTCTTAAGATAAAAGTTAAGTCTTTACTTTGTGACCAACTGTAAATGGTATGTCCTAAAGTTGACCACTGCAGTGAGACATTTGTTGTAGGCAGCTTTCATAGACTTGTTGTTGCTGGACTGAACTGTTGGAAAATAGTTTTTAAAAAGAAACTGACTTTTAACTGTGTCGAAAAAAATAATAGGACATTTAAGTCATTCATTTTAACAAATTTTATGAATTTTATCCCAATGCATTTGAAGCAAAAGAATTAATTGCTTGTGAGGTAAGATTAAGTGAGAAATGAAAATTTAACTGCATCCCAGCAATTGGAATAAGATATTTGAAAGCTTGAATTGTAAAACAAAACATAACCTTAAATCTATTTCTAAAACTATCGGTGTTGTTTTATTTCCTTGGTGCAAATTTCATAACATTTTAGCAAATGAACCTAACCATCTAAACTGAATCATCCAAACTGAACTATCCGAAATGAATCATCCAAACGGAACCATCTAAACTGAACCATCCAAACTAAAAGGTCCAAACTGAACTATCTGAACCGAACCATCGAAACTGAGCCATTCAAAATGAACTATCCGAACTGAACCATCTAAACTGAACCGTCCAAACTGAACCGACCAAATGAACCATCTAAATTGAACCACCTAAACTGAACGATCCAAACTGAACTATCCTAACTGAACCATCTAAATTGAACCATCTGAATTGAACTATCTAAATTGATCCATCTAAATTGAACCGTCCAAACTGAACTGTCCAAACTGAACCATCAAAATTGAACCGTCCAAACTGAACCGTTCAAACTGAACCGTTCAAACTGAACCGTTCAAACTGAACCGTCCAAACTGAACTGTCCAAACTTTTTGGGATATCTCAATGCCGTGGAAATAAAGGTATTTAAAAACAGAAATCAAAAGACAAAGTGGCCAATACCCAACAGTTTTAGTGGCAGTTCCATCTGTTCCAAGTCTTCAATGAAACGCTTGTGGTCAGGTGGTATGTACTTTCTCATGAGTTCTAGAAAGTCTCTTTTGTCTGGAGGTTATGATAATGATATTGTTCTTTGTGACAATTTAAAATGTTTACATTATAAAAATTACTAAACTAAAATCATCTTATTAAGAAAAAAACTCATTAAAAATTAAAAAGGAAGAAATTTATTAACCTATTTTAAATAAAGCAAAAAACTAGTGTGCTTCCACGAAATAATTTTTAAAAACATTCCCTTGTTTTACTTATCAGGATTTGCAGATTCACTGAAGTTTTAAAATTTGTTATTGGAAGACCCTTGAAACATATAGCTTGTATCAATGCATAAAAAAAACATTTTTTTTTACTTATAAAGACCTACCTGTTGTATGCTCCACTCCCAGAAATGCATCCAGTGCTTGCAATGTTGCACTCTGTGCTGCAGTGTCTCCGTGCATCTGACACAATAAAAAGAGTTGAGATCTTCAATGAAACCATTTGATTTCAATTAGCAATTATTTGTAAATCTAATGATAGTCTCTCAAACTACCAGACGAATAAATCAACGGAACTACCTTCAGTGGTGTCTCACTGATCCCATCATACACCAAGCCGGTGGGCAGCGGGCTCCCATCACCTCCTCCCCATCTAGTAAATATAGAAAGAACAGTTACATTGGAAGGACCGAGTAGAAAAAGTACATTAAGTGTATTTTTGCAGTTTTGAGAAAAATTACTTTAAAGTTTTTAAATTCTTATTTAAATACATTAAAAGCTGCTCGGGGTAACTCTGTATCAAACACTTATGTACATTTGTCATGAATGACATTTACAGGAGTGATTCATAGGAATTTATCAAATATAATGCCCTGTCTTAACTTATTTTTTAAAAATTGTAACTTAAGTACTTTTTCTACACGGCCCTTCAATTTAAAATAGGAATCGCTCTGCTGAAATTTATTGCAAGAATATGGCAGGCGACAGTGAGCAAGCAAACACTGAAAGCTGCTCTGTTGTTGTTATTGTAACTTTTTATTTTTAAGATTATTAGACTTACCCTGAAAAGAATGGGCGTAAAACATTAAAAAATGTGCTCGCTCCAATATTTTCTGAAGAAGGAAGACAGTAAATAGAATATAACATATTAAAAGGATCATAGAAATAAATTTAACTTTTAAAAAATGAAAAATAACTCCAAATTTATACTTGCACATACTAAAAAAATCATCTTTTTCAATGTAACTTTGTATGTAATGTCTGGTATGTTACCATGCATTCTAGATAGTGCTGCATTCATAGTTTGCACAGCTGCCTGTAACTCCTGTAAGATTGTTGCAATTTGATTCTCAGTCTCCAACAGTTTTAATATTTCATTCTCTTTCAAGTCTGAAACTTTCTGAAGCAAATCAAGGATGTTCCCCATGGGCTAAAAAAATTATAAAAAATAATAACAATTTTAATTTAGTTTTTTTTAAATTAATTTAACATAAATTTTTTTTTAAAATAATTCTCATATGTTTTAAGTAGAGAACATTGGGTTATCTTTAAATATCTTCCTGAATTTTTTCCATTCAAAATGTTTACAATTGTGAAATTTGTTTTACAATTTTATTAATATATTTTTATTAATTTTAAAAAGTTTTATAATTTTTTTGTCAGAAACATTATTTGACTTTAAAGGTGCAAATATAACCATTATTAATTATGTTTATAACATCAGTGGAACATTGCCATTCTTCCCAAAACATTATTTTGAGACATACAAACCTTTCATATGGACTAGTAATTGTGTTTTCATAAGGAACACGTTACCTTCAAACATAAAGCGAATTTCAGCTCCACCAAATCTGTGACAAGACAAAACCAATCTCCTTCACTGTCACCAGGTAAGTGGTAGAGGCATTCAAGATTACTGGATAGTAAGAAAAATTATTTGAATATGCTTCAAAGTTTATTTTGAACTATAGTAGGCTATTTCATTGTTGAAACTAATAGTTAAATAATTTAATGTTATCTTAGACCTAATCATTCCCCATAAATGAATTACCATACACTTCAATATGCCTAAATTTCTGTTTTTTTTAAAAAAGCCAAAAAAAATTTGTTTTTAAATATTTGTTGTTATTTTATTGAAGTTTTCATTGAAATTTTTACATAAAAAGTTAATATTAGAGCCTGTTAGATACTTACTCCAAATCATAAGACCTGTAGGTTAGAAAGAAAAGTAAAGAGCCTACTTTATTTAAACTTAATAAAAAGTAGTCATCTTATAGTTATTAAACATCTTGACTTGCCTCTTGGCACTAAGTATTGCCACAGCTAGTGAAACAAATGATTGAAACAGCACTGAGTGAATAGTACTCTTAGAAATTTGTGTTATCATATCACAATTGAATTTCACTTAATACAATTGATATAATTTTTTTTAAATATCAATTTAAAACATTTTTTTTTCATATTTAGAGTAGCTTATAGGCTTTTAGTTGACATGTCTTTATTACTGTAATCTCTTAACTAACTGATAAAACAAAAAAATAATAACTTAAAGATTATTAGATTCTTTTCAACATATAAATAGTTTGTGTTCATCAATTATACATGTTTTAGTAATAATTTAATGATAATACAGTAGACTCCGGTTATGTCGACGGCCTCGGGGTTTGCCAAAAAGCGTCGAGATAACCGATGATCGAGATAAACGAAAACCAATATGGAGGCAACATATTAACATGTGCTTGAAATTTCTTTATGTACATGATGTGCGTTAATAAATGAGAATGTACATGCACGTGTTTTTGGAGGTTTTTTTTTTACACAACGGCGTTGCCGTTATTTGTTTGATGAAGCGATCGGCATGCTATAAAAATGTACATACATGTTTGCTAACAACATGTTCGCAGTTATCGTATGCCCGTATGCCGTATACTATTGCTTTGTGTTTTCATAAAGAGATCGCTGTAGAGGTAATATTTAACATGACATAGTCACAACACACTGTAGTCCGCCAACACGTCTTTCCCTGCTGTGACGTCATTATTTCGCTCGGCGGAACCAACCTTCCCCCACCCGCAGATAGCTAGTTCACTGTGACACACAAAGCAACAATATGACCATCACGATCAAAACGATACGTTGCTATGATATTTTTATAACCTCTGACACACCTACGAATCCCCCTACCCATGTGTCTCGTATGCCACAAATTTCCTTGACAACCAACAATGCACTGCTAAGATGGGGTTGTCGATACAAACGCGAAAATACGGTAGTGAGATGGTGAAGTGGCATCAATAACTAACATTTTCAAAAGCTGGCGATTGGTCATGGGGATCGAGATAACCAAAGTTAAGTGGCAAATTTGGCCCTCTTTTGTGCTCGAGATATTAGGGTTCGGCGACATAAAGGAATCGACATAACCGATGAGAAAATGCTAAGACAAAGAGAGAATTTGGCGGTTCCACTTCAAAAACGTCGACTTAATAGGTTTGGCGAATTAACCAAGGTCGAGATAAGCGGGTTCGACTGTATTTATAAGCAGCATAATGATACAAATGTTGAGACAAAAAAAAACAACGTTATTGACAAATTTGCTAAAGAATATATGGGCTAAAAAATATTTTAAAAAAAATATAAACTGACCCATTGAGATCTTTCCTTTTCCAGTTTGACAGTGCCAGGTCAGTGTGACACAAAACAGGTTGTATCCCAAGCTTTCTAGATATTTCATAAAGTGGAACAGCCAAACTTTTAGGCAGGACCTGAAACAATATCACCATAATGTACCAACAATTTAATCAAGAGGCACATGATAAAAAACATATTTTTAACTTTCAAATAAATATTTTTAATGTAGGAACAGTATGGATGATAATTATATCATTGTGATAAATGCATACATTTAACAATAATTTAAAAGTGTAATCCAATCCCAACTGTTATGCCATGAAAATAAAATTGAAAACACTGAAATATTCAGTTAGTTTATAGACCTACATTTTTAGGAAACAAACATAACTTGTATTTTCTTAAATATTTCCACATTATACGTTTGAGGAGTTGCATTCATAAATGTTTTATACTAAAATCAACTGCACCACGATAAACATAATAATCACATTTCCTTTTTGTTGTCAATTATATAAATAGTCTACTATTTTAAGCAAATAGGTTGTTGAATAAACACGTTATGAAGGTTTGACAAGACTGTAACTAATACTTGTGCACTCAGCTTAATAGAAATCAGGAAATGTGTAATTATCTGTTTAGATTAGATAAAAAGTTAATACTCTACCTGAGGTGGGTCTTTGTCCCCATTCTGCCAGACATAAGCTGCCGTGATGTAGCTCAGTTGTAGGTGAGCAAGTCTTAACTGGCGGTAACTGGCCAACTTCTCATGGTCTAAAACTGGCAACTGCGATAAAGAGTTCTTTAGTATATTTTATTTGAGTTACCTTCCACAGTCAAATATTTAGTCATTTATTTCAATACCAGTTAACTTATTTAGTAAAGGTTATATACTAACGAAATACACATCTTGCTAAGATGAGAAAAGGGAAAATAATTTTCCTGAAAATTCACATCTCCCACCCCCACACCCATTCCCGACTTTGTGCTAATTATGCTATGTTTGCATGTGCTATGTTTGCATGTGATATATTTGCATGTGCTATGTTTGCATGTGCTATGTTTGCATGTGCTATGTTTGCATGTGCTGTGTTTGCATGTGCTATGTTTGCATGTGCTATGTTTGCATGTGCTGTGTTTGCATGTGCTATGTTTGCATGTGCTATGTTTGCACGTGCTATGTTTGCATGTGCTATGTTTGCATGTGCTATGTTTGCATGTGCTATGTTTGCATGTGCTATGTTTGCATGTGCTATGTTTGCATGTGCTATGTTTGCTTGTGCCATGCCATGTTTGCTTGTGCTATGTTTGCATGTGCTATGTTTGCATGTGATATGTTTGCATGTGCTATGTTTGCATGTGCTATGTTTGCTTGTGCCATGTTTGCATGTGCCATGTTTGCATGTGCTATGTTTACACGTGCTATGTTTGCATGTGCTATGTTTGCATGTGCTATGTTTGCATGTGCTATGTTTGCATGTGCTATGTTTGCATGTGCTATGTTTGCATGTGCTATGTTTGCATGTGCTATGTTTGCATGTGCTATGTTTCCTTGTGCCATGTTTGCATGCGCCATGTTTCCATGTGCTTTGTTTGCATCTGCTATGTTTTCATGTGCTATGTTTGCATGTGCTATGTTTGCACGTGCTATGTTTGCATGTGCTATGTTTGCTTGTGCTATGTTTGCATGTGCTATGTTTGCTTGTGCTATGTTTTCATGTGCTATGTTTGCATGTGCTATGTTTGCTTGTGCTATGTTTGCATGTGCCATGTTTGCTTGTGCTATGTTTGCATGTGCTATGTTTGCATGTGCTATGTTTGCATGTGCTATGTTTGCATGTGCTATGTTTGCATGTGCTATGTTTGCATGTGCTATGTTTGCATGTGTTATGTTTGCTTGTACATTGTTTGCTTGTGCTATGTTTGCATGTGCTATGTTTGCATGTGCTATGTTTGCATGTGCTATGTTTGCATGTGATATATTTGCATTTGCTATGTTTGCATGTGCTATGTTTGCATGTGCTATGTTTGCATGTGCTGTGTTTGCATGTGCTATGTTTGCATGTGCTATGTTTGCATGTGCTATGTTTGCATGTGTTATTTTTGCATGTGCTATGTTTGCATGTGCAATGTTTGCATGTGCTATGTTTGCATGTGCTATGTTTGCATGTGCTATGTTTTCATGTGCTATGTTTGCATGTGCTATGTTTGCATGTGCTATGTTTGCATGTGCTATGTTTGCATGTGCTATGTTTGCATGTGCTATGTTTACATGTGCTATGTTTTCATGTGCTATGTTTGCATGTGCTATGTTTGCACGTGCTATGTTTGCATGTGCTATGTTTGCATGTGCTATGTTTGCATGTGCTATGTTTGCATTTGCTATGTTTGCATGTGCTATGTTTGCATGTGCTATGTTTGCATGTGCTATGTTTGCATGTGCTATGTTTGCATGTGCTATGTTTGCATGTGCTATGTTTGCATGTGCTATGTTTGCATGTGCTATGTTTGCATGTGCTATGTTTGCATGTGCTATGTTTGCATGTGCTATGTTTGCTTGTGCTATGTTTGCTTGTGCATTGTTTGCTTGTGCTATGTTTGCTTGTGCCATGTTTGCTTGTGCCATGTTTGCTTGTGCTATGCTATGTTTACTTGTGCTATGCTATGTATTACAAACCGTTATAAATGGAGAATTTAATCTCTTAATTTTAGTCTATGGCTCGTTTTAAAAACAGTTCATAATAAAGGACGATACCAATGTTTAAAAATATTAACAAATAAAACGACAATCAAGGCCAGAGCTAATTACAATTAATAACTTTTTAATTTGTGTACTTCAATTAAATAATAACAGCAAAAGAAATAGGATTAAAATTATAAACTTACAGATTTTCAGGTACCGGTACTGTTTGTATAAAATACAATGAGCACAAAATTGTACGAGGAAATAGAAAAATCTACACACAACAAAGTATTAAATAATGACACAGCACATCTCGTGGTAAAGGAAAAAATATCTCTCCCTCTCTCTATCGGTCAGCCCTTTTTATAGGCATTTCCTACTAATGTCTAGAACCGTCAAATGTATTGTTTTGCTTTCCCGTTTTATCCAGATCCTTCTATACGGTTCTGAATAACGAAGCTTTTTGTAAACAAGGGAAAGTTTTTGTTAGCCACACTTCAAAGGCGGTCACGAGAGTTCACGAGGGGTCATGCACGTGGAAGGCGGGCTATGCGTGTAACAAAACACATCATCCTTCATAACACTATGCTTGCAAATAATCTCAGTAATGAATATGCATTTAACATAATAACATTTTTTAACGTTTTGTTTGTTGAAAATATAAACATATTTATCGATCCATTTGTGACCGAACACTGTCCTACCTTTGACACAGCTTCTCTGACTTTCTTTTCTATCAGTAACTTTGGCACAGAACTTGCAAGGGCGTGCCATTGGTCAAAATATGGTGGCAGACTAGTCTAGGATTTAAGTAATAAACAAAACTATCAAATTCAGATGATCATATTATTTTTTTTTAAATAACTATTTTTTAAAGAAATATACATGTTTGGGATGATGTGAATTAGATGACGATGCTAATAATTATATTGATTTGATCACTCCATTGAGCTGAATGCTTTTTTCTCACACTACGTAGTATGTTATACTTAAACTACTTACTAAAGGGTCCTCCAGCATAAAGCCTGTGTTGTAGGAAACGTGATACTTCTGGGGGTCAAAACTCTTTCCAGATCCAACAGCACTGCCAACACTTGGTGGACTCATGATTGATGTATATGGAGCAAGAACACGCCTTGGATACTGATTACAAAGCATACAGAAGTGAGGTTTTTAGAATATATACATTCTTAAAAGCACGACTCGTGACATTTTCTTGAACCTCTAAAAGACGACGTGCTTATTCATAATAGTAGGCCACTACGTGTGCTTCACGTGTTTGAAATGAGGACGTGGGTGCGCGCGTGAGTGTGTATGTGTTTAAGAAGCACTGCCAACTTACCTGCCGTAAACACTGCAGCATGCAAAGGTGTCTTGAACAGGAGTTTACCCTTTATATCCCACTATAATCCCACCCCACCCTTAATAGTATCCCTGTCACTTTTACAAGGGAATCCAATTTTTTTTCTTTTAAGCAGCCATAGGTCCGTTCGGGCTGCGTCGTTGGAAAAAGGGGAGGGGCGAAAAAAAAGGGGGGGGGGTCGTCTTGTCCATGCAGGAATTTTTTTATTTTTTTTTACCTTTGTGGCCAACTTCAGATAGGGTTTCAAAAATCTTTCTACGCCCCAGATTATAATAGCCCTACCTAAGCCACTGCATTCGCTGTAAACTTTCACCCCCCCCCCCCACCCACAGCAACTGGATATGCCATAATTGATTTGTATCACAAAATTACTCCAAGACATATCGACACTAAGGGAGTGGACGAACAAAGAGTAGTTACAACTGTTTCCCTTCAAGGAGTTTAAATAGTTTCTTAAACATGTGACTGACAGGGTTGATGGAATCGGTACAGAATATGCATGATTACATTCTTTCTCTTGCAATTTTGACTTTAAAACAAAAATACTCGTCTTAATCTGAACGTTTTCGTCTTGACACTAGTGTTGAATGTTTCTGAAATTGTTTCCACGACGATTTTGGTTCAAAAAGGGAAATTGTTCTTGAGCAAATATGCTATAAATATGACAATAAATAATTGATGTAGAATATGCAGTAGATTAAAGGTATAGTGTAGACAGATTGCCTTTCAGAGAGATGGATGAGAGAGTAGGTGACGAGTGGACAGTTATGAAGACAATGACTTAGTGATTGAGGTGTTGATTGAGATGATGAGACGTTTGTCTACTTACGTCGTGTTTAATGTTGGACTAGATTGTGAACTGACCGTTAAACAACATCAGACGGGTTCATGATGATAAGCTCAACTTGTACATTGGTCCAGTTACTGGGGGGGGGGGGGGGGGGATAGGCCTATTCGTTTGCAGGCCTAGGAACGGACAGGTAGATTCAGGGTTTCTTTCAGGCATCTCTTCGGGGGGGGGGGGGGAGGACTGCCCCCGGGGAAAGTCAAGTGTCCCCCCCCCCGGAGCAAAATGGGTAAAAACAATAGAACGATTATATATTTTTAAAATTAAAAACAACTAAATTGTCATTTTTAAACAGTTTTAAAAAGAATAGTAACTGGTGCTTTATCCGATTACAATTAGTGGGATATTTTAAATATCGCTACGCTCGATATATTCGATGATCCGTATATTTAATTATAATCTTGTAAAAGGCTTACAGTATTCGATTAAAAATATCGTATTGGCCGCTTCTGATTATATAAGCCGAAGACTTACTTCCCGTTGTTCGCACTTATCGGTATTTTTATTCATTTTTTTTTGCAAAGTCACAAATTTTAAGACTTAAATAACACTGCATTAAAATACCTTTACATCATGATCAAGGACTACAACTCTAATAGTATCAAACATACGCAGTCTATGTTCTAATTATATTTCATTATAAAAGCATTATTTTTTAAAGTAGGGAGTGTGTTAATTATAAATTGTATGATGATATTAGCCTTTAAAAATATTTTTATTGGCATAACTATAGCTTATGTGCACGATTCCATGAATGTTGAGTTATATAAAATGGAAAATTAAATATTGAGAGAGATTTTTTTTCTTTAATTAAGAATTTACCGGGAGCTGGTTTTCACACGCCGAAGACAAAAATTGGGAATTTTTCAGCTTAATACAACTCATATCTACAGAGTTCAATTTTACTTCAATCTAATAAATACGTAATAAATGGTGAGTCAAAATGTAGAAAGTATGGCAACCCAGCCCCGCTCTCCTCTACCAGTGTTTCTTTCAGAAAATTTCTCCGAAAAGGGGGGGGGGTGCATTTCAGATTTTCGGGGGTCGATGACAGTGGCAAGAGGCGTAGCTTAGGGGGGAAGAGGGGGGACAGATATCCCCATGCACCATACTAGCGGGACGCCAATGGGGTGTGGTGGTATTTAATGCATCAAAATAATGGTTTTCAGAGTTGAGGAGGGGGAGCGTGAAAATGGATCAATGTCCCCTGGCGTCAAACAATCTAGCTACGCTTCTGCAAGTGAGGCGGGTTGGGTGGTCAGCCCAGATGTCAATTGTTCTTTACATGGAGAGGAAGGATTTAATGACAAATGCAGCGTTGGTATCGTTAATTGGAACGTGGCATAAGTCTTGGTAAGTCTAGAGTAGCACTAACACTGGCAACTCCACTAGGTAGTGTATCTATCAGCAAGAACACTAGCTACTCCACTAGGCTGTGTATCTATCAGCACTAACGCTAGCTACCCCACTAGGTAGTGCATCTATCAGCACTAACACTAGCTACTCCACGAGGTAGTGCATCTATCAGCACTAACACTAGCTACTCCACTAGGTTGTGTATCTATCAGCACTAACACTAGCTACTTCACTAGGTTGTGTATCTATCAGCACTAACACTAGCTACCCCACTAGGATGTGCATCTATCAGCACTAACACTAGCTATTCCACTAGGTGGTGTATCTATCAGCACTAACACTAGCTACCCCACTAGGTACTGAATATATCATTAACAAAAATTATGACCAGCGCCAGCTGTCCTGTAATTTTTTAGGGAAGAATGGCAGAAATTGAGGATACCGTTGGCGCTTGAGTAAAAGGGAGCCCTCCCCAACAAATTTTGGATTGTTTCAAAATCAAAAGGTGAATTTTGGAGTATACTTAAATTCAGTGTTTCTCTTAGATTATAGCATCTGGGAAAGGAATTGTTCAATCGTCAGAGGGAGACATTATGGCATTCAGTGCCATACATAAACTGAATTCACTGAGGTTGTGTCATGCCCCAGGGTAATCATTTGGCACAAGCTTATATTCATAATAGGCGTGGGGGAAGGGGTGTAGAATTTGAAGTTGAAGCTGCTGAAGACCGTCGCATATATTCAAAGTGCTGGGGTGCATTTTGGCGCACATTTGATATTTCTTTCAGACAATTTTGAGGGGGGATTTGAGACTTTCCTGTGCGAAGCGCTAACATTAGCCATAATTAGGAATATATCTTACATGTTTCAGCCCAACATGAACCAAATACATTCCAATTGAGGCGTCCTTGTGGGTATGCATTTTCCCTAGCTTAATATCGTCTATTACATCTTTATAGTCCTCAGTAAATTTTTGATAAATTAAAAATAAAGAAAAATATTTGAGCAAATACTTTAAATTAAGTTTTGAAACATTCTACACTTGAACATTCTACACTTGAGCAACGGAAGAAATAATAGTTTAAAACATGTAGGTGTCACTTAACCTTAGCAACATCGTGTGAGCTCAGCAATCCCTATAGCTGCAGAGGGCCTCGGATATTTTAAGGCTTTTTGTTGTGATGTAGATATTGCCTTATTCATCATCTTTCAATGCAAGGTAGGGGGAGGACAAAACAAAAAAGGGGAAAAAGGGGACCTCGAAAAGTCAAACGACAACTCTGCTTGTCTTAGTTGTGTTATGCTAATATTTATTTTTTATATTACTAAATAGTATGTGGCTTTCATTCTTTAAAAAAAATCAAACCTCTTTGGGGGTTATCTACCCCCCCCTCTCTTTGGGGGTTATCTACCCCCCTCTCTTTGGGGGTTATCTACCCCCCTCTCTTTGGGGGTTATCTACCCCCCTATTTGGGGTTATCTACCCCCCTCTTTGGGGGTTATCTACCCCCCCCCCTCTTTGGGGGGTAATACATAGTTAATAAATGATTTTTTTTTTTAAGTTTCCATTACAAAATAAAAAGCACTGCTAACAGGATGTTATATGCTAAACACAAATGAAATGGTTCTTTTTATAATAATCAACTTACGTGAAATAATTAGCTTTGTTAAAAATCTCCACGTTTTACCATAGTCAAAAAAGAAGAGAAAAAAACTGTTAAGTAGAAAAGTCTTTGCATTTTTATGGGTTATCTGAAGTGGTCATTTTTTATAAATCGTATTTAAACAGTATTATTGTGTAAAGAAGAATTGAGTTGTTTACTATATATTAGAAATTTCCCAATGTTCACTTGAATTAATTTTTTATTTTTCATTTTAAACTACGATAACTTTTTTGAGTTAAATTGCACATTGTCACTTAGGTATACTTTAAAACATTTTTCCCTTAAATCCACAGAATTTATTCTAAATTGAAAAGAATAAGAATTTATTCTAAAACAAGTATGGAACCCTCCCCCCCCCCCCCACTCCCCAAAAAAATGGAATCGGAATCGACATGATAATCGAAATGCTAGTTCATCTTCTTTATTTTAGCTTTCTTATAGATTCGCATCTTGAAAAAAAATTTTTTTTTTAAATAATCCTTGCAAACAGATTTTTTTTTGGGGAGGTGGGGGGGCAGTTTGCTTATTATTCTAATGTTAAACAGATAAATGCTGGTGGGGATTTAATAAATATTGGCTAAATATTTTTTTGAACCTGTTATACGGTGTTTTTTTTGTGTTACAAACGTAGCACGTTTAAAGAAAACACAAACCTGTTCGATATAATAACTAATGAAATGTGCACTGATTGGATGATCCCGGGTAGCTTGCCAGTGTTGCCTCTGCCATTTCCCAACATGCAAAGTACTCAAGGACTCAGGCACACCATTCAGTAGTAAGTATACTGATGCCATGGACTCGGGCACACCATTCAGTAGTAAGTATACTGATGCCATGGACTCGGGCACACCATTCAGTAGTAAGTATACTGATGCCATGGACTCAGGCACACCATTCAGTAGTAAGTATACTGATGCCATGGACTCAGGCACACCATTCAGTAGTAAGTATACTGATGCCATGGACTCAGGCACACCATTCAGTAGTAAGTATACTGATGCCATGGACTCAGGCACACCATTCAGTAGTAAGTATACTGATGCCATGGACTCGGGCACACCATTCAGTAGTAAGTATACTGATGCCATGGACTCAGGCACACCATTCAGTAGTAAGTATACTGATGCCATGGACTCGGGCACACCATTCAGTAGTAAGTATACTGATGCCATGGACTCGGGCACACCATTCAGTAGTAAGTATACTGATGCCATGGACTCAGGCACACCATTCAGTAGTAAGTATACTGATGCCATGGACTCAGGCACACCATTCAGTAGTAAGTATACTGATGCCATGGACTCAGGCACACCATTCAGTAGTAAGTATACTGATGCCATGGACTCAGGCACACCATTCAGTAGTAAGTATACTGATGCCATGGACTCGGGCACACCATTCAGTAGTAAGTATACTGATGCCATGGACTCAGGCACACCATTCAGTAGTAAGTATACTGATGCCATGGACTCGGGCACACCATTCAGTAGTAAGTATACTGATGCCATGGACTCGGGCACACCATTCAGTAGTAAGTATACTGATGCCATGGACTCGGGCACACCATTCAGTAGTAAGTATACTGATGCCATGGACACAGGCACACCATTCAGTAGTAAGTATACTGATGCCATGGACTCAGGCACACCATTCAGTAGTAAGTATACTGATGCCATGGACTCAGGCACACCATTCAGTAGTAAGTATACTGATGCCATGGACTCAGGCACACCATTCAGTAGTAAGTATACTGATGCCATGGACTCGGGCACACCATTCAGTAGTAAGTATACTGATGCCATGGACTCAGGCACACCATTCAGTAGTAAGTATACTGATGCCATGGACTCGGGCACACCATTCAGTAGTAAGTATACTGATGCCTAACTCCGCCAAGGCCGGTCCCAAGCCCGGGTGCAAAAGGAGGAGGTTTGGCGTGAGGCCAGCTACCTCACCCGTAAAAACAAATTGCTACAGAAACGTCAACAAGAAAAAACCAACAAATTTCAGCCCTGAGAAGAGAGGGCTCTTCTTTTCCAAGAAGAGCTATGAAGCCTTGTGGCCAAACCCAGACTATACTGGAAGCCTCAAAGCCGAAGACCCTCCTTTCTAAGGAAACAAACATAGGCACGTGGAATGTCAGAACCATGTATGAAACAGGGAAAGCAGCGCAGGTGGCAGCAGAAATGAGAACTTACAAACTTACACTGCTGGGCATCTGTGAAACAAGATGGATACAAGCTGGACAAATAACTTTGGCCTCGGGAGAAATGTTACTATACTCTGGGCATGAGGAGGAAAATGCTCCGCACACACAAGGAGTCGCTCTAATGTTGTCTAGGATGGCACAGGATTCATTGATTGGATGGGAAGCCCATGGACCAAGAATAATAACAGCAACATTCCGAACCAAGAAAAAGAAAATAAAGATGAACATAATACAGTGTTACGCACCCACCAACGACAGCAAAGAAGACGAGAAAGAAACATTCTACAATAGACTACAAACAATAATAGAAAAATTCCCAAATAGAGACCTGAACATTTTAATGGGGGACCTTAACGCCAAGATCGGAAACGACAACAGTGGATATGAGGAAATCATGGGACGCCATGGTGTAGGAGAGAGAAATGAGAACGGAGAAAAACTAGCAGACTTCTGCGCAACACATGAGCTTGTTATCGGAGGCAGCGAATTCCAACATAAAAACATCCACAAGATTACATGGGTATCCCCGGACAACAAAACGCAAAACCAAATAGACCATATATGCATTAACAAAAAATTTAGAAAGTCTCTACAAGATGTACGAGCAAAACGAGGAGCAGATGTCGCATCTGATCATCATCTTGTTTGGGCAAGACTAAAGTTAAAGTTGAAGAAGAACTGGGAACCGCCAACTGTTAAGCGAACAAAATTCAACGTAGCACTTTTGGTAAATGAGCAGAAAAGAGAGGAATTCAGTGTTACCTTAAGGAATAAGTTCCAAGTGCTGGAAGACCAAACAGAAGATGACCAAGTAGAACATAAATGGCAAAACATAAAGTCGTCTGTAACATCCACTTGCCAAGAAGTTTTAGGATCAGTGAAACAGAAACACAAAGACTGGCTCTCAATCAACACACTGCAAAAAATAAAAGAGAGAAAAGAAATGAAAAGTTTAGTTAACAGCAGCCGCACCAGGGCGGAGAAAACAAAAGCGCAAGAGAAATATAAAGAAGCAAACCAAAAAGTAAAAAACAGCATAAAAAAAGATAAGAATGCCTACATAGATGGCCTAGCATCAACAGCAGAAGAAGCAGCCAAGAAGGGCAACCTGAGAGAGCTCTACGATATAACAAGAAAGCTGTCAGGGCGATACAAAAGGCCGGAGAGACCTGTCAAAGATAGAGAATGTAGATCAATAACAGAAAGGAAAGAGCAACAAAAAAGATGGGTGGAATACTTTAAAGAACTATTAAACAGACCCCCACCCACAGACACACCAGACATACAACCAGCAAATGAAGACTTACAAATAGAAGAAACCGCCCCAAATAGGGAAGAAATAGCTCTGGCCATCAAGCATCTCAAATTAGGGAAAGCACCGGGACCGGACAACATCACAGCAGAGATGATGAGAGCTGATATAAATACAATAGTCAACATGCTGCACCCTCTGTTTGAAAAGATATGGGAAGAAGAGAGAGTTCCAAAAGATTGGAAAGAAGGAGAGAGTTCCAAAAGATTGGAAAGAAGGATACCTCATCAAGATACCAAAGAAAGGGGATCTCAGCAATTGTGCAAATTACAGAGGAATCACACTGCTGTCCATACCAGGAAAGATCTTTAACAGAATTATTTTGAATAGAATGAAAGACCAGGTCGACATGCAGCTACGAGATCAACTGGCTGGATTCCGCCAAAACAGATCATGCACAGATCAAATTGCAGCACTGAGAATCATTGTAGAACAATCCATCGAATGGAACTCCCCTTTATACATAAATTTTATAGACTACGAAAAGGCCTTTGATAGCCTGGACCGACAAACATTGTGGAAACTTCTTCGGCACTATGGAGTACCAGGGAAATTAGTCAGGATTATTCAGAGCTCTTATGAAGAAATGACATGCAGGGTGGTCCACGAAGGTAGACTCACAGATGCCTTTACAGTCGAAACAGGAGTCAGACAAGGATGCCTCTTGTCCCCATTTCTATTCATCCTTGCCATTGACTGGATAATGAAAAAATCCACAGACAAAAAAAGGAATGGGATACAGTGGACACTCTGGGAACAACTGAATGACCTAGACTTTGCAGATGACATTGCACTTCTGTCCCACAACCAGCAACAAATGCAGGAAAAAACAAAAGATGTAGCCACCTTTTCATCACAGCTCGGACTTAATATAAATAAAAGCAAGACGAAAATCATGAAGGTGAACTCATCCAACCAAGAGCATATCTGTCTGGAAGGAAAGGCACTGGAAGAAGTGGAGTCCTTCAATTACTTAGGCAGCACCATAGACACAAATGGCGGATCCGACGCAGACGTGAGGTCTAGAATTGGAAAAGCTAGATCAGCATTTGTGTTATTAAAGAAAATATGGGAGTCGAAGCAGCTGAAACTTCAAACCAAAGTCAGAATCTTTAATACAAATGTCAAAACAGTCCTACTTTATGGAGCAGAAACGTGGAAAACATCAGCGAGCATTACACAGAAAGTGCAGACATTCATAAACACATGCCTTAGAAAGATCCTTAACATCAAATGGCCAAATACCATCACCAACAAAGATCTATTAGAAAGGACATACCAGGTGCCCGTTGATGAAGACATCATAAAGAAAAGATGGAGGTGGATTGGGCATACTCTGAGAAAACCCCCAGATAGCACCACCAGACAATGTCTAACATGGAATCCACAGGGAAAAAGAAAGAGAGGAAGACCTAAGAATACATGGAGACGTGAACTAGAGACAGACACGCAAAATATGGGATACAACTGGAAGCAATTGGAAAGGAAAGCACAGGACCGGGATGAGTGGAAAATTCTTGTGGACGGCCTATGCCCCAGACGGGGTAAAAAGGCATAAGAAGAAGATACTGATGCCATGGACTCGGGCACACCATTCAGTAGTAAGTATACTGATGCCATGGACTCAGGCACACCATTCAGTAGTAAGTATATTGATGTCATGGACTCAGGCACACCATTCAGTAGTTTCAACTTTTTGCTGACCATTTCTCCTTCAACTTGGTAGATGCAACCTTTTTAACTTGCGCTTCAAATGGAGCTAATTTATCTTCGGTGCAATTCTAAGTTCAGTGAAGTGAATGGAAAAACAAGCATGGGTAGTTTATGAGAACATTGCCCTCCACTTTCCCTGAGATTTTCAGCGTGTTCAAGCGGATCATATTACCTTTTTGGGGAGTACCTATTTGTGTAAAAAGGCTCTTTCCCACTATGAACTTTAAAAAGTCAAAATTCAGGGACATACTTTCTGATGAGCATCTTCAAGCTATACTAAGGGTCTCAGGTAGATTGCAGGGGGATATAAGTTCATCCTGATCTAGTAGCCTTTTGGCACTGGGGCAAGTGCCCTTTGTCATGATTTAGTAGTCATTTGGCACTGGGGAAAGTGCCCTCAGTATTTCTTTCAGACAATTTCCCCGGTGGTGAGGGGCATTTCATATTTTCGGTTGGGGCCAGAGGCGTAGCTATGGGGTGGCAGATGGGACATATGCACGGGGCGCCATACTAGTGGGGCACCAAAATGGGCTTTGATGGCATTTAATAGTTGAAAATAGTTTCAGAGTTGATGCGGGAAAGGGGGCGTAAAAATGACTCATGCCCCTAATGCCAAACGCTCTAGATACGCCCCTTTCAGGGCGTAGAAAAGGGGAGGATGAGGTTGTTCACCCAGGTGTCACTTTTTCTTTTATGGAGGTGCGACATTTTCGGTCTACTGCAAAGTTTGTATCGTGAAAGGAGGAGCGGCAAAAATAGGCCACACCATTAACATAAATGTTGAATCCGAAGCGGATGTAAGGGCTAGAATTGGAAAGGCTGGGTCAGTATTTGTGCCATTAAAGAAAATAAGGGAGTGAAAGGAGCTGACTCTGCAAACTTAAGTCAAAATTTTCAACGCAAATGTCAAAACAGTTTTACTATATGGAGCCGCAACTTGGAGAACAATAGTGAGCATTCGGAAAGAAGTAGAGACCTTCATAAACACTTGCCTTAGAAAGATCCTGAACATCAAATGGCCAAACACCATCACAGACTTAATAGACAGGACATACCAGGAGCATATTGCTGAAGACATCATAAGGAAAAGATGAAGATGGATAGAGCACACCCCCAGATAACATCACTAGACAATCCCTAACATGGAGACGCGACCTCGAGGCAGACACACAAAGTATGGAACACACCAGGAAGCAACTGGAAAGGAAAACACAGAACCGGGATGAATGGAAAATTCTTGTAGACGCCCTATGCCACAGATGGGGTAAATGGTATAAGTAAGATGAATCTTGAGCAGGTTCTGGAGGAGAATTTTGGAGTATAGTTGAATTTAATTTTTCTATTAGACTTTTTGATCAAGAGAAGGACATTTTTAAATGTCTTGGTAGGCATAATGGTGCCAGTGCGCTGCAAAAACTGAATTCACTCCAGTTGTAGCATGCCCCAGGGTAATCATTTGGCACAAGCTTATATTCAACTCCATACTGTAACATTGATCAGAAATTTAAGGTGCTGAAGACAGTCGCGTAAATTCAGGGCTGCATTTTGGCGCATATTGAAATTCATTGTTTCTTTCTGACAATTTTGAGCTGCTTGTGTTATGCAATTTTTTTTATATAATACTAAATAGTTATGTGGCTTTAATTTTTTATTTAAACCTTTTTGGAGATTAACTACATTGTTATACAATAAATACATTTTCACCACAAAAAGGGGGGGGGGAGTGTGCGGGGGATTCCATCGCACAAAAGAATTGCCAATATAGTTTTATATGTTGAATGTAAATACAAAAAATACTTGTTAATAATAATTAGTTTACATGTAATAATTACCTTTACTTAATATTTCCAAGTTTTACCAGATCCAAAAAGAATAAAAACGGTTACGTAGAAAGGTCTTTACATTTTTATGGGTTATCAAAACTGGTCATTTTTATAAATCGTATATGAACGGCATTATGATGTAAAGAAGACATGAGTTGTTTACAAAATAAAGTATACATTTCCCAAAATTCAGTTGACTGAAATTTTTATTTCAGATAAATTACAAATGCCACTTAGATATATTTTAAAAAATTCTTTTACGAAATCCACAGAATATATTTTGAATTGACTAATTTGGAATAGATAAATTTCCTAAAACAAGTACCAAAAAAAATGGCATGATAATCCAATGCTAAGTTCACAAAAATCTTCTCTTTTTTTAGCATTCTTAAAAATTCTCATCAAGAAAAAATATTAATTTTTTTAAAAATCCATGCAAAAATTTTGCTTATAATTCTGCTTATAATTCTGATATTAAAAAGACAAAAGCATTTGGGAATTTATTTTTATTTGTTAAATCTCTGTTATTCAGAAAATTTTTTAACAAAAGTAGCACATTTAAAGAAAACACAAACGCTTTTGATATAATAATTGATGAAATGGGCTTGTTAAATTCATAACATATCTCAATTTGTTTAAGATTCCAATTTATATAACTCAACATTCATGGAATCGAGTACATTTATAATTATGCCAATAAAAATACTTTTTATAGCCTAATACGATCATACAATTTATAATTAACACCTATCACTACTTTAAAAGTATCGCTTTTATAATGAAATATAATTTGAAAATAGATTGCACATATTTGATACTTAGCAAGTATAATTAGAATTGTAGACCTTGATATTGATGTAAAGGTAATTTAATACAGTTTTATTAAAGTCTTAAGTAAATGAATAAAAATGATATGTGCGAACAATGAGAAGCAAGACTTTGGCTTTGAATCAGGAGCAGCTAGGGTGATATTTACAATAGAATACTGTAAGCCTTAAGTATATGGAGTATCAAATATATTCATATAAATCATAGATTCTATGAATTGTAATCCGTTAAAGGCACCAGATAATATTCTTTTTAAAACTGTTTAAAAAAGACAATTTAGTAATTTTTATATAAAAAATATATAATCCTTATATTGTAAGGAAAATGCCTGAAATAAACACTTTGTCCTGGATAGATTTAATCTTAAACCACTGCATGAAATCATTTGTGAAAGTCAAATGAATGTTTAGTTAATTGTCTAGCTCCATAAAGCCAAAGGAAATACTGAATTTGAAGGCTTTTATGAAACTGAATCAAACAATGTAGTTTGCCATTTGGGGGTCGTCTATTTCGCCGAAAAATGTGTGCAAAACTCATAGACCTAGGGAGATATTTGGTAGGCTT
Source organism: Omphiscola glabra (assembly GCA_964017045.1). Classification (NCBI taxonomy): domain Eukaryota; kingdom Metazoa; phylum Mollusca; class Gastropoda; family Lymnaeidae; genus Omphiscola; species Omphiscola glabra. The sequence goes on from OZ024795.1 coordinate 21,176,881, forward strand.
AGTGAAAAATGTGTGCAAAACTCATAGACCTAGGGAGATATTTGGTAGGCTTAGTGACAAAACTTTACCTGACCCTGTGTGCCACCCCCCCCCCACCTCCCCCCCCCCCCCCCCCACACTTCTGGAGTTTGCTGGTCATTTCATCAAGTAAGATGAATCAACTGAAACATTTCAAGTTAAAAATTTCAGTTATTATTATTTGAACCAAAACAGCAGATTCAGTTTCAGAGACTAAGTTGTCAAGGAAAATGTTGGGTAAATAGTCTTAGATCATTCAGCATGTGTCCTCTTGAACTTCCTTCTCACAATTTTATTGGAATGAACACAGCAGTTAAGTTTTATTAAAATTAAAAACAGATGCTAAATATGGACACATTACCTGTGTTAAAGAACAACATGGACATCACTCTCAATGTTTGATTTTTTTGTTTTTCACAAATGTGCATGTCAAAGAAAGACAATATCTTGAGACACAATATTTGTATGAACTGCATTTTATAGATAAAGAAAATCATGTTTGTATTTTACTTTAAAAGTGTAGCCTGCGTATAACATTCCAGTTGCAAAAAAATATTTAATATTTTGGCTTAGATTTCAAGATTATGAGATTCCTCGATGCCTTTCTTGTATAAATACAAAAGAAATTAAGACTAATTCCAAAAAAAGCTAGAAAATGTTTTTAAATAAAGGAAACATCTTAATTATTATTTTCTATAAATACAGACCCAAGAAAACACTCATGTGTAAAAATATTGAAATTTATATTCAAATTCATCAACACGATATAATTATTGGTGTAATGGGATTACATAAGACTAAAGGTTTCAGATGAACATGTAAAATGCTTCACCCTTCTTTTAATACTGACATTAACAGCTAGTTAGCCTATTTGGGTCAGTTGCAAGTACATTTTTTTTTTTTTACACAAATAGCAATCAGTTATAATTTATAAAATAAAAACAAAAATTAAAATGAATTGTTTCAGAAGCAAATTAACAATCAATTACAAATAATACAGTGCAAAAACAATATGATATTAATAAAAAAAAAATATGAACACTTTACCAAACAAATTCCAGCTTGTGACTCTTATTTTAAATTAACTTCATAAATTTCGTTGTATAAATAAATCAATCTTACATCATAATAAATGACATGACATGAGTAAGTAGTAAATAAAAATGCATTTTCTAATTTTGTATGTTTAAATCTGTTCACAAAATATGAGAATGTAAATATTCAACACAGGGGGAATAAATTCTGCAAGTGGAAAATTTATTTTTACCTGCTAGGTCCATTTTGTACTCAGCTTTAACTTTTGTGCCAGCTTAAGAAATTGCTTACAGGTAACTCTTTCATTGTTTTGGTGATTATGTTTAGCAAACCCCATGCTTTATACCCCATGCTTTATGCTAGCACATCAAGCAACTTTTCAGATGCACTTTGGTTGTAGCACTTAAAACTGTCGCCATATAGTTCTCTCGGTATTGAGAAATAAAGTCATTTTCTGTAGGGGTTATTATTTGACAATCCTCATTTTGGTAACTCCAACCTCATTAATAATTTCAGGGGTCCCTTAAGTATCAAAGCTGCAGCTGAATGTACCCCTGGTTAAAATTTTTATTAAAGACTCACAATTAAATATTAATTTTTCCCCAAAGATATCCACACCATCAAAAGTTAAGTCTTTAGTACGTTAATTAAGATATTTTATGAAATTACAGGAAAACTCACTACCTTTACTTTATAAAGGTATATATATATATATAATTAAAATAAAGTTAGCTGAAATGAATAACTTGAAATTAGTACGAAATCAATTTGTTTGAAACCAATTTCTACTAAACAGAAGTTATTTCCTAATTAAATTTCTTATGCTTAGATTATTTTAAAATGTTTTCCTGTCAGAAGGTGAGATAATGTAAACTTTTTAATAAAATTTATGTACAAAATAAACTTTTTAATAAAATTTATGTTGTTAGTTTTTTCCACTATTTCCCTTTTAACAAACTTCCTCTAGTTCATAAGTTAAGCAATTCGTTTATTACAATTTCATCGAGTCTAGGAACCAGGGATCTAAAAAACTTCTTTAAAAGTTCACACAACACAAATATTTGAAATTTGAAGGCACAATTAATAAACAACAAAGTCTAACAAATACAAGAAAGCCTAATTTTTCACAAAAAAGTCCCCCAGATTACAGAGTTGAGATCCACCTCACTTGTATTTGAGAAGTTTTATGGCCCCAACTGCCATAGATGCTGTTATGGCGGCAATGACCGCCACCTTGGGCCATGAGATTAGTTTCCCTTGTGACTTTTTACTTTGTGTGTGTGGAATGGGCATTATCTTGTTCTCAGTATCTGACCTGATGTCTTTCAAAAATGGAATGAGACCTAAAGATAAAATTAGTAATAACTGTAACGTGTCTTGAAATACACATTTTTTTTCTCTCAATGTAAAATGTACCTGTATATATAAATAGCTAAATATTTTATCAAAGTATGAAACTAAAATGTTCTTAATGATGCACCCTAGTAAAGTATCAAACATTAATTTTGAAAATCTTCCATACGCATAAAAGAACTTCAGCGAGAAGTAAATTTGATCATTCTCTAAATGAGAAAACAAAACCAAATTGTTATCAACCACAGTTGTAACAGAGCGGCACCACATCAATCGTAGGACTAACTGAAATGTTACTGAAGATTGTTGCATTCTCAATATTCTGGATATGCTCCTGTGCTAGAATATTAATGTGATGGTAATAGTTATTTACTCTTAGATTACTACACTTACTTGTTCCTCCTGTGCCTTTTTTATCCAAGCTCTCGTAGTTGCCTTCATTTACAGTTTGTGAAGCTTGAATAACATATCTGGGAAATTAAAATTATTTTATTAAATGATGTTTACTTAAAAATTATTATTTTTTTAAAAATGAATCTTATAATAAAAAAAAAATTAATTTATTTTGCTTCCAAGATTAGTAATGGAAAGCAAAAGGAAAATTTGTGTTCAAGTTGTTTTTTTTAAAGACAAATAATTTAAGACATTTTCATTTCTTCTGTTTCCTTAATTATTTTATTATTTTATTTTGTATTCAATAGCAGCTTCCTAATTTTAGTTAAGTAATTAATTATTTTTTTCTTAAATAAAATATGAACATATGTTACAAAATGAATAAAATTAAATTACAAATTTACTTAATTAGATGTGTTTTTCAAATAATATTATTAAGTTTGAACATTAAAGTTCAAAATAAGTCTAAAAATGTTGGCTTTCCAATCCTTCCATAACAGCCACATAAAATCTATTGGCCCCTGAAGCTTCCATAAAAATGAATAATTTTCACTAACTGCACTTTAGCCAGTGGCAAACTTTGATTAAACGTCACCTGGAGCGAACTCCCAAAAGTATTCCCCTTTGACACACACACATGTACTTCTTCTTCTTATGCCTTTTTACCCCATCTGGGGCATAGGCCGTCCACAAGAATTTTCCATTTATCACGGTCCTATGCTTTCCTCTCCAGTTGCTTCCAGGTGTATCCCATATTTTGTGTGTCTGCTTCTAGCTTGCGTCTCCATGTATTCTTTGGCCTTCCTCTCTTTCTTTTTCCTTGTGGATGTTAGGGTTTGTATGGTGATACTTTCTGGGGGTTTTCAGAGCGTATGCCCAATCCACCTATTTTCTTTATGATATCTTCATCAATGGGCCCCTGGTAAGTCCTTTCTAGTAGATCTTTGTTAGTGATGGTATTTAGCCATTTGATGTTCAGGGTCTTTCTAAGACATGTGTTTATGAAGGTCTGCACTTTCTGCGTAATGCTCACTGTAGTTTTCCAAATTTCTGCTCCATATAATAGAACTGTTTTGACATTTGTGTTAAAGATTCTGACTTTGGTTTGCAGCTTCAGCTCCTTCTACTGCTATATTTTCTTTAATGGCACAAATACTGATCTAGCTTTTTCCAAGTCTAACCCTTACATCCGCCTCGGATTCGCCATTTGTATCGATGGTGCAGCCTAAGTATGTGAAGGACTCCACTTCTTCCAGTGCCTTTCCTGCCAGAGAGATATGCTCTTGGCTGGCTGAGTTTACCACACACACGTACGCTATTTATAGCATGTTATATATAAAACTTGACTGTGCCCCCCACCCCACCCCTTGCTCTAGAATTGCCTCTGACAAACACTAAAAAAATGTTTATTCTTAACTCAACATAAAGTTCTTTCTTGGAAACCAAAAGAAAATGGCAAAAAGAAAGGACTAACTTTGTCACAATTTGTATATGGTAAGTTCTCAAGTGCACCAATGCAGAGACACAGTTGTTGTAGGCGTCATAGAGTTCTCTGCTACAAGTTGACTCAACTGAAATGATGAATGGTTATATTTAATACAGCGTTTCATGCAACACTTCAACCAAATATAATTTCTGTTCCAGTTATTATAATGATATTGAAAAGATGAACCCCATTTTCCCCTAAAAATGCTGAGTTTAAAAAATTCTTCTATTGATTCAAATAAATGGCAATTTTTTTTTTATTGCATTGTAAATTGTAAATATTCATTTTCAGCACACAGATAAATATTCTTACCAAGTCAACATTTTAAAATTATTACAATTTAAACAGAGACATCTAAAGTGAATCTCAAGTGCAAAAAAGCAGGCATAACATAAACCTTCAATCCCTTACTATGAAATAAGTATAAATGAGATGAAGACAATTGGTTAAGATTACTAGGAATATTGGCAGTTACAGTTTCTTGTTTTCATTTTGACACAGCCAGCTCTTAAAAGTATTGACTAGTTTAATAATATAACTTCATATGTCAGGCAAAGTCATCAATTGTTGTAATCTAATTGCCCAAATCTCATCTTGGGTGTGTTTTATTATCTACATGGCCAATTCATCATTGACTAAGATCAAATTACCTAAATCTCTCAGCTTGTGCGGTCTTTGTTCTAGGTCCACAATTAAACGACTGTGGTCAGGGGGCATAAAGCTTCGCATGTGCACCAAGAAAGCTCTTTTGTCTGGCGTGATTGATTTGCAAAAGAGAATAATGTGTGTAGTAGGACATATTTAGTCTGAAATTAATATATGCAATGAACTGAACATGTGCAGGGTGCTATAATATGTGTTCTGTTGAAATTTGAAAAAAATTAACATTTAAATTAAATAAACAAAAAATAATAAGCTTCAATTAATCGTGTGGGGATATTTTTTATAATTAATTAATTGAATGTTGGTAAACTAATGGAGATAATTAAAGGTGAAGATTTGGCCTTGGATCATCATTTAATTGAAGACATTATTGCTAAAAGTACTTAAGTCACAAAATACACATTTTGAGATAATCAAGCTCAAATATTTTTTTCGTATATAAAATGTGATCATTTTAATAATTTTTCTTGTTTAATTAAGGTACTTAAGCACATTTTAATGTTTTCAAATTTTTGCAGTGCACTTGGCTTGGCTCAACCGTAGAAGAAAAGATCACAGTTTAGATTGATTTTGACAAAAATGTGACTTAAGTACTTTTAGCACTAAGGTCTTCAATTGTTCTGGCTGTGAATAATGTGGGTTAGTTATGATTCTGGGTACTCAAATTGTAGAATGACATGATTTCTTTATTAAAAATTGCATTAGACATTTGTACAACTGCTGATGCAGAAACATGGGTGACATGTAGCACAAAAAAAAACCCAACAAAAAGCTATTTTTTAAAAGCCTACCTTCAGTGTGTTCAACTCCTAGTAGTGCGTCTACAATCTGCAATGTTGTGCTTTGTGCCGCGCTCCCTCCAGGCATCTGTGGTAAGGCAAGTGATATCATGTAGTGTCAAATACATTGGCACATTGTGAACAGAATATTATATTCAACTAGCATGGAACCTGATAAAGTAAAAGACAAGAAAGAACCAGCAATCTTAAGAATACAATAGGAGTTTACCATTGTTGATATCATGAATGTTTTACATGCATGCAGTATATGTGAATGTTTTACATGAATGTAGTAAATGTGAATGTTTTTAACATGAATGTAGTTAATGTGAATGTTTAACAAGAATGAAGTACATGTTACTGTAGTACATGCGAATGTACTCGAGATATTTTGTGAAGACTACAACATTTGATTGACATATACACTGACCTTAATTGGATCATCTGAGATTCCTTCATATATTAGTCCATCTGGAAGTGGATTTCCTTCTCCACCCCACCTGGTCGGTAAAATTTAAAAAGAAAAGTCTGCAATGTGTGTGATTTATTATTTTTTTTAAAACATTGCAGTACAGTTTGGAGTGCAATGGTTTGTTTCCCTCAAAATATTATTGGCATGTATGAATATCAGACCTGTTTACCCTCAAACCCTTAAACCCTTACAATATCATCACAAAATCGTACAATACATTATCTGAATACTAAAAAATAAGAATACAGTATATATAATGTATACATCTCAAAATGGTAAATTATACGCCAAAATCATAAGAGTAAACAAGTCTGGAATATTATGATTCTACCAGCTATAGCTGGCCAGACAATGGCAGCCAGCAATGTGTGATTTTTTCATCTACCGAAGTTACTTGGCCAAACATGCATTCAAGAAAAGCACTTTATAAGATTCCAAATTGGTGTCCCCCCCTCCCTCCACCCCAGATGTCACCACAACTTAACTGAATTACTATTCTAATGTCCCACACCTATTTACGCTGCAGATTTATGACACCATCTATTTCCATAAGACAAAAGAAAATATTGTGCACCAAACGCACTTGCTGTATTTTTGAGAATCTCGTTTAGCTCAGCTATCTGGAATTTTCTTTTGTGCTCTATTGAACTTTAGTTTAGTGATGACATTGTTAGATAGAGAATTATGTATGTCTGTGGTTGAACTTACCCTCCAAGAAAAGGGCGAATCGTGTTAAAAAACATTTTGGCATCCAGGTTATCTGTATAATACAAATTAGAAATAGACACTTTTTAAAAATTCTTTAAAAGAATAATGGAAATTCAAATATTCCCTGTAGTTGTTTTTGAAATCGATCCATTGTCAGTGTATGAGTTTTCAAGAACAGAGTATCATTGGGATGGCATTTTGAGTTAGATCAACAACAAGATTAGAGCATCATTAGGACGGCATTTTGAGTTAGCTCAACAACAAGATTAGAGCATTATTAGGACGACATTTTGAGTTAGATCAAAGACAACAACATTGCAAGAACCCCTTCACTCAACTGTGATAATCAGAATATACGTTTTTAAACAAAACTATGGTTCCCATTTATATACATCATTTTTTTAAAATTTAAATTACAGTAGCATTTGGGAATTTCACCATATTTATGATGTACTTTTGTAGTACTCCTATGCTATATGTTAATGGCGTAGCATTGTGATCTGTGTGGTCTACATTTTTTTTATTGATTTTTTTACATAATTTAAAACAACTAAAAACTTTAGTATGTGGTGACTTCAATGTAAACATTTTAAATATAACTTTTCTTCACTAGCAATGCTCTCCCTTTAGAATTATGTTAACAGTGATACATTTTATATTGGATAATAAACTAAAACAACATATATGGTAAGTAATAATCAGATATTAATGACTAGCATACATACCATGCATCCTGGCTAGTGAGGCCTCCATGTCCTGGAGAGCCAATGTGATGTCATCCAAACGTTCAGCCATCTCACGCTCAGTGTCTTTGCGCCCCTTCTCATCAGCTCTCATCTGTATGTGGGCCACTTCCAGCAGATCCAGGATCCTCACAAGATGCTGTAAAGAACAACTTGGACCAGCTGTCTCATATATTTCAACACTTGTTAAGGCTATGCTATCTATCAATCATTATTTGGGGTAAAGAGTATTTTTTTTTTTTTTTTTTTTTTGTAAAAAAAAAAAAAAAAAAAAAAAAAAAAAAAAAAAAAAAAAAAAAAATTACTCTATACCCCAAATAATGATTGTTAAGGCTATGGTATCTTTCAATCTCATTATTTGGGGTATAGAGTATTTTTTTTTTTTTTTTTTACAATGAATGACAGACATAGGGAGGCTTTAAGCGTTTACAAGGGGGATCTTATTTATGGGTGACTTTTGTTTAGAAAGTCATCCTGTGTGCCCATAAAAACACTTCCACTTCCACAAGGAAAGTTGGCAGGGGCTTATAAAAGACAAGTTCAGGCTGGAGGTATGAATGCATCATTATTTCCTTAATAAATGGAAGTACAATTAGTAGGCTGCAGATCTATTTCATTGTACCTTGAGGAAGGGTTACTTTTTATAGAGTTTTTATTTACCTTCAAAGACCTTGCAAAACTGAATTCCAGCATGAAAGTCACAATACAGAACCAATCCCCAGCCAAATCACCAGGGATGTGATACAAACACTGTAGATTTCTTCAAATAACATGTTTCAAATATCATTGTTTTGCAACAGATCAAATTTAATTTCTTGGGAGGTAAGGAGCAAATGTAATAGTTTCAAAATAATGAAACAAGTGTATCAACTTATCAATTGGTTCACACGATTTTAATACATATTTGATGAAAAGATAGCCAAATATTTTTTCTAAAATAATTTTTATGAGTTTCAATAAGTCTCCTGTCTTCACAAAATGATGTGTTTAAAATTATCATAATCTTAATTGCTCTCTTTCCCTCTATTCTCACTATCTCCCCCACCATTTCCATTTTAATGTTTATAAACATGAAACATTTATTTTTAAATTTGACTTTAAAAAGTTGTAGTGAAAGAAAAGAAACTTTTATGTTATAATAGCATGAGCTTAGAAAAGTCAAGTCATTAAAATAGTTTCTTTTTTGAAAAGTTCAAACGTAACATTTACGAATGCCACTCATATTTATTTATATGTGGGGGAAATTTTTTTATTGCATTAAATTTTCATAAAACCATATTTAAAATAATAATATAGTTCCATTGAATACTCACTCAAATTCATAAGGCCTGCAGGGATGAAAAAAATCAACAAACAAATTGGACAATGTTACTGTAACCGCAATGTAAATTATTATTATTATTATTATGGGTAGTTTTCTATAGCGTGGTACCCCAGCCTAGGGCTGGGCTCACCACGCTGTACATGCAAATTAAAATGAACTTAAAAAATATAAATTAAAAACCAACCATTCCATAACAATTTACATATAACATACAGCTAAAAGCTTGAGTAGTAACAACTAAACCAGTTTAGCAAACAAAATCACAGCATTAGCTTCAACTTCAAATGATACAAAAATGATGATTGACAAGACTCGAATGACAGCAATTTTTTTTGTAATACTTGTAAGCGAGCTTCTCATAAATTTTTTTGAGTTATCATTCTGAAATTTGGTTAAAATGATAAATATCAAGCAGAAAAATATTGTAAGATTGTCTGCCATGAAACTGAATACTGATATATGAGAAGATTGATTCATGTGATTACTTACCCACTTGGATTAATTAGGTGGTAGTTGGCCAGTGCCAGGTCAACGTGCCCTAAGATGGGCTGGATGCCAAGTTCTTTCGAAATGTGGTAAAACGGGAAGGCCACACATTTTGGTAATACCTGGAAGAGAGCAGCTGAATATTTAGATAATCTCAACATTGTCCTAAATTTGATGCTTTTGGTGAACATAGGATAATATTTCCATAAGAGATATAATCAAAAAAGAAATTTTAAAACAGAAGAGGTGTATTAAAACTGCTCCTAAACTTTAAAATGAATTTGAACAGCAGAAAAAGATCCATATTGCAACTGAGTACAAAAAGAAATATACAATTTTATTTTTCTAGGTTATCTTTTTTTTCTCACTAAATAATTGTCTCTTTGGCAACCATCACACTGTCTCTGTATTTTACAGATTGTTGTTGGTACACATCAGCAAAGCACTGACTGATCAATCTTGACTAAGCTACCATGAGCATCTTCACTTTGTTCATGCAGTTGCTTTTTTTCTACCAAATTCGATCTAGTATGTCAGTCTTGGATGTTGGTTAAATACGGAGCCAGTGTGATTGTAGCCTAAGTAAGTTTAAAGACATTATTGCTTGATTTTTAAACTCAAAGAAATTACATTATTTTCATAAAGTTACATCAAACACCCGGTACTTAAAGAAATTAAATCAGATTAAAAGAAATATAAAATCTTAAAGAAATTACAAGTCTTAAAGAAATTACATAAAAATCTTACATAAATTACTATCTACCTTCGGTACACCTTTATCACCATCCTGCCAAACATAGCCAGCAGTAATAAAACTCAATTGAAGATGTGCTAGTCTTAATTGCCTGTGTCCAACAAGTTGTCTGTGGTCTAACAATGGCAGCTAGCAAGTAAAATGTAGTGAAAAGTTGAATTATCCATTTATAAATTTATTTAATGACATAAAAAAAAGTGTGTTTTTTTTAATTAAATTTAATTTGCATTAAAAAAATCCATTTCCTTCAAAAGAAATTCTGAAGATTTTTGCAAAGTTTAAAATGACCTTGTTAAATAAGAAGAGTTAATTTCTCTCAATATCAGCAAATTAGAATTTGATTTCTACCAGTGCGTCAAAAAACTGATTAATAAACAAAATGTGCTGTTTAAAAAAAAATATTAATGAATGAAACAGCAGGCCTATTTAATTTGATTTTTCCATCAAATGTACCAACTATATGTTGAAAGTTATAGCATAGCATCATGTAGGTGGTTGTAAAACAAGTTGGGCATGAATCCAACACTCAAACTAACTCATAGTTTTGCATGCCTGTATTTTTTCATATCAGCTTATTTTCACATTTTTTTAAAAAATAGATAGGGAAACCAACATACCCTCCGTACAGCTTCTCTGACTTTCTTCTCCTTCGTCAATTTAGGAAGAGATTCAGCAAGCTCATTCCAGGGATTAAAGTAGGACGGAAGGGTTTTCTGAAATCATCAATCATCAATGTAGGAAATGTTTACACAAAGTAAAGGATAATTTTATCATTTAAAAAAAAATGTATTTTAATTTAAGTTAATAAAGATTTTTATAACATTTTGGATTTTTATTCAGACAATAATTAAGTAATTTGCATTCTTATACATATATATGTAATTACATATTTTTTAATTTTCATTTTCTAAATAAGATTATAAGCTATCAAATTAGATCAATATGAGTTATTAAATTGAGAATAATAAGGAAAAAATATTGAAAGAAGTTTCAAATATTAACAAGCTTATAAAATTTAACAATAGAATTGTCATTTTTATTTCTAAAATCAAAATGCAAAACATTGCCTTAAAATTTGTGCTCCATTTATTTTAATCTAAGTATTGAACAATCTTACCAGAGGACTCTTAAGCATAAGACCAGTGTCATAGGAGACATTGTACTTCGAGAGATCAAAGGATTGACGCATGTCAGTGGGATTTGGTTTAAGTTTTATTGTTTACCTCTAAAATTAGAAATAGTAGAAAATAATTAATAAATAGTTGGTAGAATAAGTTACCGTATTATTTGAATTGGAGCTGTACAGTCATAATATTCATTGATGATTGAATGAAAGGATCTTATTTTTTTGCACATTCAACAAATCACTAAATAAGGTATTTTAATTTTATGTAAAAATTGACTGGAGGTGGGTGGTCACCAATACTTTTGATAAGAGTGAAAAAAAGGCTTTAACTATGATTCCTACTATGATAATTGATATTAAATATAGGTTATAGGCCTATAATAATAATATATTATAATTATATGATTGATAAGCATTTTTAAAATTAAAAGGTTATATTAATATTAAATAATTATATATAGTATAGTGTAGGCCTAAATATATTAATATTAGTACTACATACTCCTAATTACCTAATGACACAACTATTATTAATATTATTATAATAAGAAGTTTTTTATAGCCTAGTACCCCAACCTAGGGCTGGGCTCACCACACTGTACATAAATTATACCAAGTGTAACCAAGGCCAAGGCAAGGCATCTCTGACATGGTCAGATTGAAATGAGCACAAAATAGAAAATGGGGGTTAAGACAATAAATAATAATTCATCTAACTAAATCTATGTCTACTACTATAACTATAATAATAGTAGTAATAGTCAACTACGTTTACGTTGAGTTGTCACTACAACACAACGACTATACATTACGTTTTAATTACCCTTATTTTTAATAGTATTAGACTATAAGTGGGCTAGTTATTAAAACTTTTTTTAAAATTAAGTTTAAATAGACTTTAGAATTAGGTCAGGACTTTGTGAATTTGGTGGAGTAGAAGAAAGCTATTTTTTTAGTTTCATCAATTTTCCAATATAACTTGTCATTCTAACCCCAGGATCTTTGGGCATTTGCTAACGCTATGAAAATTTTAAAAAGTTATTGTCATTGCCGATCATTCGATGCAATGAATAAAAAGCAATGAAACATGGTAGATTTACACTCGCACTCATTGAACGATATCTGTGTCAACGCGACTGTGTCACTGTGGCCGTGGGACTAAAATAGTCATAATTATTATTGTATTATTTAAACTCTCCGTCGGCCAGATAAAACTTCGCATCTTTCTCGCAACTAGGCCCGGGGGGGGGGGGATATTTAATAAATGGTAGACACCACTAAAAATAATGTAACTGTATGCTGTGAGCTGGAAGTCTGTAGTCGCTGTATGCTTATTATACTGTTATTGACTCTGAGTAACTGTCCTTGCATTAACTGTAGTGAAGTCATTAGTCAGTTAGTCGATTAATGTCAATGAATAAATCATTATAATTTTTTTTTTTAAATTAGGCATTCAATTCATATGATGATAAAATACGATGATTAAGGTGGTCATAGTCGATTTCAATTGACGAACTATGCATAATAAAATATACAATTATATACCACATTAAAAAAAAAAATAACTTAAGAAACATTGCAAATCCCATCTACATTCATAGGAGCCATAATGATCAATACATTGATCGTAGACCCTTAATATATAGAAGAAGAAGAAATGTACTGATCTTTCGGTTCAGATACTTTTTCTTGTTCCATTATTTTATTATATTTTATGGTTGAGGCTGTTTAAATGTAGTCTAATTTCTTTGCCTTTTAAATTAATTGAGAAAATACCACACGAAAGGCTGAATAGGATTTCCGGATCACTCCGAAGTTTTCCAAAAATGTTCTTACAAAATAGGAAATAGTAAAAAAGAGCTATGTTAGTGTTTACATGTTATTGTTATGCATTGAAAATGGGTCAAACTCATAGCACACTTGTAGATATTTGACTTTCAATTTATTTAATATGAACAATGGACGTTTGCTTGAAACCCAAATAGAAGTTACTGTCACAACTTATATTTATTTATAGTTAACAACTAATAGTTGTGACAGTCGAAAGATAAATAGTTATAGTCTATTATTAGAAGTTTAGCTATTATAGGAAATAAAATAAAAGGATCCGATTACCAGTAGCCCTACTGGAATCCAGTCTTGTTAAAATACATAAAATATTACTTGATTGATTTTACTTTTGAAGCAGACAGAAGACCTAACAGGAGCTGGATTCATTTGCCCATTTTCTATAGAATGTTACAATCAGTCAGAGTTAGACAGTACTTAGTCAGAGTATCATACAATCAGATAAGATGTTATATGTGTGAGTTAGATCGAATGGGGACATGTGTTCAGATTTCCATCATTCAAGTAGGAAAATAAATCTCAATTTTCATATGGACTTACAAAACATTTACAAAGTTATCCAATAAAACATCAGGAACGGGGGAAAATGGGGTGGTTCATGTGGAAGTTCATGAAGTGATATTTTAAAACAGTTTAATAGATATGGCAGCCCGTGGTGCCCGACTCTTAACGGGTAAATGGCAGAGTAACCCTCAGATAGGTGACGCCTAATACATTAAACAGATAGTAAGTTTGGCTTGGCCTCAGTGGTCAAGCAACCTAGTGCTAGAATTTTTATAGGGAAACGCATTTTCCTGGAAAGATTTTGGGGAAAATTTCTAATAAATGTAGGAAGCACAAGAATTGCGGTGAATCTAAAGCTGGTGGGGGGGGGGGGGGGGTCCTCTTCCTGGCCGGGGCCGGGCAAAGTGGGAGTGAAGGGGGCACCCGCCTTCAGGAGGCCATTTCATACTAAATATATATATTATTATTATTTTTTTAATTTCTTTTTTTTTATATTTTTTTTTTAAAGAGGGCGCCTAAAGTCAGGATTGTCTTGGGCGCAGCTTTTACTTACCATAGACCTTCCCGACTATTTCCTGATATTGAATTGAATAAGCTTTGATTTAAACAAAAAATATTAATTTTCATTCCTCCAACGGAAGTCAGTCATGATGACAAACACAGACTAAGCCCGAGAACCCGTGAAAAATATCGATCAGCTATATCGACGACTTCGATCAGTCACGTAATTTCCAGGGAAATCACAACTGTCGCAGTAAGTACTGATAAGGCCACACAATGAAATGAACGAAATACAATTTTTTTTGTTTTTGTTAGACGTATGCTGCGATAATAGACATGGCCAGTCAAAATGACAATATGTACTAAAACATGTATAAAAAATGTATTACCTTTGTGCATAGTATTCAATATCTATAATAATTTAATATGGCGTTACATAATATATTATATTTTTAATTGATATAAATATGTATTAAATTTAAAAAAATAAATAATGATATACCAAACAGTTTTATTTTTAAAACCAATGCGATTGGAAATTTACTTGGAGATGGAACCAAAGCCAGTCTGACGCGCATTGCAGGGGAACATTTCACCAACACCTGATCAATGTTCCCTCTAAGGTTTGCTGGTTCGTGTGCAAAGTCATAAAGTTGTGTGCAAAGTTTTACTTTGCAGAGTGCAGCGTATCTGTTCGAATGTATTTTTATAAAAATGTGCTCAAAACTGCTGCGCGGCATCTGTGAGGTAGCTGCGCGGCCGCGCAGCTTAAAGGGAACATTGCACCTGACACCTTTGAAGAACTCAAACTATAAAATGGTCTATTTATTTTTTATAGGAAAGGAAACTTACAAAATTATGGTTGATATCAAATATTATCAAACGCCAACCGTTCTTGCAATACAGAAGCGTAGCGTAGGGGGGCAGGGGGTACTGATGTACCCGGGCGCCAGCTAGTTAGGGGCGCCAAAATATGCTTTGGTATTATTTTATTGCTGAAAATAATGGGTTTGAGAGTTGAAAAAAGGAAAAGAGGGCGCTTTAAAATGAATCTTGTCCCCGGGCGCCAAACACTCTAGCTACGCCTCTGTTACAATAACTCCATATATTAGTACAAACATTGGTACACGTACGAATAGATCGGCGCTCTAAAGATGGTTTTCAGATGTAAACAAAGAAGGTCGTTCAATATGACTAGCAGTCGTCTGTCCACATGCAGGCTGTCCTTGAGCAGCTTTCAGGTTAGCTTGACCGTCTGCGACTATGGAATGTGTTAATAACACCCCAGGTCCAAATGTGTTTATGACACCCCAGGTGAAAATGTGTTTATGTTCCCCCCAGGTCCGAATGTGTTTATGACACCCACATGAAAATGTGTTTATGTCCGTCCGCCCCCCCCCCCCCCAGGCCCGAATGTGTTTATGACACCCAGGTGAAAATGTGTTTATGTCCCCCCCCCCCGGGTCCGAATGTGTTTATGACACCCCAGGTCCGAATGTGTTTATGACACCCAGGTGAAAATGTGTTTATGTCCCCCCCGGGTCCGAATGTGTTTATGACACCCAGGTGAAAATGTGTTTATGTCCCCCCCCCCCAGGTCTGAATGTGTTTATGACACCCAGGTGAAAATGTGTTTATGTCCCCCCCCAGGGTCCGAATGTGTTTATGACACCCCAGGTCCGAATGTGTTTATGACACCCAGGTGAAAATGTGTTTATGTCCCCCCAGGTCCGAATGTGTTTATGACACCCAGGTGAAAATGTGTTTATGTCACCCAAGGCTCGAAAGTGTACAGTGCCGTAGCTAAAAAGGGTCAGTACCGCCCGTGGCGGGCAAAGATTTGTGCCATCCCTTCCAGGAAAACGCCCGAAAATGCACCCCTCCATATAAAGAGAAAAAGTGCCGCCGGTCACTGCTGCTAAATACATTTAATAATAGTTGTTAATTTTTCGCTAATTGATTAAATTCACTGTGACCACATAGGCTATTCACTGTGACAACATAGGCTATTCACTCTGACCACATCGGCTATTCACTGTGACCATATAGGCTATTCACTGTGACCACATAGGCTATTCACTATGACCACATAGGCTTATCACTGTGACCACATAGGCTATTCACTCTGACCACATCGGCTATTCACTGTGACCACATAGGCTATTCACTGTGCGCACAAAGGCTATTCACTGTGACCACATAGGCTATTCACTCTGACCACATCGGCTATTCACTGTGAGCACATAGGCTATTCACTGTGACCAAATAGGCTATTCACTCTGACCACATAGGCTATTCACTGTGACCACATAGGCTATTCACTATGACCACATAGGCTATTCACTGTGCGCACATAGGCTATTCACTCTGACCACATCAGCTATTCACTGTGACCACATAGGCTATTCACTGTGACCACATAGGCTATTCACTGTGACCACATAGGCTATTCACTGTGACCACATAGGCTATTCACTGTGACCACATAGGCTATTCACTGTGACCACATAGGCTATTCACTGTGACCACATAGGCTATTCACTGTGACCACATAGGCTATTCACTGTGACCACATAGGCTATTCACTGTGACCACATAGGCTATTCACTCTGACCACATCGGCTATTCACTCTGACCACATAGGCTATTCACTGTGACCACATAGGCTATTCACTGTGACCACATAGGCTATTCACTGTGACCACATAGGCTATTCACTGTGACCACATCGGCTATTCACTCTGACCACATAGGCTATTCACTCTGACCACATCGGCTATTCACTCTGACCACATCGGCTATTCACTGTGACCACATAGGCTATTCACTCTGACCACATAGGCTATTCACTGTGACCACATAGGCTATTCACTGTGACCACATAGGCTATTCACTGTGACCACATAGGCTATTCACTGTGACCACATAGGCTATTCACTGTGACCACATAGGCTATTCACTGTGACCACATAGGCTATTCACTGTGACCACATAGGCTATTCACTCTGACCACATCGGCTATTCACTCTGACCACATAGGCTATTCACTGTGACCACATAGGCTATTCACTGTGACCACATAGGCTATTCACTGTGACCACATAGGCAATTCACTGTGACCACATCGGCTATTCACTCTGAACACATAGGCTATTCACTCTGACCACATCGGCTATTCACTCTGACCACATAGGCTATTCACTGTGACCACATAGGCTATTCACTCTGACCACATAGGCTATTCACTCTGACCACATAGGCTATTCACTGTGACCACATAGGCTATTCACTCTGACCACATAGGCTATTCACTGTGACCACATAGGCTATTCACTGTGACCACATAGGCTATTCACTGTGACCACATAGGCTATTCACTGTGACCACATAGGCTATTCACTGTGACCACATAGGCTATTCACTCTGACCACATCGGCTATTCACTGTGACCACATCGGCTATTCACTGTGACCACATAGGCTATTCACTGTGACCACATAGGCTATTCACTGTGACCACATCGGCTATTCACTGTGACCACATCGGCTATTCACTGTGACCACATAGGCTATTCACTGTGACCACATAGGCTATTCACTGTGACCACATAGGCTATTCACTGTGACCACATAGGCTATTCACTGTGACCACATAGGCTATTCACTGTGACCACATCGGCTATTCACTGTGACCACATAGGCTATTCACTGTGACCACATAGGCTATTCACTCTGACCACATCGGCTATTCACTCTGACCACATAGGCTATTCACTGTGACCACATAGGCTATTCACTGTGACCACATAGGCTATTCACTGTGACCACATAGGCTATTCACTGTGACCACATCGGCTATTCACTCTGACCACATAGGCTATTCACTCTGACCACATCGGCTATTCACTCTGACCACATAGGCTATTCACTGTGACCACATAGGCTATTCACTCTGACCACATAGGCTATTCACTCTGACCACATAGGCTATTCACTGTGACCACATAGGCTATTCACTCTGACCACATAGGCTATTCACTGTGACCACATAAGTTATTCACTGTGACCACATAGGCTATTCACTGTGACCACATAGGCTATTCACTGTGACCACATAGGCTATTCACTGTGACCACATCGGCTATTCACTGTGACCACATCGGCTATTCACTGTGACCACATAGGCTATTCACTGTGACCACATAGGCTATTCACTGTGACCACATCGGCTATTCACTGTGACCACATCGGCTATTCACTGTGACCACATAGGCTATTCACTGTGACCACATCGGCTATTCACTGTTACCACATAGGCTATTCACTGTGACCACATCGGCTATTCACCGTGACCACATAGGCTATTCACTGTGACCACATCGGCTATTCACTGTGACCACATAGGCTATTCACTGTGACCACATAGGCTATTCACCGTGACCACATAGGCTATTCACTGTGACCACATAGGCTATTCACTGTGACCACATAGGCTATTCACTGTGACCACATCGGCTATTCACTGTGACCACATCGGCTATTCACTGTGACCACATAGGCTATTCACTGTGACCACATAGGCTATTCACTGTGACCACATAGGCTATTCACTGTGACCACATAGGCTATTCACTGTGACCACATAGGCTATTCACTGTGACCACATCGGCTATTCACTGTGACCACATAGGCTATTCACTGTGACCACATAGGCTATTCACTCTGACCACATCGGCTATTCACTCTGACCACATAGGCTATTCACTGTGACCACATAGGCTATTCACTGTGACCACATAGGCTATTCACTGTGACCACATAGGCTATTCACTGTGACCACATCGGCTATTCACTCTGACCACATAGGCTATTCACTCTGACCACATCGGCTATTCACTCTGACCACATAGGCTATTCACTGTGACCACATAGGCTATTCACTCTGACCACATAGGCTATTCACTCTGACCACATAGGCTATTCACTGTGACCACATAGGCTATTCACTCTGACCACATAGGCTATTCACTGTGACCACATAAGTTATTCACTGTGACCACATAGGCTATTCACTGTGACCACATAGGCTATTCACTGTGACCACATAGGCTATTCACTGTGACCACATCGGCTATTCACTGTGACCACATCGGCTATTCACTGTGACCACATAGGCTATTCACTGTGACCACATAGGCTATTCACTGTGACCACATCGGCTATTCACTGTGACCACATCGGCTATTCACTGTGACCACATAGGCTATTCACTGTGACCACATCGGCTATTCACTGTTACCACATAGGCTATTCACTGTGACCACATCGGCTATTCACCGTGACCACATAGGCTATTCACTGTGACCACATCGGCTATTCACTGTGACCACATAGGCTATTCACTGTGACCACATAGGCTATTCACCGTGACCACATAGGCTATTCACTGTGACCACATCGGCTATTCACTGTTACCACATAGGCTATTCACTGTGACCACATAGGCTATTCACTGTGACCACATAGGCTATTCACTGTGACCACATCGGCTATTCACTGTGACCACATCGGCTATTCACCGTGACCACATAGGCTATTCACTGTGACCACATCGGCTATTCACTGTTACCACATAGGCTATTCACTGTGACCACATCGGCTATTCACCGTGACCACATAGGCTATTCACTGTGACCACATCGGCTATTCACTCTGACCACATAGGCTATTCACTCTGACCACATAGGCTATTCACTCTGACCACATAGGCTATTCACTGTGACCACATCGGCTATTCACTGTGACCACATAGGCTATTCACTGTGACCACATAGGCTATTCACTGTGACCACATAGGCTATTCACTGTGACCACATCGGCTATTCACTGTGACCACATCGGCTATTCACTGTGACCACATAGGCTATTCACTGTGACCACATAGGCTATTCACTGTGACCACATAGGCTATTCACTGTGACCACATCGGCTATTCACTCTGACCACATAGGCTATTCACTCTGACCACATCGGCTATTCACTCTGACCACATAGGCTATTCACTGTGACCACATAGGCTATTCACTCTGACCACATAGGCTATTCACTCTGACCACATAGGCTATTCACTGTGACCACATAGGCTATTCACTCTGACCACATAGGCTATTCACTGTGACCACATAAGTTATTCACTGTGACCACATAGGCTATTCACTGTGACCACATAGGCTATTCACTGTGACCACATAGGCTATTCACTGTGACCACATCGGCTATTCACTGTGACCACATCGGCTATTCACTGTGACCACATAGGCTATTCACTGTGACCACATAGGCTATTCACTGTGACCACATCGGCTATTCACTGTGACCACATCGGCTATTCACCGTGACCACATAGGCTATTCACTGTGACCACATCGGCTATTCACTGTTACCACATAGGCTATTCACTGTGACCACATCGGCTATTCACCGTGACCACATAGGCTATTCACTGTGACCACATCGGCTATTCACTGTGACCACATAGGCTATTCACTGTGACCACATAGGCTATTCACCGTGACCACATAGGCTATTCACTGTGACCACATCGGCTATTCACTGTTACCACATAGGCTATTCACTGTGACCACATAGGCTATTCACTGTGACCACATAGGCTATTCACTGTGACCACATCGGCTATTCACTGTGACCACATCGGCTATTCACCGTGACCACATAGGCTATTCACTGTGACCACATCGGCTATTCACTGTTACCACATAGGCTATTCACTGTGACCACATCGGCTATTCACCGTGACCACATAGGCTATTCACTGTGACCACATCGGCTATTCACTCTGACCACATAGGCTATTCACTCTGACCACATAGGCTATTCACTCTGACCACATAGGCTATTCACTGTGACCACATCGGCTATTCACTGTGACCACATAGGCTATTCACTGTGACCACATAGGCTATTCACTGTGACCACATCGGCTATTCACTGTGACCACATAGGCTATTCACTGTGACCACATAGGCTATTCACTGTGACCACATCGGCTATTCACTGTGACCACATAGGCTATTCACTGTGACCACATAGGCTATTCACTGTGACCACATAGGCTATTCACTGTGACCACATCGGCTATTCACTGTGACCACATAGGCTATTCACTGTGACCACATAGGCTATTCACCGTGACCACATAGGCTATTCACTGTGACCACATCGGCTATTCACTGTTACCACATAGGCTATTCACTGTGACCACATCGGCTATTCACCGTGACCACATAGGCTATTCACTGTGACCACATCGGCTATTCACTGTGACCACATAGGCTATTCACTGTGACCACATAGGCTATTCACCGTGACCACATAGGCTATTCACTGTGACCACATCGGCTATTCACTGTTACCACATAGGCTATTCACTGTGACCACATAGGCTATTCACTGTGACCACATAGGCTATTCACTGTGACCACATCGGCTATTCACTGTGACCACATCGGCTATTCACCGTGACCACATAGGCTATTCACTGTGACCACATCGGCTATTCACTGTTACCACATAGGCTATTCACTGTGACCACATCGGCTATTCACCGTGACCACATAGGCTATTCACTGTGACCACATCGGCTATTCACTCTGACCACATAGGCTATTCACTCTGACCACATAGGCTATTCACTCTGACCACATAGGCTATTCATTGTGACCACATCGGCTATTCACTGTGACCACATAGGCTATTCACTGTGACCACATAGGCTATTCACTGTGACCACATCGGCTATTCACTGTGACCACATAGGCTATTCACTGTGACCACATAGGCTATTCACTGTGACCACATCGGCTATTCACTGTGACCACATAGGCTATTCACTGTGACCACATAGGCTATTCACTGTGACCACATAGGCTATTCACTGTGACCACATCGGCTATTCACTGTGACCACATCGGCTATTCACTGTGACCACATAGGCTATTCACTGTGACCACATAGGCTATTCACTGTGACCACATAGGCTATTCACTGTGACCACATAGGCTATTCACTCTGACCACATCGGCTATTCACTCTGACCACATAGGCTATTCACTCTGACCACATAGGCTATTCACTCTGACCACATAGGCTATTCACTGTGACCACATCGGCTATTCACTGTGACCACATAGGCTATTCACTGTGACCACATAGGCTATTCACTGTGACCACATAGGCTATTCACTGTGACCACATCGGCTATTCACTGTGACCACATCGGCTATTCACTGTGACCACATAGGCTATTCACTCTGACCACATCGGCTATTCACCGTGACCACATAGGCTATTCACTGTGACCACATCGGCTATTCACTGTTACCACATAGGCTATTCACTGTGACCACATCGGCTATTCACCGTGACCACATAGGCTATTCACTGTGACCACATCGGCTATTCACTGTGACCACATAGGCTATTCACTGTGACCACATAGGCTATTCACCGTGACCACATAGGCTATTCACTGTGACCACATCGGCTATTCACTGTTACCACATAGGCTATTCACTGTGACCACATAGGCTATTCACTGTGACCACATAGGCTATTCACTGTGACCACATCGGCTATTCACTGTGACCACATCGGCTATTCACCGTGACCACATAGGCTATTCACTGTGACCACATCGGCTATTCACTGTTACCACATAGGCTATTCACTGTGACCACATCGGCTATTCACCGTGACCACATAGGCTATTCACTGTGACCACATCGGCTATTCACTCTGACCACATAGGCTATTCACTCTGACCACATAGGCTATTCACTCTGACCACATAGGCTATTCACTGTGACCACATCGGCTATTCACTGTGACCACATAGGCTATTCACTGTGACCACATAGGCTATTCACTGTGACCACATCGGCTATTCACTGTGACCACATAGGCTATTCACTGTGACCACATAGGCTATTCACTGTGACCACATCGGCTATTCACTGTGACCACATAGGCTATTCATTGTGACCACATAGGCTATTCACTGTGACCACATAGGCTATTCACTGTGACCACATCGGCTATTCACTGTGACCACATAGGCTATTCACTGTGACCACATAGGCTATTCACCGTGACCACATAGGCTATTCACTGTGACCACATCGGCTATTCACTGTTACCACATAGGCTATTCACTGTGACCACATCGGCT
The DNA here is from genome assembly GCA_964017045.1 of Omphiscola glabra. NCBI lineage: Eukaryota > Metazoa > Mollusca > Gastropoda > Lymnaeidae > Omphiscola > Omphiscola glabra. Next base: position 21,200,320 of record OZ024795.1, read on the forward strand.
ATTCACCGTGACCACATAGGCTATTCACTGTGACCACATCGGCTATTCACTGTGACCACATAGGCTATTCACTGTGACCACATAGGCTATTCACCGTGACCACATAGGCTATTCACTGTGACCACATCGGCTATTCACTGTTACCACATAGGCTATTCACTGTGACCACATAGGCTATTCACTGTGACCACATAGGCTATTCACTGTGACCACATCGGCTATTCACTGTGACCACATCGGCTATTCACCGTGACCACATAGGCTATTCACTGTGACCACATCGGCTATTCACTGTGACCACATCGGCTATTCACTCTGACCACATAGGCTATTCACTCTGACCACATAGGCTATTCACTGTGACCACATCGGCTATTCACTGTGACCACATAGGCTATTCACTGTGACCACATAGGCTATTCACTGTGACCACATCGGCTATTCACTGTGACCACATAGGCTATTCACTGTGACCACATAGGCTATTCACTGTGACCACATCGGCTATTCACTGTGACCACATAGGCTATTCACTGTGACCACATAGGCTATTCACTGTGACCACATAGGCTATTCACTGTGACCACATCGGCTATTCACTGTGACCACATCGGCTATTCACTGTGACCACATAGGCTATTCACTGTGACCACATAGGCTATTCACTGTGACCACATAGGCTATTCACTGTGACCACATAGGCTATTCACTGTGACCACATCGGCTATTCACTCTGACCACATAGGCTATTCACTCTGACCACATAGGCTATTCACTCTGACCACATAGGCTATTCACTGTGACCACATCGGCTATTCACTGTGACCACATAGGCTATTCACTGTGACCACATAGGCTATTCACTGTGACCACATAGGCTATTCACTGTGACCACATCGGCTATTCACTGTGACCACATCGGCTATTCACTGTGACCACATAGGCTATTCACTGTGACCACATCGGCTATTCACCGTGACCACATAGGCTATTCACTGTGACCACATCGGCTATTCACTGTTACCACATAGGCTATTCACTGTGACCACATCGGCTATTCACCGTGACCACATAGGCTATTCACTGTGACCACATCGGCTATTCACTGTGACCACATAGGCTATTCACTGTGACCACATAGGCTATTCACCGTGACCACATAGGCTATTCACTGTGACCACATCGGCTATTCACTGTTACCACATAGGCTATTCACTGTGACCACATAGGCTATTCACTGTGACCACATAGGCTATTCACTGTGACCACATCGGCTATTCACTGTGACCACATAGGCTATTCACCGTGACCACATAGGCTATTCACTGTGACCACATCGGCTATTCACTGTTACCACATAGGCTATTCACTGTGACCACATCGGCTATTCACCGTGACCACATAGGCTATTCACTGTGACCACATCGGCTATTCACTCTGACCACATAGGCTATTCACTCTGACCACATAGGCTATTCACTCTGACCACATAGGCTATTCACTGTGACCACATCGGCTATTCACTGTGACCACATAGGCTATTCACTGTGACCACATAGGCTATTCACTGTGACCACATCGGCTATTCACTGTGACCACATAGGCTATTCACTGTGACAACATAGGCTATTCACTGTGACCACATCGGCTATTCACTGTGACCACATAGGCTATTCACTGTGACCACATAGGCTATTCACTGTGACCACATAGGCTATTCACTGTGACCACATCGGCTATTCACTGTGACCACATAGGCTATTCACTGTGACCACATAGGCTATTCACCGTGACCACATAGGCTATTCACTGTGACCACATCGGCTATTCACTGTTACCACATAGGCTATTCACTGTGACCACATCGGCTATTCACCGTGACCACATAGGCTATTCACTGTGACCACATCGGCTATTCACTCTGACCACATAGGCTATTCACTCTGACGACATAGGCTATTCACTCTGACCACATAGGCTATTCAGTGTGACCACATCGGCTATTCACTGTGACCACATAGGCTATTCACTGTGACCACATAGGCTATTCACTGTGACCACATCGGCTATTCACTGTGACCACATAGGCTATTCACTGTGACCACATAGGCTATTCACTGTGACCACATCGGCTATTCACTGTGACCACATAGGCTATTCACTGTGACCACATAGGCTATTCACTGTGACCACATAGGCTATTCACTGTGACCACATCGGCTATTCACTGTGACCACATCGGCTATTCACTGTGACCACATAGGCTATTCACTGTGACCACATAGGCTATTCACTGTGACCACATAGGCTATTCACTGTGACCACATAGGCTATTCACTGTGACCACATCGGCTATTCACTCTGACCACATAGGCTATTCACTCTGACCACATAGGCTATTCACTCTGACCACATAGGCTATTCACTGTGACCACATCGGCTATTCACTGTGACCACATAGGCTATTCACTGTGACCACATAGGCTATTCACTGTGACCACATAGGCTATTCACTGTGACCACATCGGCTATTCACTGTGACCACATCGGCTATTCACTGTGACCACATAGGCTATTCACTGTGACCACATAGGCTATTCACTGTGACCACATCGGCTATTCACTGTGACCACATAGGCTATTCACTGTGACCACATCGGCTATTCACTGTGACCACATCGGCTATTCACTGTGACCACATAGGCTATTCACTGTGACCACATAGGCTATTCACTGTGACCACATCGGCTATTCACTGTGACCACATAGGCTATTCACTGTGACCACATAGGCTATTCCCTGTGACCACATAGGCTATTCACTGTGACCACATCGGCTATTCACTGTGACCACATCGGCTATTCACTGTGACCACATAGGCTATTCACTGTGACCACATAGGCTATTCACTGTGACCACATAGGCTATTCACTGTGACCACATAGGCTATTCACTGTGACCACATCGGCTATTCACTCTGACCACATAGGCTATTCACTCTGACCACATCGGCTATTCACTCTGACCACATAGGCTATTCACTGTGACCACATAGGCTATTCACTCTGACCACATAGGCTATTCACTCTGACCACATAGGCTATTCACTTTGACCACATAGGCTATTCACTCTGACCACATAGGCTATTCACTGTGACCACATAGGCTATTCACTGTGACCACATAGGCTATTCACTGTGACCACATAGGCTATTCACTGTGACCACATAGGCTATTCACTGTGACCACATAGGCTATTCACTCTGACCACATCGGCTATTCACTGTGACCACATAGGCTATTCACTGTGACCACATAGGCTATTCACCGTGACCACATAGGCTATTCACTGTGACCACATCGGCTATTCACTGTTACCACATAGGCTATTCACTGTGACCACATCGGCTATTCACCGTGACCACATAGGCTATTCACTGTGACCACATCGGCTATTCACTGTGACCACATAGGCTATTCACTGTGACCACATAGGCTATTCACCGTGACCACATAGGCTATTCACTGTGACCACATCGGCTATTCACTGTTACCACATAGGCTATTCACTGTGACCACATAGGCTATTCACTGTGACCACATAGGCTATTCACTGTGACCACATCGGCTATTCACTGTGACCACATCGGCTATTCACCGTGATAACATAGGCTATTCACTGTGACCACATCGGCTATTCACTGTTACCACATAGGCTATTCACTGTGACCACATCGGCTATTCACCGTGACCACATAGGCTATTCACTGTGACCACATCGGCTATTCACTCTGACCACATAGGCTATTCACTCTGACCACATAGGCTATTCACTCTGACCACATAGGCTATTCAGTGTGACCACATCGGCTATTCACTGTGACCACATAGGCTATTCACTGTGACCACATAGGCTATTCACTGTGACCACATCGGCTATTCACTGTGACCACATAGGCTATTCACTGTGACCACATAGGCTATTCACTGTGACCACATCGGCTATTCACTGTGACCACATAGGCTATTCACTGTGACCACATAGGCTATTCACTGTGACCACATAGGCTATTCACTGTGACCACATCGGCTATTCACTGTGACCACATCGGCTATTCACTGTGACCACATAGGCTATTCACTGTGACCACATAGGCTATTCACTGTGACCACATAGGCTATTCACTGTGACCACATAGGCTATTCACTGTGACCACATCGGCTATTCACTCTGACCACATAGGCTATTCACTCTGACCACATAGGCTATTCACTCTGACCACATAGGCTATTCACTGTGACCACATCGGCTATTCACTGTGACCACATAGGCTATTCACTGTGACCACATAGGCTATTCACTGTGACCACATAGGCTATTCACTGTGACCACATCGGCTATTCACTGTGACCACATCGGCTATTCACTGTGACCACATAGGCTATTCACTGTGACCACATAGGCTATTCACTGTGACCACATAGGCTATTCACTGTGACCACATAGGCTATTCACTGTGACCACATCGGCTATTCACTGTGACCACATCGGCTATTCACTGTGACCACATAGGCTATTCACTGTGACCACATAGGCTATTCACTGTGACCACATCGGCTATTCACTGTGACCACATAGGCTATTCACTGTGACCACATAGGCTATTCACTGTGACCACATAGGCTATTCACTGTGACCACATCGGCTATTCACTGTGACCACATCGGCTATTCACTGTGACCACATAGGCTATTCACTGTGACCACATAGGCTATTCACTGTGACCACATAGGCTATTCACTGTGACCACATAGGCTATTCACTGTGACCACATCGGCTATTCACTCTGACCACATAGGCTATTCACTCTGACCACATCGGCTATTCACTCTGACCACATAGGCTATTCACTGTGACCACATAGGCTATTCACTCTGACCACATAGGCTATTCACTCTGACCACATAGGCTATTCACTGTGACCACATAGGCTATTCACTCTGACCACATAGGCTATTCACTGTGACCACATAGGCTATTCACTGTGACCACATAGGCTATTCACTGTGACCACATAGGCTATTCACTGTGACCACATAGGCTATTCACTGTGACCACATCGGCTATTCACTCTGACCACATCGGCTATTCACTGTGACCACATCGGCTATTCACTGTGACCACATAGGCTATTCACTGTGACCACATAGGCTATTCACTGTGACCACATCGGCTATTCACTGTGACCACATCGGCTATTCACCGTGACCACATAGGCTATTCACTGTGACCACATCGGCTATTCACTGTGACCACATAGGCTATTCACTGTGACCACATCGGCTATTCACCGTGACCACATAGGCTATTCACTGTGACCACATCGGCTATTCACTGTGACCACATAGGCTATTCACTGTGACCACATAGGCTATTCACTCTGACCACATAGGCTATTCACTCTGACCACATAGGCTATTCACTCTGACCACATAGGCTATTCACTGTGACCACATCGGCTATTCACTGTGACCACATAGGCTATTCACTGTGACCACATAGGCTATTCACTGTGACCACATAGGCTATTCACTGTGACCACATCGGCTATTCACTGTGACCACATAGGCTATTCACTGTGACCACATAGGCTATTCACTGTGACCACATCGGCTATTCACTGTGACCACATCGGCTATTCACTGTGGCCACATAGGCTATTCACTGTGACCACATAGGCTATTCACTGTGACCACATCGGCTATTCACTGTGACCACATAGGCTATTCACTGTGACCACATAGGCTATTCACTGTGACCACATAGGCTATTCACTGTGACCACATCGGCTATTCACTGTGACCACATCGGCTATTCACTGTGACCACATAGGCTATTCACTGTGACCACATAGGCTATTCACTGTGACCACATAGGCTATTCACTGTGACCACATAGGCTATTCACTGTGACCACATAGGCTATTCACTGTGACCACATAGGCTATTCACTGTGACCACATAGGCTATTCACTGTGACCACATAGGCTATTCACTCTGACCACATCGGCTATTCACTGTGACCACATAGGCTATTCACTGTGACCACATAGGCTATTCACTGTGACCACATAGGCTATTCACTGTGACCACATAGGCTATTCACTGTGACCACATCGGCTATTCACTCTGACCACATAGGCTATTCACTCTGACCACATCGGCTATTCACTCTGACCACATAGGCTATTCACTGTGACCACATAGGCTATTCACTGTGACCACATAGGCTATTCACTGTGACCACATAGGCTATTCACTCTGACCACATCGGCTATTCACTCTGACCACATAGGCTATTCACTGTGACCACATAGGCTATTCACTGTGACCACATAGGCTATTCATTGTGACCACATAGGCTATTCACTGTGACCACATCGGCTATTCACTCTGACCACATAGGCTATTCACTCTGACCACATCGGCTATTCACTCTGACCACATAGGCTATTCACTGTGACCACATAGGCTATTCACTCTGACCACATAGGCTATTCACTCTGACCACATAGGCTATTCACTGTGACCACATAGGCTATTCACTCTGACCACATAGGCTATTCACTGTGACCACATAGGCTATTCACTGTGACCACATAGGCTATTCACTGTGACCACATAGGCTATTCACTCTGACCACATCGGCTATTCACTGTGACCACATAGGCTATTAACTGTGACCACATAGGCTATTCACTGTGACCACATAGGCTATTCACTGTGACCACATAGGCTATTCACTGTGACCACATAGGCTATTCACTATGACCACATAGGCTTATCACTGTGACCACATAGGCTATTCACTGTGACCACATAGGCTATTCACTGTGCGCACAAAGGCTATTCACTGTGACCACATAGGCTATTCACTCTGACCACATCGGCTATTCACTGTGAGCACATAGGCTATTCACTGTGACCACATAGGCTATTCACTCTGACCACATAGGCTATTCACTGTGACCACATAGGCTATTCACTGTGACCACATAGGCTATTCACTGTGCGCACATAGGCTATTCACTCTGACCACATCGGCTATTCACTGTGACCACATAGGCTATTCACTGTGACCACATAGGCTATTCACTGTGACCACATAGGCTATTCACTGTGACCACATAGGCTATTCACTGTGACCACATAGGCTATTCACTGTGACCACATAGGCTATTCACTGTGACCACATAGGCTATTCACTGTGACCACATAGGCTATTCACTGTGACCACATAGGCTATTCACTCTGACCACATAGGCTATTCACTCTGACCACATAGGCTATTCACTGTGACCACATAGGCTATTCACTGTGACCACATAGGCTATTCACTGTGACCACATCGGCTATTCACTGTGACCACATAGGCTATTCACTGTGACCACATAGGCTATTCACTGTGACCACATCGGCTATTCACTGTGACCACATCGGCTATTCACTGTGACCACATATGCTATTCACTGTGACCACATAGGCTATTCACTGTGACCACATAGGCTATTCACTGTGACCACATAGGCTATTCACTGTGACCACATAGGCTATTCACTGTGACCACATCGGCTATTCACTGTGACCACATCGGCTATTCACTGTGACCACATCGGCTATTCACTGTGACCACATAGGCTATTCACTGTGACCACATAGGCTATTCACTGTGACCACATAGGCTATTCACTGTGACCACATAGGCTATTCACTCTGACCACATAGGCTATTCACTGTGACCACATAAGTTATTCACTGTGACCACATAGGCTATTCACTGTGACCACATAGGCTATTCACTGTGACCACATAGGCTATTCACTGTGACCACATCGGCTATTCACTGTGACCACATCGGCTATTCACTGTGACCACATAGGCTATTCACTGTGACCACATAGGCTATTCACTGTGACCACATCGGCTATTCACTGTGACCACATCGGCTATTCACCGTGACCACATAGGCTATTCACTGTGACCACATCGGCTATTCACTGTTACCACATAGGCTATTCACTGTGACCACATCGGCTATTCACCGTGACCACATAGGCTATTCACTGTGACCACATCGGCTATTCACTGTGACCACATAGGCTATTCACTGTGACCACATAGGCTATTCACCGTGACCACATAGGCTATTCACTGTGACCACATAGGCTATTCACTGTGACCACATCGGCTATTCACTGTGACCACATCGGCTATTCACTGTGACCACATCGGCTATTCACTGTGACCACATAGGCTATTCACTGTGACCACATAAGTTATTCACTGTGACCACATAGGCTATTCACTGTGACCACATAGGCTATTCACTGTGACCACATAGGCTATTCACTGTGACCACATCGGCTATTCACTGTGACCACATCGGCTATTCACTGTGACCACATAGGCTATTCACTGTGACCACATAGGCTATTCACTGTGACCACATCGGCTATTCACTGTGACCACATCGGCTATTCACCGTGACCACATAGGCTATTCACTGTGACCACATCGGCTATTCACTGTTACCACATAGGCTATTCACTGTGACCACATCGGCTATTCACCGTGACCACATAGGCTATTCACTGTGACCACATCGGCTATTCACTGTGACCACATAGGCTATTCACTGTGACCACATAGGCTATTCACCGTGACCACATAGGCTATTCACTGTGACCACATCGGCTATTCACTGTGACCACATCGGCTATTCACCGTGACCACATAGGCTATTCACTGTGACCACATCGGCTATTCACTGTTACCACATAGGCTATTCACTGTGACCACATCGGCTATTCACCGTGACCACATAGGCTATTCACTGTGACCACATCGGCTATTCACTGTGACCACATAGGCTATTCACTGTGACCACATAGGCTATTCACCGTGACCACATAGGCTATTCACTGTGACCACATAGGCTATTCACTGTGACCACATCGGCTATTCACTGTGACCACATCGGCTATTCACTGTGACCACATCGGCTATTCACTGTGACCACATAGGCTATTCACTGTGACCACATAAGTTATTCACTGTGACCACATAGGCTATTCACTGTGACCACATAGGCTATTCACTGTGACCACATAGGCTATTCACTGTGACCACATCGGCTATTCACTGTGACCACATCGGCTATTCACTGTGACCACATAGGCTATTCACTGTGACCACATAGGCTATTCACTGTGACCACATCGGCTATTCACTGTGACCACATCGGCTATTCACCGTGACCACATAGGCTATTCACTGTGACCACATCGGCTATTCACTGTTACCACATAGGCTATTCACTGTGACCACATCGGCTATTCACCGTGACCACATAGGCTATTCACTGTGACCACATCGGCTATTCACTGTGACCACATAGGCTATTCACTGTGACCACATAGGCTATTCACCGTGACCACATAGGCTATTCACTGTGACCACATCGGCTATTCACTGTTACCACATAGGCTATTCACTGTGACCACATAGGCTATTCACTGTGACCACATAGGCTATTCACTGTGACCACATCGGCTATTCACTGTGACCACATCGGCTATTCACCGTGATAACATAGGCTATTCACTGTGACCACATCGGCTATTCACTGTTACCACATAGGCTATTCACTGTGACCACATCGGCTATTCACCGTGACCACATAGGCTATTCACTGTGACCACATCGGCTATTCACTCTGACCACATAGGCTATTCACTCTGACCACATAGGCTATTCACTCTGACCACATAGGCTATTCACTGTGACCACATCGGCTATTCACTGTGACCACATAGGCTATTCACTGTGACCACATAGGCTATTCACTGTGACCACATAGGCTATTCACTGTGCGCACATAGGCTATTCACTCTGACCACATCGGCTATTCACTGTGACCACATAGGCTATTCACTGTGACCACATAGGCTATTCACTGTGACCACATAGGCTATTCACTGTGACCACATAGGCTATTCACTGTGACCACATAGGCTATTCACTGTGACCACATAGGCTATTCACTGTGACCACATAGGCTATTCACTGTGACCACATAGGCTATTCACTGTGACCACATAGGCTATTCACTCTGACCACATAGGCTATTCACTCTGACCACATAGGCTATTCACTGTGACCACATAGGCTATTCACTGTGACCACATATGCTATTCACTGTGACCACATCGGCTATTCACTGTGACCACATAGGCTATTCACTGTGACCACATAGGCTATTCACTGTGACCACATCGGCTATTCACTGTGACCACATCGGCTATTCACTGTGACCACATATGCTATTCACTGTGACCACATAGGCTATTCACTGTGACCACATAGGCTATTCACTGTGACCACATAGGCTATTCACTGTGACCACATAGGCTATTCACTGTGACCACATCGGCTATTCACTGTGACCACATCGGCTATTCACTGTGACCACATCGGCTATTCACTGTGACCACATAGGCTATTCACTGTGACCACATAGGCTATTCACTGTGACCACATAGGCTATTCACTGTGACCACATAGGCTATTCACTCTGACCACATAGGCTATTCACTGTGACCACATAAGTTATTCACTGTGACCACATAGGCTATTCACTGTGACCACATAGGCTATTCACTGTGACCACATAGGCTATTCACTGTGACCACATCGGCTATTCACTGTGACCACATCGGCTATTCACTGTGACCACATAGGCTATTCACTGTGACCACATAGGCTATTCACTGTGACCACATCGGCTATTCACTGTGACCACATCGGCTATTCACCGTGACCACATAGGCTATTCACTGTGACCACATCGGCTATTCACTGTTACCACATAGGCTATTCACTGTGACCACATCGGCTATTCACCGTGACCACATAGGCTATTCACTGTGACCACATCGGCTATTCACTGTGACCACATAGGCTATTCACTGTGACCACATAGGCTATTCACCGTGACCACATAGGCTATTCACTGTGACCACATCGGCTATTCACTGTTACCACATAGGCTATTCACTGTGACCACATAGGCTATTCACTGTGACCACATAGGCTATTCACTGTGACCACATCGGCTATTCACTGTGACCACATCGGCTATTCACCGTGATAACATAGGCTATTCACTGTGACCACATCGGCTATTCACTGTTACCACATAGGCTATTCACTGTGACCACATCGGCTATTCACCGTGACCACATAGGCTATTCACTGTGACCACATCGGCTATTCACTCTGACCACATAGGCTATTCACTCTGACCACATAGGCTATTCACTCTGACCACATAGGCTATTCACTGTGACCACATCGGCTATTCACTGTGACCACATAGGCTATTCACTGTGACCACATAGGCTATTCACTGTGACCACATCGGCTATTCACTGTGACCACATAGGCTATTCACTGTGACCACATAGGCTATTCACTGTGACCACATCGGCTATTCACTGTGACCACATAGGCTATTCACTGTGACCACATAGGCTATTCACTGTGACCACATAGGCTATTCACTGTGACCACATCGGCTATTCACTGTGACCACATAGGCTATTCACTGTGACCACATAGGCTATTCACCGTGACCACATAGGCTATTCACTGTGACCACATCGGCTATTCACTGTTACCACATAGGCTATTCATTGTGACCACATCGGCTATTCACCGTGACCACATAGGCTATTCACTGTGACCACATCGGCTATTCACTGTGACCACATAGGCTATTCACTGTGACCACATAGGCTATTCACCGTGACCACATAGGCTATTCACTGTGACCACATCGGCTATTCACTGTTACCACATAGGCTATTCACTGTGACCACATAGGCTATTCACTGTGACCACATAGGCTATTCACTGTGACCACATCGGCTATTCACTGTGACCACATCGGCTATTCACCGTGACCACATAGGCTATTCACTGTGACCACATCGGCTATTCACTGTTACCACATAGGCTATTCACTGTGACCACATCGGCTATTCACCGTGACCACATAGGCTATTCACTGTGACCACATCGGCTATTCACTCTGACCACATAGGCTATTCACTCTGACCACATAGGCTATTCACTCTGACCACATAGGCTATTCACTGTGACCACATCGGCTATTCACTGTGACCACATAGGCTATTCACTGTGACCACATAGGCTATTCACTGTGACCACATCGGCTATTCACTGTGACCACATAGGCTATTCACTGTGACCACATAGGCTATTCACTGTGACCACATCGGCTATTCACTGTGACCACATAGGCTATTCACTGTGACCACATAGGCTATTCACTGTGACCACATAGGCTATTCACTGTGACCACATCGGCTATTCACTGTGACCACATCGGCTATTCACTGTGACCACATAGGCTATTCACTGTGACCACATAGGCTATTCACTGTGACCACATAGGCTATTCACTGTGACCACATAGGCTATTCACTGTGACCACATCGGCTATTCACTCTGACCACATAGGCTATTCACTCTGACCACATAGGCTATTCACTCTGACCACATATGCTATTCACTGTGACCACATCGGCTATTCACTGTGACCACATAGGCTATTCACTGTGACCACATAGGCTATTCACTGTGACCACATAGGCTATTCACTGTGACCACATCGGCTATTCACTGTGACCACATCTGCTATTCACTGTGACCACATAGGCTATTCACTGTGACCACATCGGCTATTCACCGTGACCACATAGGCTATTCACTGTGACCACATCGGCTATTCACTGTTACCACATAGGCTATTCACTGTGACCACATCGGCTATTCACCGTGACCACATAGGCTATTCACTGTGACCACATCGGCTATTCACTGTGACCACATCGGCTATTCACTGTTACCACATAGGCTATTCACTGTGACCACATAGGCTATTCACTGTGACCACATAGGCTATTCACTGTGACCACATCGGCTATTCACTGTGACCACATCGGCTATTCACCGTGACCACATAGGCTATTCACTGTGACCACATCGGCTATTCACTGTTACCACATAGGCTATTCACTGTGACCACATCGGCTATTCACCGTGACCACATAGGCTATTCACTGTGACCACATCGGCTATTCACTCTGACCACATAGGCTATTCACTCTGACCACATAGGCTATTCACTCTGACCACATAGGCTATTCACTGTGACCACATCGGCTATTCACTGTGACCACATAGGCTATTCACTGTGACCACATAGGCTATTCACTGTGACCACATCGGCTATTCACTGTGACCACATAGGCTATTCACTGTGACCACATAGGCTATTCACTGTGACCACATCGGCTATTCACTGTGACCACATAGGCTATTCACTGTGACCACATAGGCTATTCACTGTGACCACATAGGCTATTCACTGTGACCACATCGGCTATTCACTGTGACCACATAGGCTATTCACTGTGACCACATAGGCTATTCACTGTGACCACATCGGCTATTCACTGTGACCACATCGGCTATTCACTGTGACCACATAGGCTATTCACTGTGACCACATAGGCTATTCACCGTGACCACATAGGCTATTCACTGTGACCACATCGGCTATTCACTGTGACCACATAGGCTATTCACTGTGACCACATAGGCTATTCACCGTGACCACATAGGCTATTCACTGTGACCACATCGGCTATTCACTGTTACCACATAGGCTATTCACTGTGACCACATAGGCTATTCACTGTGACCACATAGGCTATTCACTGTGACCACATCGGCTATTCACTGTGACCACATCGGCTATTCACCGTGACCACATAGGCTATTCACTGTGACCACATCGGCTATTCACTGTGACCACATAGGCTATTCACTGTGACCACATAGGCTATTCACTGTGACCACATAGGCTATTCACTGTGACCACATAGGCTATTCACTCTGACCACATAGGCTATTCACTGTGACCACATCGGCTATTCACTGTGACCACATAGGCTATTCACTGTGACCACATAGGCTATTCACTGTGACCACATCGGCTATTCACTGTGACCACATAGGCTATTCACTGTGACCACATAGGCTATTCACTGTGACCACATCGGCTATTCACTGTGACCACATAGGCTATTCACTGTGACCACATAGGCTATTCACTGTGACCACATAGGCTATTCACTGTGACCACATCGGCTATTCACTGTGACCACATCGGCTATTCACTGTGACCACATAGGCTATTCACTGTGACCACATAGGCTATTCACTGTGACCACATAGGCTATTCACTGTGACCACATAGGCTATTCACTGTGACCACATCGGCTATTCACTCTGACCACATAGGCTATTCACTCTGACCACATAGGCTATTCACTCTGACCACATAGGCTATTCACTGTGACCACATCGGCTATTCACTGTGACCACATAGGCTATTCACTGTGACCACATAGGCTATTCACTGTGACCACATAGGCTATTCACTGTGACCACATCGGCTATTCACTGTGACCACATCGGCTATTCACTGTGACCACATAGGCTATTCACTGTGACCACATCGGCTATTCACCGTGACCACATAGGCTATTCACTGTGACCACATCGGCTATTCACTGTTACCACATAGGTTATTCACTGTGACCACATCGGCTATTCACCGTGACCACATAGGCTATTCACTGTGACCACATCGGCTATTCACTCTGACCACATAGGCTATTCACTGTGACCACATAGGCTATTCACCGTGACCACATAGGCTATTCACTGTGACCACATCGGCTATTCACTGTTACCACATAGGCTATTCACTGTGACCACATAGGCTATTCACTGTGACCACATAGGCTATTCACTGTGACCACATCGGCTATTCACTGTGACCACATCGGCTATTCACCGTGACCACATAGGCTATTCACTGTGACCACATCGGCTATTCACTGTTACCACATAGGCTATTCACTGTGACCACATCGGCTATTCACCGTGACCACATAGGCTATTCACTGTGACCACATCGGCTATTCACTCTGACCACATAGGCTATTCACTCTGACCACATAGGCTATTCACTCTGACCACATAGGCTATTCACTGTGACCACATCGGCTATTCACTGTGACCACATAGGCTATTCACTGTGACCACATAGGCTATTCACTGTGACCACATCGGCTATTCACTGTGACCACATAGGCTATTCACTGTGACCACATAGGCTATTCACTGTGACCACATCGGCTATTCACTGTGACCACATAGGCTATTCACTGTGACCACATAGGCTATTCACTGTGACCACATAGGCTATTCACTGTGACCACATCGGCTATTCACTGTGACCACATAGGCTATTCACTGTGACCACATAGGCTATTCACCGTGACCACATAGGCTATTCACTGTGACCACATCGGCTATTCACTGTTACCACATAGGCTATTCACTGTGACCACATCGGCTATTCACCGTGACCACATAGGCTATTCACTGTGACCACATCGGCTATTCACTGTGACCACATAGGCTATTCACTGTGACCACATAGGCTATTCACCGTGACCACATAGGCTATTCACTGTGACCACATCGGCTATTCACTGTTACCACATAGGCTATTCACTGTGACCACATAGGCTATTCACTGTGACCACATAGGCTATTCACTGTGACCACATCGGCTATTCACTGTGACCACATCGGCTATTCACCGTGACCACATAGGCTATTCACTGTGACCACATCGGCTATTCACTGTTACCACATAGGCTATTCACTGTGACCACATCGGCTATTCACTGTGACCACATCGGCTATTCACTGTGACCACATCGGCTATTCACTGTGACCACATAGGCTATTCACTGTGACCACATAGGCTATTCACTGTGACCACATAGGCTATTCACTGTGACCACATAGGCTATTCACTCTGACCACATAGGCTATTCACTGTGACCACATAAGTTATTCACTGTGACCACATAGGCTATTCACTGTGACCACATAGGCTATTCACTGTGACCACATAGGCTATTCACTGTGACCACATCGGCTATTCACTGTGACCACATCGGCTATTCACTGTGACCACATAGGCTATTCACTGTGACCACATAGGCTATTCACTGTGACCACATCGGCTATTCACTGTGACCACATCGGCTATTCACCGTGACCACATAGGCTATTCACTGTGACCACATCGGCTATTCACTGTTACCACATAGGCTATTCACTGTGACCACATCGGCTATTCACCGTGACCACATAGGCTATTCACTGTGACCACATCGGCTATTCACTGTGACCACATAGGCTATTCACTGTGACCACATAGGCTATTCACCGTGACCACATAGGCTATTCACTGTGACCACATCGGCTATTCACTGTTACCACATAGGCTATTCACTGTGACCACATAGGCTATTCACTGTGACCACATAGGCTATTCACTGTGACCACATCGGCTATTCACTGTGACCACATCGGCTATTCACCGTGATAACATAGGCTATTCACTGTGACCACATCGGCTATTCACTGTTACCACATAGGCTATTCACTGTGACCACATCGGCTATTCACCGTGACCACATAGGCTATTCACTGTGACCACATCGGCTATTCACTCTGACCACATAGGCTATTCACTCTGACCACATAGGCTATTCACTCTGACCACATAGGCTATTCACTGTGACCACATCGGCTATTCACTGTGACCACATAGGCTATTCACTGTGACCACATAGGCTATTCACTGTGACCACATCGGCTATTCACTGTGACCACATAGGCTATTCACTGTGACCACATAGGCTATTCACTGTGACCACATCGGCTATTCACTGTGACCACATAGGCTATTCACTGTGACCACATAGGCTATTCACTGTGACCACATAGGCTATTCACTGTGACCACATCGGCTATTCACTGTGACCACATAGGCTATTCACTGTGACCACATAGGCTATTCACCGTGACCACATAGGCTATTCACTGTGACCACATCGGCTATTCACTGTTACCACATAGGCTATTCATTGTGACCACATCGGCTATTCACCGTGACCACATAGGCTATTCACTGTGACCACATCGGCTATTCACTGTGACCACATAGGCTATTCACTGTGACCACATAGGCTATTCACCGTGACCACATAGGCTATTCACTGTGACCACATCGGCTATTCACTGTTACCACATAGGCTATTCACTGTGACCACATAGGCTATTCACTGTGACCACATAGGCTATTCACTGTGACCACATCGGCTATTCACTGTGACCACATCGGCTATTCACCGTGACCACATAGGCTATTCACTGTGACCACATCGGCTATTCACTGTTACCACATAGGCTATTCACTGTGACCACATCGGCTATTCACCGTGACCACATAGGCTATTCACTGTGACCACATCGGCTATTCACTCTGACCACATAGGCTATTCACTCTGACCACATAGGCTATTCACTCTGACCACATAGGCTATTCACTGTGACCACATCGGCTATTCACTGTGACCACATAGGCTATTCACTGTGACCACATAGGCTATTCACTGTGACCACATCGGCTATTCACTGTGACCACATAGGCTATTCACTGTGACCACATAGGCTATTCACTGTGACCACATCGGCTATTCACTGTGACCACATAGGCTATTCACTGTGACCACATAGGCTATTCACTGTGACCACATAGGCTATTCACTGTGACCACATCGGCTATTCACTGTGACCACATCGGCTATTCACTGTGACCACATAGGCTATTCACTGTGACCACATAGGCTATTCACTGTGACCACATAGGCTATTCACTGTGACCACATAGGCTATTCACTGTGACCACATCGGCTATTCACTCTGACCACATAGGCTATTCACTCTGACCACATAGGCTATTCACTCTGACCACATATGCTATTCACTGTGACCACATCGGCTATTCACTGTGACCACATAGGCTATTCACTGTGACCACATAGGCTATTCACTGTGACCACATAGGCTATTCACTGTGACCACATCGGCTATTCACTGTGACCACATCTGCTATTCACTGTGACCACATAGGCTATTCACTGTGACCACATCGGCTATTCACCGTGACCACATAGGCTATTCACTGTGACCACATCGGCTATTCACTGTTACCACATAGGCTATTCACTGTGACCACATCGGCTATTCACCGTGACCACATAGGCTATTCACTGTGACCACATCGGCTATTCACTGTGACCACATCGGCTATTCACTGTTACCACATAGGCTATTCACTGTGACCACATAGGCTATTCACTGTGACCACATAGGCTATTCACTGTGACCACATCGGCTATTCACTGTGACCACATCGGCTATTCACCGTGACCACATAGGCTATTCACTGTGACCACATCGGCTATTCACTGTTACCACATAGGCTATTCACTGTGACCACATCGGCTATTCACCGTGACCACATAGGCTATTCACTGTGACCACATCGGCTATTCACTCTGACCACATAGGCTATTCACTCTGACCACATAGGCTATTCACTCTGACCACATAGGCTATTCACTGTGACCACATCGGCTATTCACTGTGACCACATAGGCTATTCACTGTGACCACATAGGCTATTCACTGTGACCACATCGGCTATTCACTGTGACCACATAGGCTATTCACTGTGACCACATAGGCTATTCACTGTGACCACATCGGCTATTCACTGTGACCACATAGGCTATTCACTGTGACCACATAGGCTATTCACTGTGACCACATAGGCTATTCACTGTGACCACATCGGCTATTCACTGTGACCACATAGGCTATTCACTGTGACCACATAGGCTATTCACCGTGACCACATAGGCTATTCACTGTGACCACATCGGCTATTCACTGTTACCACATAGGCTATTCACTGTGACCACATCGGCTATTCACCGTGACCACATAGGCTATTCACTGTGACCACATCGGCTATTCACTGTGACCACATAGGCTATTCACTGTGACCACATAGGCTATTCACCGTGACCACATAGGCTATTCACTGTGACCACATCGGCTATTCACTGTTACCACATAGGCTATTCACTGTGACCACATAGGCTATTCACTGTGACCACATAGGCTATTCACTGTGACCACATCGGCTATTCACTGTGACCACATCGGCTATTCACCGTGACCACATAGGCTATTCACTGTGACCACATCGGCTATTCACTGTGACCACATAGGCTATTCACTGTGACCACATAGGCTATTCACTGTGACCACATAGGCTATTCACTGTGACCACATAGGCTATTCACTCTGACCACATAGGCTATTCACTGTGACCACATCGGCTATTCACTGTGACCACATAGGCTATTCACTGTGACCACATAGGCTATTCACTGTGACCACATCGGCTATTCACTGTGACCACATAGGCTATTCACTGTGACCACATAGGCTATTCACTGTGACCACATCGGCTATTCACTGTGACCACATAGGCTATTCACTGTGACCACATAGGCTATTCACTGTGACCACATAGGCTATTCACTGTGACCACATCGGCTATTCACTGTGACCACATCGGCTATTCACTGTGACCACATAGGCTATTCACTGTGACCACATAGGCTATTCACTGTGACCACATAGGCTATTCACTGTGACCACATAGGCTATTCACTGTGACCACATCGGCTATTCACTCTGACCACATAGGCTATTCACTCTGACCACATAGGCTATTCACTCTGACCACATAGGCTATTCACTGTGACCACATCGGCTATTCACTGTGACCACATAGGCTATTCACTGTGACCACATAGGCTATTCACTGTGACCACATAGGCTATTCACTGTGACCACATCGGCTATTCACTGTGACCACATCGGCTATTCACTGTGACCACATAGGCTATTCACTGTGACCACATCGGCTATTCACCGTGACCACATAGGCTATTCACTGTGACCACATCGGCTATTCACTGTTACCACATAGGTTATTCACTGTGACCACATCGGCTATTCACCGTGACCACATAGGCTATTCACTGTGACCACATCGGCTATTCACTCTGACCACATAGGCTATTCACTGTGACCACATAGGCTATTCACCGTGACCACATAGGCTATTCACTGTGACCACATCGGCTATTCACTGTTACCACATAGGCTATTCACTGTGACCACATAGGCTATTCACTGTGACCACATAGGCTATTCACTGTGACCACATCGGCTATTCACTGTGACCACATCGGCTATTCACCGTGACCACATAGGCTATTCACTGTGACCACATCGGCTATTCACTGTTACCACATAGGCTATTCACTGTGACCACATCGGCTATTCACCGTGACCACATAGGCTATTCACTGTGACCACATCGGCTATTCACTCTGACCACATAGGCTATTCACTCTGACCACATAGGCTATTCACTCTGACCACATAGGCTATTCACTGTGACCACATCGGCTATTCACTGTGACCACATAGGCTATTCACTGTGACCACATAGGCTATTCACTGTGACCACATCGGCTATTCACTGTGACCACATAGGCTATTCACTGTGACCACATAGGCTATTCACTGTGACCACATCGGCTATTCACTGTGACCACATAGGCTATTCACTGTGACCACATAGGCTATTCACTGTGACCACATAGGCTATTCACTGTGACCACATCGGCTATTCACTGTGACCACATAGGCTATTCACTGTGACCACATAGGCTATTCACCGTGACCACATAGGCTATTCACTGTGACCACATCGGCTATTCACTGTTACCACATAGGCTATTCACTGTGACCACATCGGCTATTCACCGTGACCACATAGGCTATTCACTGTGACCACATCGGCTATTCACTGTGACCACATAGGCTATTCACTGTGACCACATAGGCTATTCACCGTGACCACATAGGCTATTCACTGTGACCACATCGGCTATTCACTGTTACCACATAGGCTATTCACTGTGACCACATAGGCTATTCACTGTGACCACATAGGCTATTCACTGTGACCACATCGGCTATTCACTGTGACCACATCGGCTATTCACCGTGACCACATAGGCTATTCACTGTGACCACATCGGCTATTCACTGTTACCACATAGGCTATTCACTGTGACCACATCGGCTATTCACCGTGACCACATAGGCTATTCACTGTGACCACATCGGCTATTTACTCTGACCACATAGGCTATTCACTCTGACCACATAGGCTATTCACTCTGACCACATAGGCTATTCAGTGTGACCACATCGGCTATTCACTGTGACCACATAGGCTATTCACTGTGACCACATAGGCTATTCACTGTGACCACATCGGCTATTCACTGTGACCACATAGGCTATTCACTGTGACCACATAGGCTATTCACTGTGACCACATCGGCTATTCACTGTGACCACATAGGGTATTCACTGTGACCACATAGGCTATTCACTGTGACCACATAGGCTATTCACTGTGACCACATCGGCTATTCACTGTGACCACATCGGCTATTCACTGTGACCACATAGGCTATTCACTGTGACCACATAGGCTATTCACTGTGACCACATAGGCTATTCACTGTGACCACATAGGCTATTCACTGTGACCACATCGGCTATTCACTCTGACCACATAGGCTATTCACTCTGACCACATAGGCTATTCACTCTGACCACATAGGCTATTCACTGTGACCACATCGGCTATTCACTGTGACCACATAGGCTATTCACTGTGACCACATAGGCTATTCACTGTGACCACATAGGCTATTCACTGTGACCACATCGGCTATTCACTGTGACCACATCGGCTATTCACTGTGACCACATAGACTATTCACTGTGACCACATAGGCTATTCACTGTGACCACATAGGCTATTCACTGTGACCACATAGGCTATTCACTGTGACCACATCGGCTATTCACTGTGACCACATCGGCTATTCACTGTGACCACATAGGCTATTCACTGTGACCACATAGGCTATTCACTGTGACCACATCGGCTATTCACTGTGACCACATAGGCTATTCACTGTGACCACATAGGCTATTCACTGTGACCACATAGGCTATTCACTGTGACCACATCGGCTATTCACTGTGACCACATCGGCTATTCACTGTGACCACATAGGCTATTCACTGTGACCACATAGGCTATTCACTGTGACCACATAGGCTATTCACTGTGACCACATAGGCTATTCACTGTGACCACATCGGCTATTCACTCTGACCACATAGGCTATTCACTCTGACCACATCGGCTATTCACTCTGACCACATAGGCTATTCACTGTGACCACATAGGCTATTCACTCTGACCACATAGGCTATTCACTCTGACCACATAGGCTATTCACTGTGACCACATAGGCTATTCACTCTGACCACATAGGCTATTCACTGTGACCACATAGGCTATTCACTGTGACCACATAGGCTATTCACTGTGACCACATAGGCTATTCACTGTGACCACATAGGCTATTCACTGTGACCACATAGGCTATTCACTGTGACCACATAGGCTATTCACTGTGACCACATAGGCTATTCACTATGACCACATAGGCTTATCACTGTGACCACATAGGCTATTCACTGTGACCACATAGGCTATTCACTGTGCGCACAAAGGCTATTCACTGTGACCACATAGGCTATTCACTCTGACCACATCGGCTATTCACTGTGAGCACATAGGCTATTCACTGTGACCACATAGGCTATTCACTCTGACCACATAGGCTATTCACTGTGACCACATAGGCTATTCACTGTGACCACATAGGCTATTCACTGTGCGCACATAGGCTATTCACTCTGACCACATCGGCTATTCACTGTGACCACATAGGCTATTCACTGTGACCACATAGGCTATTCACTGTGACCACATAGGCTATTCACTGTGACCACATAGGCTATTCACTGTGACCACATAGGCTATTCACTGTGACCACATAGGCTATTCACTGTGACCACATAGGCTATTCACTGTGACCACATAGGCTATTCACTGTGACCACATAGGCTATTCACTCTGACCACATAGGCTATTCACTCTGACCACATAGGCTATTCACTGTGACCACATAGGCTATTCACTGTGACCACATAGGCTATTCACTGTGACCACATCGGCTATTCACTGTGACCACATAGGCTATTCACTGTGACCACATAGGCTATTCACTGTGACCACATCGGCTATTCACTGTGACCACATCGGCTATTCACTGTGACCACATATGCTATTCACTGTGACCACATAGGCTATTCACTGTGACCACATAGGCTATTCACTGTGACCACATAGGCTATTCACTGTGACCACATAGGCTATTCACTGTGACC
This sequence comes from Omphiscola glabra, assembly GCA_964017045.1. NCBI lineage: Eukaryota > Metazoa > Mollusca > Gastropoda > Lymnaeidae > Omphiscola > Omphiscola glabra. The sequence continues at coordinate 21,223,873 of OZ024795.1, forward strand.
ACATCGGCTATTCACTGTGACCACATCGGCTATTCACTGTGACCACATCGGCTATTCACTGTGACCACATAGGCTATTCACTGTGACCACATAGGCTATTCACTGTGACCACATAGGCTATTCACTGTGACCACATAGGCTATTCACTCTGACCACATAGGCTATTCACTGTGACCACATAAGTTATTCACTGTGACCACATAGGCTATTCACTGTGACCACATAGGCTATTCACTGTGACCACATAGGCTATTCACTGTGACCACATCGGCTATTCACTGTGACCACATCGGCTATTCACTGTGACCACATAGGCTATTCACTGTGACCACATAGGCTATTCACTGTGACCACATCGGCTATTCACTGTGACCACATCGGCTATTCACCGTGACCACATAGGCTATTCACTGTGACCACATCGGCTATTCACTGTTACCACATAGGCTATTCACTGTGACCACATCGGCTATTCACCGTGACCACATAGGCTATTCACTGTGACCACATCGGCTATTCACTGTGACCACATAGGCTATTCACTGTGACCACATAGGCTATTCACCGTGACCACATAGGCTATTCACTGTGACCACATCGGCTATTCACTGTTACCACATAGGCTATTCACTGTGACCACATAGGCTATTCACTGTGACCACATAGGCTATTCACTGTGACCACATCGGCTATTCACTGTGACCACATCGGCTATTCACCGTGATAACATAGGCTATTCACTGTGACCACATCGGCTATTCACTGTTACCACATAGGCTATTCACTGTGACCACATCGGCTATTCACCGTGACCACATAGGCTATTCACTGTGACCACATCGGCTATTCACTCTGACCACATAGGCTATTCACTCTGACCACATAGGCTATTCACTCTGACCACATAGGCTATTCACTGTGACCACATCGGCTATTCACTGTGACCACATAGGCTATTCACTGTGACCACATAGGCTATTCACTGTGACCACATCGGCTATTCACTGTGACCACATAGGCTATTCACTGTGACCACATAGGCTATTCACTGTGACCACATCGGCTATTCACTGTGACCACATAGGCTATTCACTGTGACCACATAGGCTATTCACTGTGACCACATAGGCTATTCACTGTGACCACATCGGCTATTCACTGTGACCACATAGGCTATTCACTGTGACCACATAGGCTATTCACCGTGACCACATAGGCTATTCACTGTGACCACATCGGCTATTCACTGTTACCACATAGGCTATTCATTGTGACCACATCGGCTATTCACCGTGACCACATAGGCTATTCACTCTGACCACATAGGCTATTCACTGTGACCACATAGGCTATTCACTGTGACCACATAGGCTATTCACCGTGACCACATAGGCTATTCACTGTGACCACATCGGCTATTCACTGTTACCACATAGGCTATTCACTGTGACCACATAGGCTATTCAGTGTGACCACATCGGCTATTCACTGTGACCACATAGGCTATTCACTGTGACCACATAGGCTATTCACTGTGACCACATCGGCTATTCACTGTGACCACATAGGCTATTCACTCTGACCACATAGGCTATTCAGTGTGACCACATCGGCTATTCACTGTGACCACATAGGCTATTCACTGTGACCACATAGGCTATTCACTGTGACCACATCGGCTATTCACTGTGACCACATAGGCTATTCACTGTGACCACATAGGCTATTCACTGTGACCACATCGGCTATTCACTGTGACCACATAGGGTATTCACTGTGACCACATAGGCTATTCACTGTGACCACATAGGCTATTCACTGTGACCACATCGGCTATTCACTGTGACCACATCGGCTATTCACTGTGACCACATAGGCTATTCACTGTGACCACATAGGCTATTCACTGTGACCACATAGGCTATTCACTGTGACCACATAGGCTATTCACTGTGACCACATCGGCTATTCACTCTGACCACATAGGCTATTCACTCTGACCACATAGGCTATTCACTCTGACCACATAGGCTATTCACTGTGACCACATCGGCTATTCACTGTGACCACATAGGCTATTCACTGTGACCACATAGGCTATTCACTGTGACCACATAGGCTATTCACTGTGACCACATCGGCTATTCACTGTGACCACATCGGCTATTCACTGTGACCACATAGACTATTCACTGTGACCACATAGGCTATTCACTGTGACCACATAGGCTATTCACTGTGACCACATAGGCTATTCACTGTGACCACATCGGCTATTCACTGTGACCACATCGGCTATTCACTGTGACCACATAGGCTATTCACTGTGACCACATAGGCTATTCACTGTGACCACATCGGCTATTCACTGTGACCACATAGGCTATTCACTGTGACCACATAGGCTATTCACTGTGACCACATAGGCTATTCACTGTGACCACATCGGCTATTCACTGTGACCACATCGGCTATTCACTGTGACCACATAGGCTATTCACTGTGACCACATAGGCTATTCACTGTGACCACATAGGCTATTCACTGTGACCACATAGGCTATTCACTGTGACCACATCGGCTATTCACTCTGACCACATAGGCTATTCACTCTGACCACATCGGCTATTCACTCTGACCACATAGGCTATTCACTGTGACCACATAGGCTATTCACTCTGACCACATAGGCTATTCACTCTGACCACATAGGCTATTCACTGTGACCACATAGGCTATTCACTCTGACCACATAGGCTATTCACTGTGACCACATAGGCTATTCACTGTGACCACATAGGCTATTCACTGTGACCACATAGGCTATTCACTGTGACCACATAGGCTATTCACTGTGACCACATAGGCTATTCACTGTGACCACATAGGCTATTCACTGTGACCACATAGGCTATTCACTATGACCACATAGGCTTATCACTGTGACCACATAGGCTATTCACTGTGACCACATAGGCTATTCACTGTGCGCACAAAGGCTATTCACTGTGACCACATAGGCTATTCACTCTGACCACATCGGCTATTCACTGTGAGCACATAGGCTATTCACTGTGACCACATAGGCTATTCACTCTGACCACATAGGCTATTCACTGTGACCACATAGGCTATTCACTGTGACCACATAGGCTATTCACTGTGCGCACATAGGCTATTCACTCTGACCACATCGGCTATTCACTGTGACCACATAGGCTATTCACTGTGACCACATAGGCTATTCACTGTGACCACATAGGCTATTCACTGTGACCACATAGGCTATTCACTGTGACCACATAGGCTATTCACTGTGACCACATAGGCTATTCACTGTGACCACATAGGCTATTCACTGTGACCACATAGGCTATTCACTGTGACCACATAGGCTATTCACTCTGACCACATAGGCTATTCACTCTGACCACATAGGCTATTCACTGTGACCACATAGGCTATTCACTGTGACCACATAGGCTATTCACTGTGACCACATCGGCTATTCACTGTGACCACATAGGCTATTCACTGTGACCACATAGGCTATTCACTGTGACCACATCGGCTATTCACTGTGACCACATCGGCTATTCACTGTGACCACATATGCTATTCACTGTGACCACATAGGCTATTCACTGTGACCACATAGGCTATTCACTGTGACCACATAGGCTATTCACTGTGACCACATAGGCTATTCACTGTGACCACATCGGCTATTCACTGTGACCACATCGGCTATTCACTGTGACCACATCGGCTATTCACTGTGACCACATAGGCTATTCACTGTGACCACATAGGCTATTCACTGTGACCACATAGGCTATTCACTGTGACCACATAGGCTATTCACTCTGACCACATAGGCTATTCACTGTGACCACATAAGTTATTCACTGTGACCACATAGGCTATTCACTGTGACCACATAGGCTATTCACTGTGACCACATAGGCTATTCACTGTGACCACATCGGCTATTCACTGTGACCACATCGGCTATTCACTGTGACCACATAGGCTATTCACTGTGACCACATAGGCTATTCACTGTGACCACATCGGCTATTCACTGTGACCACATCGGCTATTCACCGTGACCACATAGGCTATTCACTGTGACCACATCGGCTATTCACTGTTACCACATAGGCTATTCACTGTGACCACATCGGCTATTCACCGTGACCACATAGGCTATTCACTGTGACCACATCGGCTATTCACTGTGACCACATAGGCTATTCACTGTGACCACATAGGCTATTCACCGTGACCACATAGGCTATTCACTGTGACCACATCGGCTATTCACTGTTACCACATAGGCTATTCACTGTGACCACATAGGCTATTCACTGTGACCACATAGGCTATTCACTGTGACCACATCGGCTATTCACTGTGACCACATCGGCTATTCACCGTGATAACATAGGCTATTCACTGTGACCACATCGGCTATTCACTGTTACCACATAGGCTATTCACTGTGACCACATCGGCTATTCACCGTGACCACATAGGCTATTCACTGTGACCACATCGGCTATTCACTCTGACCACATAGGCTATTCACTCTGACCACATAGGCTATTCACTCTGACCACATAGGCTATTCACTGTGACCACATCGGCTATTCACTGTGACCACATAGGCTATTCACTGTGACCACATAGGCTATTCACTGTGACCACATCGGCTATTCACTGTGACCACATAGGCTATTCACTGTGACCACATAGGCTATTCACTGTGACCACATCGGCTATTCACTGTGACCACATAGGCTATTCACTGTGACCACATAGGCTATTCACTGTGACCACATAGGCTATTCACTGTGACCACATCGGCTATTCACTGTGACCACATAGGCTATTCACTGTGACCACATAGGCTATTCACCGTGACCACATAGGCTATTCACTGTGACCACATCGGCTATTCACTGTTACCACATAGGCTATTCATTGTGACCACATCGGCTATTCACCGTGACCACATAGGCTATTCACTCTGACCACATAGGCTATTCACTGTGACCACATAGGCTATTCACTGTGACCACATAGGCTATTCACCGTGACCACATAGGCTATTCACTGTGACCACATCGGCTATTCACTGTTACCACATAGGCTATTCACTGTGACCACATAGGCTATTCACTGTGACCACATAGGCTATTCACTGTGACCACATCGGCTATTCACTGTGACCACATAGGCTATTCACTGTGACCACATAGGCTATTCACTGTGACCACATAGGCTATTCACTGTGACCACATCGGCTATTCACTGTGACCACATAGGCTATTCACTGTGACCACATAGGCTATTCACCGTGACCACATAGGCTATTCACTGTGACCACATCGGCTATTCACTGTTACCACATAGGCTATTCACTGTGACCACATCGGCTATTCACCGTGACCACATAGGCTATTCACTGTGACCACATCGGCTATTCACTGTGACCACATAGGCTATTCACTGTGACCACATAGGCTATTCACCGTGACCACATAGGCTATTCACTGTGACCACATCGGCTATTCACTGTTACCACATAGGCTATTCACTGTGACCACATAGGCTATTCACTGTGACCACATAGGCTATTCACTGTGACCACATCGGCTATTCACTGTGACCACATCGGCTATTCACCGTGACCACATAGGCTATTCACTGTGACCACATCGGCTATTCACTGTTACCACATAGGCTATTCACTGTGACCACATCGGCTATTCACCGTGACCACATAGGCTATTCACTGTGACCACATCGGCTATTTACTCTGACCACATAGGCTATTCACTCTGACCACATAGGCTATTCACTCTGACCACATAGGCTATTCAGTGTGACCACATCGGCTATTCACTGTGACCACATAGGCTATTCACTGTGACCACATAGGCTATTCACTGTGACCACATCGGCTATTCACTGTGACCACATAGGCTATTCACTGTGACCACATAGGCTATTCACTGTGACCACATCGGCTATTCACTGTGACCACATAGGCTATTCACTGTGACCACATAGGCTATTCACTGTGACCACATAGGCTATTCACTGTGACCACATCGGCTATTCACTGTGACCACATCGGCTATTCACTGTGACCACATAGGCTATTCACTGTGACCACATAGGCTATTCACTGTGACCACATAGGCTATTCACTGTGACCACATAGGCTATTCACTGTGACCACATCGGCTATTCACTCTGACCACATAGGCTATTCACTCTGACCACATAGGCTATTCACTCTGACCACATAGGCTATTCACTGTGACCACATCGGCTATTCACTGTGACCACATAGGCTATTCACTGTGACCACATAGGCTATTCACTGTGACCACATAGGCTATTCACTGTGACCACATCGGCTATTCACTGTGACCACATCGGCTATTCACTGTGACCACATAGACTATTCACTGTGACCACATAGGCTATTCACTGTGACCACATAGGCTATTCACTGTGACCACATAGGCTATTCACTGTGACCACATCGGCTATTCACTGTGACCACATCGGCTATTCACTGTGACCACATAGGCTATTCACTGTGACCACATAGGCTATTCACTGTGACCACATCGGCTATTCACTGTGACCACATAGGCTATTCACTGTGACCACATAGGCTATTCACTGTGACCACATAGGCTATTCACTGTGACCACATCGGCTATTCACTGTGACCACATCGGCTATTCACTGTGACCACATAGGCTATTCACTGTGACCACATAGGCTATTCACTGTGACCACATAGGCTATTCACTGTGACCACATAGGCTATTCACTGTGACCACATCGGCTATTCACTCTGACCACATAGGCTATTCACTCTGACCACATCGGCTATTCACTCTGACCACATAGGCTATTCACTGTGACCACATAGGCTATTCACTCTGACCACATAGGCTATTCACTCTGACCACATAGGCTATTCACTGTGACCACATAGGCTATTCACTCTGACCACATAGGCTATTCACTGTGACCACATAGGCTATTCACTGTGACCACATAGGCTATTCACTGTGACCACATAGGCTATTCACTGTGACCACATAGGCTATTCACTGTGACCACATAGGCTATTCACTCTGACCACATCGGCTATTCACTGTGACCACATCGGCTATTCACTGTGACCACATAGGCTATTCACTGTGACCACATAGGCTATTCACTGTGACCACATCGGCTATTCACTGTGACCACATCGGCTATTCACCGTGACCACATAGGCTATTCACTGTGACCACATCGGCTATTCACTGTGACCACATAGGCTATTCACTGTGACCACATCGGCTATTCACCGTGACCACATAGGCTATTCACTGTGACCACATCGGCTATTCACTGTGACCACATAGGCTATTCACTGTGACCACATAGGCTATTCACTGTGACCACATAGGCTATTCACTCTGACCACATAGGCTATTCACTCTGACCACATAGGCTATTCACTCTGACCACATAGGCTATTCACTGTGAAGCTCTTACAGTTATCAACGGTTTGGGATCATTGTTTTGTGTGTGTGTCTAAATCGGTCAACGGAGATATGTGACGAAATGTGTCCCAATCGTGAACTGCGCGAGATGGTTGACAATGAGATGGTTGACAATGAGATGGTTGACAATGAGATGGTTGACAATGAGATGGTTGACAATGAGATGGTTGACAATGAGATGGTTGACAATGAGATGGTTGACAATGAGATGGTTGACAATGAGATGGTTGACAATGAGATGGTTGACAATGAGATGGTTGACAATGAGATGGTTGACAATGAGATGGTTGACAATGAGATGGTTGACAATGAGATGGTTGACAATGAGATGGTTGACAATGAGATGGTTGACAATGAGATGGTTGACAATGAGATGGTTGACAATGAGATGGTTGACAATGAGATGGTTGACAATGAGATGGTTGACAATGAGATGGTTGACAATGAGATGGTTGACAATGAGATGGTTGACAATGAGATGGTTGACAATGAGATGGTTGACAATGAGATGGTTGACAATGAGATGGTTGACAATGAGATGGTTGACAATGAGATGGTTGACAATGAGATGGTTGACAATGAGATGGTTGACAATGAGATGGTTGACAATGAGATGGTTGACAATGAGATGGTTGACAATGAGATGGTTGACAATGAGATGGTTGACAATGAGATGGTTGACAATGAGATGGTTGACAATGAGATGGTTGACAATGAGATGGTTGACAATGAGATGGTTGACAATGAGATGGTTGACAATGAGATGGTTGACAATGAGATGGTTGACAATGAGATGGTTGACAATGAGATGGTTGACAATGAGATGGTTGACAATGAGATGGTTGACAATGAGATGGTTGACAATGAGATGGTTGACAATGAGATGGTTGACAACGAGAGTTGACCTTCAGGTGGTGATTGAAATTTATTTTTATCGGATTTGTACGTGTCCGCAAAAGTAGGCTACAGCGTTTCTTCAGCGCCTACGGGGATAACTTAACGTATGAAGACCTACGTATAAAAAAAATATTAGTAGTCATTGGATATTCTACTGTATTCAATCATGCGGTTGAAATCTGTGAACCTTTTTGGACGTATCCAGTGGTGAACCTCGGGGTGGGTGTGGTGGGGGGGTGACTGCCCCAGTGAAAACGAGCTGTATCCAAGCTACTCCTTTGTTTATATATATATATATATATATATATAAGAAAACTTGGATACAAATATCACGTACCTGGTGTTGCAGAAATGTTCTAGGATAATGAAGTTGCTCCTGTTTGTCCCATTAACACTATGTTAGCTCCGACAAACAGCACACAGTGGCGCTAGCTTTGTAGTATGTAGTTACAGACATTGCAGCTTGTTGTATAGACAGCTTGTTGTATAGACAGCTTGTTGTATAGACAGCTTGTTGTATAGACAGCTTGTTGTAGCGCGTCGTATGTTGGAAAGTTGCTCTAGCCTAGGCATGAGGCGATCGATTCATGACTTACATAAATTGCATTCATGGGTATAAAGTAGAAATAAAATGTGCATTTTTTTTTTTTCAGTCTTATCTCTTTGCCTTCTCAAGTTAGGCAACAATAGAGCGGAGAAATTGATTCATGGGCGGCACTGGCGAAGGAATTGTGGCATTTATATATACAGTGGGGCGCGATTTAACGAAAACTGCAAAGCTTTTCATTAAGTGGGGGGGGGGGCGGTGGCAAAATGTTTGGCACTGCCCTGGCATTAGTAACTCTTGCTACACCTCTGATGGGTGGATATCGAGGATCTATTCAATTTAGGGTTGGTTGGGTGACAAAGGGAAGACGCCTTCACAGTTCTTGAATTATTAAATACATTTTTTTAAAGTTATTGGATGAATAAGTTCATGTTTTATTGTACAGAGTGCAGCTACCAAAACACAGGAAACTAAACCAACGCGCATAACACAGCATATTTGATTGTGTTCAATAGAAAGATAAGTCTATTGCTTTCAAAGAAATTATATTTGTTTTGTCATTATCGCCACCCTTCCTCTCTCCACGCTGTTTCCGCCACTGGACTGCGTACGTGTGGTTGGTTTTGTTGCAGTGAGAACTGCGAATAGGCCAAACCAATATGACGTAATATTAGATTTCCCGGAATTATTTAGATGCAACAGTAAATACAGAACGAATCAATTTCATTTTTATATGAGGTAATGCTAGTTGTAAATGACCTTTAAATCATTCAAAACGTGTTCAAGTAGACTACTCAGTTGATGAGTAAACAAATAATATACAGCTATCGGAAAAACAAACCACAAGAAATTATGTTATAATATTTAATGAATACCAGATCAAGAAATGCAATGTTTAATTATGTTTGAACCGAATTTTTAAGAGAAATCTGACTCTTTAACATTTTTTTTACTGAATACCCCAAAAACGTTTCGGCTGAAATTCATAACTCAATGCACATTCCCCCCCCCCCCCCTCTGCCCAAGTGCGTAGCACGGATCCCAATCAGGGAGTATTGTGATACAATACCATCTCAAACTGAGAGAACTGTACCCTGGTATTGGACTTGAGTTTTAACACATCACGGGTGTGATCAGAAATCTATTCGCCTATATTTTAAAGGATTTTAAACTTGTCAGATACAACATAGACATCGCCGCCCTCAGTGAAACCAGACTCTCTAGCAAAAGTGAACTCACGGAAAAGCTTGCTGGCTATTCTTTCTTCTGGAGCAGGCGTGACCCTTGCGAGAAGCTGGAGTTGGCTTTGCTATCAGAACCTCTCTTGCGAGCAAGCTCTCCCACTTTCTAAAGGGTATCTCATGACGTTGAAACTTCCCCTCTGCCATAGAAAGAAGGCTGCCACTTTAATCAGTGCCTATGCACCCACCATGACAGACGAGACCATAGATAAGTTTTATGAAGACCTGAACACTATCATCTCCTCCCCACCGACTGCTGACAAACTCATCATTCTTGGAGATTTCAATGCACGTCTCGGCAGTGCATACACCTCCCGGGGGGAGTGATGTGGAAGTATGGTGTTTGCAAAGTGCAACAGCAACTGCCTACTGCTACTTCAGATCTGTGCTGAACACGGCCTTCTAAAAACAAACATCCCCTTCAGCCTCGCTGCGTGCAACATGACCTCCTGGATGCACCCCCGTTCCAAAAACTGTCATTTAATAGATTATGTCATCTTCAGAAATAAGGACCGGGTGGACGTAAAAATGACTAAGGCCATGTGTGGCACAGAATGCTGGACGATCATCGTCTCGTCGTCTCAAAGATGAAAATTCACATTCAACCTAAGAGACAACCTCAGGCCACCAAAACTCCGAAATGCCTCAATATCAGTAAGCCGAAGATCTCTGATGTGAGACAAACCTTTGTTGACACCCTTGATGAACGCCTTGATACCATTACACTGGACAACCAGGACGCGGAAACAGCGTGGACCACACTTCCTGAGACGGTGTATAGCACAGCCACTGAGTGCCTCGGACCCTCTACCAGGAAAAACAGTGATTGGTTTGATGAAAACAACCCAGCGATCCAAATGTCAACAGCAAAGACAGCTGCACTGAGGAGCATCCGCAGCAAGGTCCAGTTGCAATTACGCCAGATGCAAGACTCCTGTCTGAGTGCGAAAGCTGATGAGATTCAGGGCTTTGCAGACAAGAAAGACATGAAAAACATCTACAGTGGCCTGAGAGAAATCTATAGAGATACCACCTCAGGCTTTTCCCCTCTCCCTAGTGCAGGCGGTTCTACAATCATCACAGACAAGGAGAAAATCTTGGAAATATGGGCGGAGCACTTTGATAGTGAGCTGAATACGCCTTCCATCATTAATGATGAGGCCATTGAAAGACTGCCCCAGGTCCCAACGAACAAGTCACTGGACAAGGACACACTGAAAGGGGCACTAAATTCCTTCAGCATCAACCCTATTGAATGGGTGCAGACAGCCCAGGACAGAGCCAGGTTGAGATCAGCTGTCAAGAAGGCGGCTCTATCTCATGAAGACATGTCTATTAAAAATTAATAATTTCTTTGTAAAATGTTATTGCGATTGATGATGACATGGATGACCGACCTGATGCTGACATGGATGACCGACCTGATGCTGACATGGATGACCGACCTGATGCTGAAATGGATGACCGACCTGATGCTGACATGGATGACCGACCTGATGCTGAGATGGGTGACCGACCTGATGCTGACATGGATGACCGACCTGATGCTGACATGGATGACCGACCTGATGCTGAAATGGATGACCGACCTGATGCTGACATGGATGACCGACCTGATGCTGACATGGGTGACCGACCATCAATTGGATGCTCTTTGTTTTTTTAAAGTGACATTGTATTATTTTTATGTCAAGAAAATGTTCAACCAAATATTTTCTTGTACTCACGGATAATTCTATTTATTATTATAGCACTCCCTATGGTATTGCAAAGAAACTTTTAAAACGAATTATAAAACTCATTCTAAATTATAACCTACTTACAAGATACAGCTTTCAAGGCGTTTACTTTTGTTGTTGGCGTTGTAATTTTGTTGTATCGCCTTTTGTCTATCACGTGTAAATGTTGGTTACTAACAACGGAAACTTACAGCTGCTAAAAATAGTTCCACATTATTCTTTAGATTGGCGCATGCTCAAGTGAGTTTCCGTGGTTTTAACTTAAGGATATGTCGCGCGACGTAAGGGGCATAACCGGGGAAAATTATAGTGTCCTATTTTACCAACACACTTGTCCACCCTTTTAGTTTCCCCTCCATTTGCGTGAATTATGCGTTCCAACGTACACACGAGTACCAAAGAACTTTCTGACCACACAAAGATTTACCTCCATAAAATATGTGCAATGCAATCAAAACAAATTTACATTTATTTCGATCAATAATAGCATCTTATATTATATTGTATGCTTTTACTGTAATATCATACTTTGAGGAACGTATGATGATTATATGAGTGAGCAGGGACTTGCTTTGGCTAAAGTATGATAGAGTGGGTAAAGAGATCACAGCCAGGCAACAATAATATAATTAATAGCTATAGCCCGGCAAACATAGGCGGCATGATGCGCGAACTTCCCATCTACTAAAGTTGCTTGACAAAATATGAACTCAAGTAACTCACATTTAAGAATCCCAATTTTTGCTACACCCCTTCCCTCATGATACGTCACTGCACACTTTTTATTTCACGCCCATGAACTATATTAAATATTCTGATGTCCCATCCACTTTTAAACCGAATATTTTTTTTACACCATACTTGAATTGAGACGATTTCATTTTCGGAAAAGAAAATATTACGCGCCAAACGCAGTTGCACTATATAAAAATATATATAATTTAGGGTAGTTATCGGGAATTATATTTTGCGCGCTATTGAATTCATTATTGAACCATACTTTCTTTCAAACATTTAGAATTATTTAATTTGTAATTCGCTGATTATGGTGCAGTCAATTAGGAAGCAGACTTAAGAAGCAATCCACGAGTCATACCAGAAGCGTAATATAGAAAAGATTATCTATTTTAAAATTATAGTTCCTATAGTAAAAATAGCTCAGGTCTGGGGCAAGAGCAGACCATTATTGTTACAATGCTTTCCCAGTACTCCATCTCAAGCGATGTTATCACGGCCCACTGCATGTTTTCCCAATACCCCATATATAAAGCGAAGTGATCACGACCCACTGCATGCTTTCCCAGTACTCCATCCCATGCGATGTTATCAAGTCCCACTCGATCATTGAAGTCCCCCCCCCCCCCCCGGGGTTCCGGTCGACAAGTCTGTAGTGGCTTGCCGATTTGGAAGCGCTGGCCACCGACCCCCTCGGCGTTAACCCGGGGCACATTACCACCATTGCGTGTCCCGCGTGGCAGACAAGGACATGCATGGTAGTTGCTGGAATAAACGGCTCCTACAGGGCTGCCACCTGTGATACTTCACAGGGGGAAGAAAAGGCAAACACAGGGTAGGGATCATGATTACAAGTTGCCGTTAAGGGATATGAGGCGATAGACTGTGGTGGAAGCCTATGGCCGATGATTCTAAATATGCAGCCTTGAGAAAGCTGCTCCTAGGCAACCTTTTCGTCCCAGCTACTTCGCGAATTAGTTGCGAGGTGGAAACCCACTGTAGAATCCCTCTTAGAGGGCGTCCGATGCTTCTCCGGGACGGGTGGGGGGGGGGAGATTTAGGACGTTAATTTACCGTCCCGGCCCCTAGGAAAGTGGACTGCGGACGCTTTAAACGCAGCGTCTTCGGTCGACCAGATGTCTCCGGGCGGGGGGGCCTCCATCGGCAAACCCGATCGAGCGGTTGCTGGTGGAGGCGCTTCACGCCCGGGGAGGTCTCTGGCGTTCTCCCGCACGGCCCGACGTCGGGGAAACCCGGCGGCTGGCAGGTGTGGGTGGGCGCCAGTGAGGGCATAAGGAGCGCGAGCTCGACGGCCCGCTGACGCCATTTCCTAATGAGATATTTCATTGAAGTCACCAGGGATTATAAGCTTGTCCCGCTTCGAAACAATAGCAATGACAGAGTGAAGATCCTCATAGAACCTGGTCTTTACTTCATGTGTGTTGGTCATTGTTTGAGCATACAGCTGATGATGGTGAAGTGTTTTCTTCCTGACGAATATTAATATTGTTCAGGGGCGTGAAAAAATGTGCTGGGGCGAGTCTGGGGGGGGGGCGCCACTAAATTGGGATTCTTATAAAGTGCGTTACTGGTATGCATTTTCATCAAATTTTTTCAGCCCCCCCTCCCCCCCACCCCAGCTGGATATTACATTTTATAAAGGACTTATACGAATGTCTTTGTGTTTATTCTTTGTTTTCAGTAGTGGGCTAGTTAAGATTTTGTGATTTTTTAGAGTGAATTTGAATTTCGACCACATGCATAGGGTCCCCTCCAACTGCGCTATAGACTGGATAGGGAAGGGTGGAGCAGACAATTTTTATGGGAATTTTTCTAGCCCCTTCCTCGTGCCATGGAGGTGAGCAGAGAGTTCCTAAAGAAGACTGCTCAGTCGCTCAGGGGGCTGCCGGACGCCACTACTGCTCCTTTACAGTGATGAACGACCCTTTGGCCTGGAGCCGCCCATGTGCATGTTTGCGAATGACCCCTCCATAAAATGCCTCATACACAACAACATATCCCATACAACATACCACATACAACATACCAGTTACTGCAACGTCTAATATTCCGTTGCGGTTGAATGCGCATCTGAACACGTTCTCTGATAAAAGATTTGTTTCACACCTTGACGACTTTGAAATTGGATCCCTGTGACGTCACCGGGCACAGAAGCCATTTCGTGTTTGGAAACTAAGATACAATCTGAAGACAGGTTGATGTCTTGGGAAGTTGATATACTGTAAGAACTTTATATTTTGTTTTAAATTATTTTTTTTTTTTAAACAGCCAAATTTACACCGAATTCTAAATCTGAGGATTATCTTGTATTGTTTACCATGTTGCGAAATTAGTGGCGTTTGTTCATGATGAGTAATACACTTCAATTATTATAATCGTATTAATTGTGTGATAGAATTTTAGTATCGATACAGTTTTCGATATTTTTTCCCCACACATAATGCGTACTCACGACCACAACAAGAATAAATAATAATAATAAATAAATGTTCCCCATGGTAAATATAGATTTATTAATTTTTTCAGATGATTGATTAAACCCATGAGAATGACAGAACCTGGCAGGGAGCATCGCGTGGTGGTGCAACTGAAAGTTGGGGGGGAGATGGGTGGAGAGAATGAAAGAGATTGGAAGAATAGTTTTAGTCGCTGATCAAGGCGTAAGCATGAGAATTAAAACAGGTTTACAATCACACTTAAGTATATGGCGATTAAAAGAGGCGACGATAAAGGGGACTTTGACTCCTACATAGAGTATATTACAGAATTGGGTACGACACAGGGGACTTTGACTCCTACATAGAGTATATTACAGAATTGGGTACGACACAGGGGACTTTGACTCCTACATAGAGTATATTACAGAATTGGGTACGACACAGGGGACTTTGACTCCAAAATATAGTATATTACAGAACTGGGTACGACACTGGGGACTTTGACTCCAAAATAGAGCATATTGCAGAACTGGGTACGACACAGAGGATTTTGGCTCCTACATAGAGTATATTACAGAATTGGGTACGACACAGGGGACTTTGACTCCAACAAAGAGTACATTACAGAATTGGGTACGACACATGGTACTTTGACTCCAACATAGAGTACATTAAAGAATAGGTGAAGACATTCCGTGCTCTGGGTAAATAACATAGATGTATTTGTGGCATGAATGGGTTGTGATGCCCTCCCATCAAATTTCCGCCACGTGGAGTTGTCCAGGTGGCCAGTTTGAAATATATCAATGTGTCCGTATATGTGAAAGTGTCTGTATATGTTAAAGTGTTCATATAATTGACAGCGTCAATCTTACAAATTATAATGATGAACTGTATTTTATTAATTATGGCATGACGATTTATAAATTTGAGCAAAATTACTTTTTTCCCTCATTTCATTTATTTATTTATTTTAATGATTTAAAAACACTGATAGGCGGAAAAACTCAGTTTTAAAAATGTTCTGTGTTTGCTAATGGATTGCTTCCCTTCAATGTCGTTTTCAAATTTATTGGCTTTTTATCTCTTCAAAATGTGGCTGTTCAATCTAGGCTAGTCTAGAGCCCTAGATGGAATGCTCTGACATTAACAGATTAAATAGACACGAACAATCTGTGTCGATATAACAATATATATTGAGCTTTAATAATAATTTTACATTACAAATAATTAAACGTTTCGGCCCATGCCTTCATCATGTTGATTCTTCTTTTTTCTTTACCTTGTTTCTGTCTGTTTTTCTATTTTTAGGTAGGATTTATCTCTCTCTATATATTATGTAAATTTGATTAATATTTATTTGTATGTCTTGTACTGACGAAGGCAAGTGCCGAAACGTTTAATTATTGGTAATGTAAAATTATTATTAAAGCTTAATATATATTGTTATATCGACACAGATTGTTCGTGTCTATTTAATCTATTTTAAAGCTTTATCGCGGTCCAACACTTTTATGACATTAACAGCCATTTTTTTCTTCTTTCATGGAACGTCATAGAACAAATTATTATACCAGAATTTTTTAAAACACATATGTGTCCTCACATAATTGAGTTACATTATTACAGTTAGTGGCCTCCTCCTGTAGACCTAAATCGAGATGTAATCCATTTTTTACAATTTATATACTGTAATCAACTATCTTTTTTTTTTTTTAAATGTGTTAAAATGTGTCTTTGAATGGCAGCAAGAAACGTAAGATGCCGTCGGCTACTCCCCCTGCTGATACATTATAGTTGCTGGTCAAAGGCTTGGGTTTTGTGTGATAGAAGTTGTCACCGACTTGAAAAGAGGGTCTGAGCTGAAATTTGTTCGTCGAGATACTTAACAGGATTAAGCGCATTCAAACTATCTGAAAGGCGTGGGAATGAGTCGATACAAGGGCATTTTATGAAGCGTTCCGTGTCCTAATTACGTTGGGTGATGTCTTGAAGGCAGCGGTTCTCGGAGTTGTCTTCAAGTTGGCTATAGAATACGTGGTACTAATAGGTTAGTAGGGTAAGCCATATTCATATTTCAAACAGTCCGCAAAAATGGCAAGAAAGCGCGAATGGACAGAGTACCAGGATACAACGAACAGTTCCATTAGGAGTAGTGTTTCTATCAAGACTCTCAATGGGGTCGGGGTGTGGTGTATGGTAGGTTGTATCTAAGCTTGTGCCAAAAATTAACCTGTGGCACGCTAAAACTAGTGTAAATTAAGTTCGTGTAAGGCAATTGGCGCCATATTGCCTAATTTGCCTGCTGATAGTGGCCCTTCTCCCCCCCCCCCCCCCTCCTTTCATCCCGGACGATTGAAAAATATTTTCCCTCGCGCAAATTAACTAATAGAAACATTTAATTCGGGTATAAGCCAAAATGCACCTCTGAATTTTGAAATAATCAAAAATTTTCTGGGAAGAGTATATCCAGACGCTCCCCCTCCTGCCAATTTCGACCAGGAGCCATTGGCGCCCTCGATTTCTGACCCACTTCCCGATTAAAATGACGGTTTAGCAGGCCCTGATCGCCAATTAGGAGTACACGGGACAGATATACCACGAGTAAAGGGTCAAATCTACTAGTAGTACATGGGACATATCTACCAGGAGTACAAAGGAACATATCTACCAGAAGTACAAAGGAAAGATATATACCAGGAGTTTGTTTCACGGAACTCTTTATGCGTTCTACGTCTCAGGAGTTGTCGGAATTTTCATTGTGCCAATGTCATACCACCTGCGGGACTCCATAACCGGGTTTACTTCAGAGGTTGCCTTCTCTAACTTGAACTGCCGTCCAAGGTTAACGAAACCCTTCATTTTACAAATAACCAACAGATTAAGACAATGACCAAACAGACTGAGACAATGACGAAACAGATTAAGACAATGACCAAACAGATTGAGACAATGACAAAACAGATTAAGACAATGACCAAACAGACTGAGACAATGACCAAACAGATTAAGACAATGACCAAACAGATTGAGACAATGACAAAACAGATTAAGACAATGACCAAACAGATTAAGACAATGACAAAACAGATTAAGACAATGACAAAACAGATTGAGACAATGACAAAACAGATTGAGACAATGACCAAACAGATTAAGACAATGACCAAACAGATTAAGACAATGACCAAACAGATTAAGACAATGACAAAACAGATTGAGACAATGACAAAACAGATTAAGACAATGACTAGGTGTTGAGGCAATGGTCATTAAAGCAGAGCTATAAATATCAGACATAAGGATGGGTGGTAGTAGGATAAGTTTAAGTAAGTTGCTGGAGTGAAATATTAATTGTGTATCCCTACAACCCTAGAAATTTAATTTTGATATGTCCATGTCGCTAACGAGTGCAGACCTCGTTCTGATTTTTTTTGGGGGGGGGGGGGGGCGGGTAATTGATTAAAGTCACAGTCTCCTTCCACAAACACGTGTTGGCGTGGTTCGTTGTATTAGTCGAGGTAATTCAGTTAAACATGTCACATATATTGTCAAGGTCTACCTATTAGCTACACATATATTGTCAAGGTCTACCTATTAGCGATCGTTGAAGAAACTTTTTTAATCAACGGCTCGGCTTTTCGTATATTGTTACTGTGCGAATTGTCAGCAAAGCTCTACGAATGTAACGTTAAATTTCTACCTTTTGTTAAGGGAGACCGGTCAGACGACCGTGAATTTAACAAACCGGAAACTGATAAGCAGGTTGCATTCCACAGTGTTAAGCTAATAGCCCTACAGATCAAACACATATGGCATCCACCAGTTGAAGTCGGTCGTCAAAGTTTTCCTAGTCGTATCCATAAATTATAACACACTGGCGTCGCAACTTTTAAGCTTATTATACAGTGAGAATAAGGAAAGTCTGCCCTTTTTCAGGGTACCTATGAAAGATAATGAACAACATCCCAGTGCTTTTATTTCTAATCGTTTAATGCAACCCTTCCTCCCGCTTAGACATCGACGAAAAATGAAACGTTTAGATTGTGAGACTTGTCTAACCTTGGCTCATTGCAACTTCTCAAGTATACATTCAAAATCTATTTCCAAGACCCTCAATTGGGTGTTGAAACGCTGGATCCTCTTAGGTAATGGCCTTCATATAGCACGGATAGTGATTGTTAGAAAGACCAAGTAATCAAATAGTAAGTGACCAACACAACTGTCAGTCATCGTAACATAGGCTGACTAATAAAACAATCTAGATAAAATTCTTTTCTTTCTCTGGCAATATTTCAAATTCGAACGATAACTCTTACAGCTCAGACTTACCGGTATTGGACAGATATAATTCATTATGTCCATATTATATCATCATTTTTCATTTCGTTTATATTTCTTTTCAAACACATTGAGCAGGTCAACTCATATTTTGCGCCTTAACTTATTCTAATTTATCAAAGCTTTACCGAGTACACCTATACCTCGCTATACGGCCGCTCTTTATACGGCATTTCGCTATTACGGCCTTTTTAAATTATGGCACTTTTTCTGTTTACGGCCCACGATGTTTCATTATACGGCCAACAGCTAACTGCAAAGAACCTATCAAATGCACTTTCATATTTTGAGCAGGGAATAAAATCCTTCTTCAAAATGATCCCGACGAAGAACGCAGCGCTAAAGTGTCCAGAGGAGTAAATTCAGCAATTGCCTGTTACAAAACTCTTTTAACAGAAACAGAAAGCAAGGCGAAGCAGACAACTTTGCACCAATATTTTCAACTAGGTCAATCCACAACAGCGGAAAGTGAGGATGGCAGATTCGTGTTAATGTTCATCAGATTATAAAGTTTCTAAACATTTTATTTTATGTATAAATATGTGCATATGATTTCTTTTGTTTTTTTAATATATATGTTTATTTTTTAAATTTCTGTTTACTATTACAATGTTTTGTACTTTTATTTTTATAGGAATGAAAAGAATAAAATGATTTAAGAACTAACGACTATATTATTTTATACAAAAATTGGAACAGATCTAATTAAATTTGTATGGGTTTATATCAAAATTATTGATTCATTATACGGCTTTTCGCTTTACGGCCAACTTTTCCGGAACGTATCTAGGCCGTAAAGCGAGGTATTTACGCTATGTCCCAGCAGTAACAAGAAATTTAAATATTTTACGTTGAAAGTCGTTAAGTAATAATTCTGGTAGCGAAAAAAATAAAGAACGTTTCTTAAAATGGTGTCTTTCGTTTGACTAAGAATATAGAGGTAACATTCTTTTGTGTATCGCTAACTAAAGAAATAGCAGTAACATTCTTTGTGCTGCGCGGCACTTGAAAAGATCCATTGCAGCGAGACGCGCAAAAATATCTCTTAACTTTGTACAGCGTCGGGACAGAAATTAAACGACTACACTAAGATGTGTCTTTGGCCGGTAGGTGTGCTTACAAACATGGTGGTAGCTGTGCTTGCAAACATGGTAGTATGCGTGCTCACAAACACATGTAGTAGGCGTGCTTACAAACATGGTGTATATAGTTTGTGTGCTTGCAAACAGCGTCATGTTATGACAGTGAAGATGTCAAACTACAACACTCAACTCCTGGTCAACACTCCACTCCTGGTCAACACCCCACTCCTGGTCAACACTCCACTCCTGGGCAACACCCCACTCCTGGTCAACACTCCACTCCTGGACAACACCCCACTCCTGGTCAACACTCCGCTCCTGGTCAACACCCCACTCCTGGTCAACACCCCACTCCTGGTCAACACTCCACTCCTGGGCAACACCCCACTCCTCGTCAACACCCCACTCCTGGTCAACACTCCACTCCTGGTCAACACTCCACTCCTGGTCAACACTCCACTCCTGGTCAACACCTCACTCCTGGTCAACACCCCACTCCTGGTCAACACTCCACTCCTGATCAACACTCCACTCCTGGTCAACACCTCACTCCTGGTCAACACTCTACTCCTGGTCAACACCTCACTCCTGGTCAACACTCTAGTTCTGGTCAACACCCCACTCCTGGTCAACACCCCACTCCTGGTCAACACTCCACTCCTGGTCAACACCCCACTCCTGGTCAACACTCCACTCCTCGTCTTTCTTATAGAAAACCATCTCCCCCGCTCTGACGTGATTATTTTGTTACTAATGATCCATCCTATCATTGCCATTAGAAACCAAGGGAGCAACAAAAATGTAGTTGGGAGGGGTCTGTGGGTAATAAAAAAAACGAATCATTTCTTATTTTGTATCTTTGAAGCTGAGTTTTTACAAGAACAAAAATGATTTTAAATATATATATTTTTTGACAGTATTGTAATTTTTGATCACTAGATCTTCCACGCATCCCATTTAAAATGACACCATAGGGCCTTTAATGTCTTGCAACACGCACAGATTCAGAATGGCTATCTATGTGCCCTACATTCCTGGGCCGTCCGCAGACGTTGATGCGCGATTGTCGGTTGAGTCAAAAGAAGGTCACTCATGCATGGCCGGGTCGTTTGCGCACTTGACACAACTTCTTTAGAAAAGCATTCGCGTAAAGAGCGATGCTATTTTGGCCTATCATGATTGCTGAACTAACCTTGAGGCAGTTTTTGACAGGTGAAAAATAATGTCATATTTAATGCAGGAACTAAAATAACAAGGTAGAGGAAGCAACAAAACGCAATTATTTATAACAAACCTGAAACTGCTTCAATAATCAAATATTACATTATATAATATATAGTTAATATTTCAATATGTTTTATATTTTTTTAGAAGAGCAATGAAAGACAAGCCGGCGAATGTACTTGGAAGATCAACGTGTTTTTTGTTAGTCTCGGCTACGGCCGATCAATTGTTTGTTCGGTCAATAAACTGTAAATTTACCCCTCACAGATGAATCTAATAACAATGTTTATTCTGTGATCCCATTGTTACAAAAGCCAGTGTTGTACAAAGACAAGAGAAGAAACAAGACAATGAGATTCAGAGATAGCAAGTGACCACGCACATTTAGAAGCACGCTTTTTGTTTTTGTTTGTTTAGTCATATCACCAAATAAATATTAAATTAGAAATGGGAAGAAAAAAAACAATTTAAAAAAAAAAAGACTTATTTGATTCTTAGATATTGTCTGGGGGAGCAACAGTTTCGGTGGCGTAATGATGATGCTGACACCCTTGTCCGTAGTTTTCATTCTAGAATTTAGTTTTAATTTAGTAAACTTTTTTTTTGTTTAGCACTATCTTGCCCGCACTCGTACACAAGTGTTAAGCATAATGACCATCTGAGAGTCTTTGAAACAATTATGCGAAGGACTCTGAAAAAAATATTTCAGAAAGACTGAAAAGAATCATCTAAAAGACTTTGGAAAAGATAGTCCAAAAGACTGAAAACAATAATCTAAAAGACTGAAAAAGTAATTAGTAACGTTAACAAATGATTATACCTGTAACAAATTCCAAAAATAAAAATTAAAAAAAGCAGACATTCCACAGACTGCTACAAAAGATCTTGACGTAAGAAACACTTTGGATGGGCGGGATTACCTTTCCATTGACTCTGAGTTACGATCTTGCCGTTAGAGTGTCGCCCCCTTGTGGCGCACCTTCTTATGTGACATCTATTCAAGACCACCTAATAAATGTAACTCCATGATGGAGGGAAAAAAACGTTTTAGCGGACACAAAAGACGTCATTTCTTAGAATAATATCCACCTGATCCGCTGTGGCTTCGTTCTGACGCACGTATCCTGCCTGGCCACGTGGTGGATGTGAAGGACCACTTGCTGTGGCATCTCAAAGCACCAGGAACATCTTCAGAGTGGGACGTGATTACCCGGCTGTAGAAAATCAACCGTTAACAACACCAGTTTCAGGCCATTCTCCTGTATTCCCAGCCAGTGCCATTTTTTAAAGTGTCTTAAAATTTCAACAATGGCCCGGTTTTTGAAATGTCAACAGTGGCCAAGTTTTTGAAATTTCAACAGTGGCCCAGTTTTATTAAATGTCAACAGTGGCCAAGTTTTTTTAAAATGTCAACAGTGGCCAAGTTTTTTTAAATGTCAACAGTGGCCAAGTTTTTTTTATATCACAATCATTTGACTACTCAAGGTTGAAGAAATGATTCTATAAAAAGCTAATTTTAGTAAGAGTAAGAAGGAACAAAGAAAGGAGAAAAACGGAAAAAAATCGATAAAGAAATTAAAAATAGAATTCTGAAAGAAAAGAATATATAAAGAAAGTAATAAGAAGAAAGAAAGAAAGAAAGAAAGAAAGAAAGAAAGAGAAAAGTAAGAAAAATAAAGAACAAGAATAAAAGAAAGAAAGAATGAAAGAAAGGAAAAGGGAAAAAAAGAAAGACAAAAAGAAAGAAAGAGAGAAAGAAAGAAAGAATAAAAGAAAGAAAGAAAAAACGGAAAAAAGAAAGAAAGAAATTAAGAAAGAACGATGCAGTCAAAGGAAGAAACGTCAAATAAATGTTCAAATATCATGTCTCTAAAAAAAGATCTCAATGGTTTGGAGAATAAAATGTCTTTAAAAATTGTTATCGTAATGCAAGTCATCTCCAGCCAGGTGAGGGGGGGGGGGGGGGAGCGCCGGTGAAACATCGAATGCAATTATGATATGCAAAGCATTGACATTGTTCGAAGGAAGCTGATACGACCACTGGTATAACAACAAAAAAAAGAAGACCCCAACGTGTTTGCATAATAGCAGATTGTATGTCAACGTCCCAGAAGTCGTTCAGAGAATTTCAGAAATCTAAGACATCACAGTGGCAAAGGCAGCGGCAAGAAAAAAAAAAAAAACACTTAATAAAGACGTTTTTATTTTTTTTAAAAAAAATTGCGAACCGGTATTCTATGTGTAGAGCTTCAGAAAATTTGAGTGTATTTTGAGCTGGAATTTCCCACATGATTTATTTTGTTACATTTAAAAATGATGGAATACATGTTTAAGAGTTGCGATAAACGCGACTACAAGCTTTCTGACTGCGACATTTTTAATATGCGGGCCTTAGTCCTTTAAGCATTTTTTGGCCTTCGATCACAAATTTTTTTTCTACCCCCCCCCCTCCCCCTCTCCTCCGACCCCAATTTTATTTTTTTTTAAAACCCCCGCGAAAGGATCTTTTAATTGTGCTCAAAATTGCGCGATTAGTTTGCTTTACTCGCAACTCTGTTTATTGCACGGTACGCGTTTTAAAGTTATTCTTATAATTTTAAGCACGCGTAACTGAGAATGAACTAAAATATGATCCCAAACAAATAAACGTACTCTTAGTTTTCTGTCTTTCGTGGACGTCTTGACACGAGACATTTATGGAATCTTGGACAGATTACTGAAATGAAAGAGGTTGAGATTAAAAGATGTGCGGCCATCATTGGCTGAACAAGCGTGACTGTTTCTGGGTGCTAATTTCCCACCTGATCGAAGAGGCTTAACATAATATGCGGTTATCAAGGTTTTTTTGTTTTTGGTGTTTTTTTGTAGAGATGAAATGGGGAAAAGCTTAAGATAATTTTTTAAAGAAATGAAATGGGAAAAATTAGAGATCTTTTGTATAGAGAGGAAATGGAAAGAGTTGTGGACCTAAAAATCATTGCAGCAAGATACATGTGAGCAGGAGTTAAATAATAACGAAGATGACGCACCGTAGCAGCGATTAGCTGTACAGCCTGCACCACCAGGTGGCATCTCGGAATTAGTTCAAATATAAACATTTTGCTTTATACAACATTAATATTTTGCTATATACAACATTACATTTTGCTTTATACAACATTAACATTTTGCTTTATACAACATTAACATTTTGCTTTATACAACATTAACATTTTGCTTTATACAACATTAACATTTGCTTTATACAACATTAAAATTTTGCTTAATACAACATTAACATTTTACTTCATACAAACATTAAAATTTTATTTCATACAACATAAACATTTTAGTATCCACTGCCCACCTTAACATCTACTACCCACCCTAGTATCCACTACCCACCCTAGCATCCACTACCCAACATAGTATCAACTACCCACGCTAGCATCAACTATCACTCTATAGTATCCACTACCAACCATAGTATTAACTTTCCAACCCACAATCCTCTACCATCCCTAGCATCCACTGTCCACTTTAGTATCCACTACTCCCAAGCA
This sequence comes from Omphiscola glabra, assembly GCA_964017045.1. Taxonomy (NCBI): domain Eukaryota; kingdom Metazoa; phylum Mollusca; class Gastropoda; family Lymnaeidae; genus Omphiscola; species Omphiscola glabra. Next base: position 21,249,263 of record OZ024795.1, read on the forward strand.
TCCATGACATATTCTAGCATCCACTACCCACCATAGTATTGGCTAACACCCTAGGGCATCATATCTCTCGTTAGGACCACTGATATTCTACCAATGACCGAAATATGCAGATCATAACTCGTTCTTCTCATTACATGACATTTTGTCATTGTATCCATTTTTCAACATTATTTAAATGCTCGCATCATAAAATAATGTCTCCGTCATTTATTTCTTCATTTCGGTAATAAATATATGTATTGTATTGGTTGGAAATTTCATTCAAAATCCTTATATCTCTGGTGTTAAGAACCCTGTATAGATAATCTTCGATACAAAGAAGGTCTAAAATGTGTGTGTGTGGGGGGGGGGGGTAAAAATGAGCTTAGTTAGATAGACTCTCGCGTTAACAATTATATATGCATGAAAATGTCAAAACATAAGCCAAAAAGATGGTAGCACAACTTAATTTTTACTAGGGCTATTATTAATAATAATGCAGCTCTGTGTAGAAAATGATTCATTAGTTTTCATCTCAATAAACACATTAACTTTTCCACTTAAAGAAACGTTCATTTCTCAAATTTTCCTTGCATAAAATGAAAGTGAAATTGAAAACAGTTGCTGAGATACGGAAATCAAACACAAAATAAATTCATGGCAGCTGAGTCGTCTACCACAACATCATCGCTGCATTGTGAAAAGGGTTGATCGGGTATCAAATCTTGTATCATGAAACAAATCTTTTAACGTGTTGGACGTGCAATAGGCAACCATTCATGCTGGATTCAGAATTGATTACACAAACCGCCTGGCGACTGTAGGTTGTGCCCAGGATTGGTTTATGTTGGATCCCTGCAGTCGGTTGAGTGATAAATGCAAACTGTCAACCATTGGCTACTTTCTGCGATTGTTCGGAGTTTGAGTCCAAATTGCTGGACAGACATTACACCCGGGGTGGTCAGCACCTGGACATTTTGAGTTGGGCAATTAAAGTTGGAACTTTGTCCATTCCCCCTTAAACCTTCCCTCCACTCACCCTACCCCCTCCCCTACCCTCCATTTCCCCAAACACAGTGCTTCTAAAATAGTTCAGTCTGAGAGACTGAATAATAATAATAATAATAATTATAAATATAATTTAACTGAATAATTTAGACACGGTAGAGCAGGGACCGTGTCTAATTTATTGATCACTGTTTTATTTTGTTTGTTTTTTCTGTGGTTTTTTTTCATCCTCATAAAAGTTGTGAGGACCGGCGACTTAGGGCTCGTGGTTCGTGCAACCCCCCGCGGGCCCCCCACCTTTTGAGAAGCTCTGCTTCTACAACGCCATCGTAAATTTGTCAGGACCGCTGTCTCCTATAACATCTACGGACACCGTTTGTGACTAAACTCTACCACTGACACTAATCACACTGAAACACCATAATGGTCTGAATGACTTCATTCTCTCCACCTTGAAATTATAAGATCTGCCTTTTTGTTAGTGTTCGGTGACGAATGAGACACTGGACATACACACACACACACAAAATGTTACTCTAATTTTTTTATTTTTCTTTGTTGTCGCTGTTTTTAAACAAATATTTTTCTATATAAGGAAACGTGTGTGATTCACTTTCATCTATCTCAGAGGTTCTAAGCTTTTTGTAATGACGTGACCCTTTGATAAATATTAACCGAGTATTGGCCGGCCGCGAAGTAGCAGAATAATTCCAAGAAATGAGAAGGGGCGATAAGTCAAAGAAGGGAGAGCACTTAATGAATGTTATTGAGATCTCATTGTTATGTTTTTTAATGCTTTATTCACTTTTAACTTCTCGTGCATTTTTGATTTCAAGCATAATAACTTAGGAATAGAGCCATTAGATATATTTATAGTTTTGTTTTTCGTAATTTATTTATGTGTCAAGGCATGGAATGCTTACATTAAAATTGTTAAAATCGTCTTTAAATTTAGAATATTTTGCGAATCGGTGAGGGCCACAGGCACGTCACTTTGAGAACCATTGAGTTTGACAGCAGGATATGTGACGTAATGATACAATCTTTGGCAGCCCTACATATCCAATTATCATGAAAGCGTCACAGTTTAATTTCCAGGATAATTATATGATACTTGATATGCTCGCGTATAAGTCGCAAACAGTAGATAGATTGCAAACAATGGATAGGTCGCAAACAATGGAAAGGTTGCAAACAGTGGATAGGTCGCAAACAGTGGATAGGTCGCAAACAGTGGATAGGTCACAAACAGTGGATAGGTCACAAACAATGGATAGGTCGCAAACAATGGATAGGTCGCAAACAGTGGATAGGTCACAAACAATGGATAGGTCGTAAACAGTGGATAGGTCACAAACAATGGATAGGTCGCAAACAGTGGATAGGTCGCAAACAATGGATAGGTCGCAAACAGTGGATAGGTCGCAAACAATGGATAGGTCGCAAACAGTGGATAGGTCACAAACAATGGATAGGTCGCAAACAGTGGATAGGTCGCAAACAGTGGATAGGTCGCACCCTTAGTGAGTTACATGCCCCTCTGTCTAACGTTAACATTATATTATTAACTAATATTTGTTTTAAAAGACATCACAAAAATGTTTCCAAAAACAACTTGAAGGCTAAAAAGAAAACGCCATAAACCGCGTGATAAGCTATGTCATATACCACGTGGTAAACTATGTCATAAACCACGTGGTAAACTATGTCATAAACCACGTGCTTCATAATAAACTTTTTTTTTAAAAACCGAATACCCTCTGATCTGTAATTTAAGTCTCATTTTCCAGCACCCAGCAATCCACCCAAAATTAACTCCCAACGCCAGTGGTTCCCCTACGCCAGTGGTTCCCCTACGCCAGTCGTTCCCCTACGCCAGTCGTTCCCCTACGCCAGTCGTTCCCCTACACCAGTCGTTCCCCTACTCCAGTGGTTCCCCTACTCCAGTGGTTCCCCTACTCCAGTGGTTCCCCTACGCCAGTCGTTCCCCTACACCAGTCGTTCCCCTACACCAATGGTTCCCCTACTCCAGTGGTTCCCCTACACCAGAGGTCCACCCCCCTTGTGTATCTTATTATGCCGTCCCACTATAATTTACTTTTTAAAATAATTTTTCCACGTAGGTTGTTTTTTTTAATTGGGGGGGGGGGGGGGACTATTTCACCATTTCAACAGGGTGTGACACATGACAATGACACACTGCCCACCCCCAACAAATGAACATTTCACACAGAGTCCCCCTACCCTCATGTGACGTAGTCTTCTTTCTTTAATTTCAACCGTTGACACTGGTGCGTGAAAAACACCCGCTGGTTATCGAGGAAAGGGGGGGGGGGAGAGGGCGGGGGGGCTTACGCTCTCTCAATGTGAGAACCAGTTCCCCCACACCCAACCTCCCTTGCCCCTTCCAGTGACCACTGCGTTTAACCCCCGGAATGCCAGTTAATACCTGTATGTTATTCCACCCGTTGGCAGAGAGCATTGAAAAGCCGGTATTATCTCCCTTTGGGCCTGTCACAAAATGATCCCTCTAAAATAGCCTCCCCCCTTTGCTAAGTGGCCCAGAATCCAAGCAAAGGAGGGAGCCACATCTCGTGTGTCGTTGTAGGGGAGGGAGAGAATGAAGGGGGGATTTATTGCCAACTGTTATAGAAGCGGCTTCTTGAATATGGTCAGTGTTCATTTTGGTGCTGCGTGTCCCTTGATATGGTCAGTGTTCATTTTGGTGCTATGGGTGTCCTTTGATATGGTCAGTGTTCATTTTGGTGCTGGGTGTCCCTTGATACGGTCAATGTTCATTTTGGTGCTGTATTTCCCTTGATATGGTCAGTGTTCATTTTGGTGCTGGGTGTCCCTTGATATGGTCAGTGTTCATTTTGGTGCTGGGTGTCCCTTGATATGGTCAGTGTTCATTTTGGTGCTGGGTGTTCCTTGATATGGTCAGTGTTCATTTTGGTGCTGGGTGTTCCTTGATATGGTCAGTGTTCATTTTGGTGCTGGGTGTCCCTTGATATGGTCAGTGCTCATTTTGGTGCTGGGTGTCCCTTGATATGGTCAGTGTTCCTTTTGGTGCTGGGTGTCCCTTGATATGGTCAGTGTTCATTTTGGAACGAGGAAATATGTACAACCAAGGAAGTTTCATACTTTTCCTAATATAAAAAAAAATAAAAGCTGCTGTTTTTCGGCCTTAGCATGCGAGGATGAACACAGCTAGTTTACACAGTGAGCACGCAGGTGGAGTATCAGCCCCAACCTGCGTCTGGAAAGCTTTCCCGCACGTGTGACACATTGTTTTTGGTACTAGTAGGATTTTAGTCGATGTCGCTTTTTCTTGTCATAGGCTTTCTTTGGGCGTGAATGATACGCTTTATGCTTTATACGTTGAAGATTTTGCTCCGACAGTGAGTCTCCTACGCCAGCTTGCACGGTTCATAGCAAGTGTCTCCTACGAATCAAGGTCAATGTCCATGACAAGTGTCTCCCAGGAATAAAGGTCAGTGTCCATGGCAAGTGTCTCCCGGGAATTAAGGTCAATGTCCATGACAAGTGTCTCACACGAATCAAGGTCAATGTCCATGACAAGTGTCTCACACGAATCAAGGTCAATGTCCATGACAAGTGTCTCACACGAATCAAGGTCAATGTCCATGACAAGTGTCTCACACGAATCAAGGTCAATGTCCATGGCACGTGTCTCCCGGGAAATAAGGTCAATGTCCATGACAAGTGTCTCACACGAATCAAGGTCAATGTCCATGGCAAGTGTCTCCCGGGATTAAGGTCAATGTCCATGGCACGTGTCTCCCGGGAATCAAGGTCAATGTCCATGACAAGTGTCTCACACGAATCAAGGTCAATGTCCAAGGCAAGTGTCTCACACGAATCAAGGTCAATGTCCATGGCAAGTGTCTCACACGAATCAAGGTCAATGCAATTGAACTCCCGCAGTTGAACTCCCTCATCTTAAACGCGTACTTTGAGCTCATGGGCGCCCGCAGGAATTTTCTTAGGGGGGGGGGGCAGGGGGGGGTCAACAAACCTCGGACTTCCTTTTTCATAATATACTCATATAATTGAAAGTTAAAGATTGCATGCCTATGTGTTAATAGTGCTTTTGATATTAGAATCATTTTGAAAACAAATTCATAGAATATATAGGGTTCCATGACAAAACGACAAGTTTTGTCGTTTTGTCACCTTGTCGTTTTGTCACCTTGTCGTTTTGTCACTTGTCGTTTTGTCCCTTGTCGTTTTGACACTTGTCGTTTTGTCCCTTGTCGTTTTGTCTGGTTACCAATATATAGATCCTTATGTTATAAACTTATATATGCAGCTGAGTGGGTTTCCTGACACAACTTGTATTTTGATTGCCCACAGTTAAACAATTTGTTGAGTTAGGATGTGTTTTACTTCTGTCTGATAGCGAGCTGCGCTATATGCATGTGTTATTGAAAATTAAAGCCTGTGTATATAATTATATATTAAAGCTACATATATTGCGATATTGTGATAAAGGACTTGAGTTTATTGAGTGATAGCAAGAATAGTACGACGTATTACAACGTGCGAAGGAACTTGATGAAATAACTCATCTAGTAGAACAGAAGAGTTGACGTCGTTATTGAATAATCATCATTGCTAGACCAAGGCCGGCAAATTATTATTTTTTTCCGAAACAGCCACAGTTGCAGCGAATGAAAAGTAATATTCACCGCACTATGGATAAAGCATTAAAAAAACTAATCTTAAATCAAATGAGAGTGAATACAGCCTCTGCAGTAATATAGTAGAGCCATTGCAAAACTGCTCTGTAGCATAGTAAGGTCTTAAGAAATATGCATCATAGTATGGTAAGGACGTTAACCAATCTACAATGTCATACGGTTATTGTTTTTAAAAACTACATAAAAGAATGCCGAACGACTTTATTTATTAGAAATGTAATTTTTACACTTAGAGAGTATTACAATTAAGTTGTTAATGTCATTTGCTCTTTACATCCACGTGTGGTCGTAAATGAGGCAAGGAGACTTGTATCTGGATGTATATATGTACTTGAAAGTCACGGGCTATGGATATCTAAGTTAATAAACAACCATTGCAGGTGACTGGGGACCCAAGGACGGGCCGCACGGAGAATAAATTATGCACGAATTAATCAATGCATCGGAACCAAGGTTTGATCCTCTCTGGTGGGGGGAGGAGAGTTGTAGGGAGGGATTGAATGAATACTTCACGGATGATTTCGTGAAGAAGGCTGTCTAGCGCTCAATGAAAGGTCAGGCCCATGTCGGCATGGTCCGCTGGAGAAAGCTACGCATTGATTAGATACTGACGTAATAAGAACTTCTTCACGGCTCATTGGCACGGGGCATGTGAGCTAAAATTAAATGCCAGGTTCATATAGATTAAGCGTAAGTTTACACGATCAAATTTCGCGTCAAATTGTTGTATGAACGAACTATTTTGTGCGTGGTTACTTTTTTGAAGAATTTGATCAAATAGTAATTTGAAAGTTGTGACAAGGCTTCATACACGAATTGCATCAAATTCTTGATGGAAAATTTGATCGTGTGAACCGACCCTATGGTGTTATGTTTCATGGACTGAAACTGATGTGGGCTCAGATTTAAACGGGATCCTTGTATAGAAAGAATACTACTGTGGTCCCATGTTGAGATATGTAGTGATGTGTATTTGAAAAAAAAAATGTTTATACAATGTTTTACTTCCAGAATTATCTATTAATAAAATTTATTTTATACTCCAACTATCAATTTATTTATGTGATTCTCAACAACACATTATATACTTGTGTAAATGAGTCGGATTTTCCTATTTTTGCAATTTTCTTCCTGTCACTTTTCTCCCTTTGAATTTTGATTCAATTTACTGATATTTAGGGATTTTAGTCTATCATAAAACAATCATATTGACGCATAAATAAAAGTACGGTTGATCAAGAGTTATGTCACTTTTTGTTTTTCCTGTGAATTTTTTCCTACAATCGGGGAAAGGGGTGTGGTATGGTACACCGATGATTCCAGTTGCATCCGGTTGCAGTTTAGTCATTAAAAATAAAGCGGATCTAATTAATCAAGAAAAAAATGAGTGTAAAGGTAGTTAGCTACGATATTAATGAAGTGACTCGGCCTGGAGCTGGGGGAGAGGGGGGGGGGGGTCTAGTGCTGATTCTTTTCCACTGTCAGTGTGCTTGAATATTTCAGCAGCAGGGGAGGGGGTAAACAGCACCCCCATCGCGTCCCGTGGAGCGCAAAGTTAAAACTCTATGACTCTTGCACAGATCCCGTCTTCTGGTTCGGTGAGCACATGAAATAGCCGACGCTGGCTTACTTCAGTGTCCCGCTGGCTTACTTCAGTGTCCCTCTGGCTTCCTCCAGTGTCCTGCTGGCTTACTTCAGTGTCCCGTTGGCTTACTTCAGTGTCCCGTTGGCTTACTTCAGTGTCCCGCTTGCTTACTTCAGTGTCCCGCTGGCTTACTTCAATGTCCCACTGGCTTACTCCAGTGTCCCGTTGGCTTACTTCAGTGTCCCGCTGGCTTACTTCAATGTCCCACTGGCTTACTCCAGTGTCCCGTTGGCTTACTTCAGTGTCCCGTTGGCTTACTTCAGTGTCCCGCTTGCTTACTTCAGTGTTCCGCTGGCTTACTTCAATGTCTCACTGGCTTACTTCAGTGTCCCGTTGGCTTACTTCAGTGTCCCGCTGGCTTACTTCAGTGTCCCGCTGGCTTACTTCATGTCCCACTGGCTTACTTCAGTGTCCCGTTGGCTTACTTCAATGACCCGCCGGCTTACTTCAGTGCCCCCCCCCCCCCCCCCGTTTGAAGGCAGATGGTGTTGCAATAAGAAATGTTGGCATCGTACCGTTCATAACGCCGTGTTTGGCTTACACCATCCAAATAGAATGAAAGAAATGATCGGTTTATGCACGTAAAAGTGCCACATTGGACTCGGGCGAGATCAGGGATATAAATTTGTTTCCGTAACAATGCACATATAGCCAGCTCTGTTTTCGAAAGAATTAACATGCCCAACTCTGTTTCTGAAAGATTATCATTAAAATAACCATCGCTGTTTCCATAAAAATTAACATGACCATATCTGTTTCCGCAAGAGTTAACATGCCCACCTTTGTTTCTGTAAGAGTTAACACACTATTCTTTGTTTCTGAAAAAAAAAAAAAAATTTCTAAATAGATTTCAAATTTATTAATTTGTTTCATATTTAAGCTGTCACCATCCCCAAAAATCTACCAATCAATCATTGAATCAATGGGTCAAGAAACTAGGCATAGGATGGTATCCTACCGCGATAAAGAAGTCTAAACGATGCAGATGAGAAAACCGTTTATCCTCGCCAGCAAGCCTCGGACGAGATCAAATACGAGACCACAAAGATGGTGGACGATAACACGAGAGATGCAGCAGACGATTCAGCGGTACCCGGAGACACTTGCGGACCTTTGAAAGCCGAATAAAATCATCTCGCGAGGCGACGTTGAGTACACGGTACCTTTATCACCCTAGACATCAAAGCTAACGTTAATTATCTCCCGACGATCCACCCCTGTGGACCAGTTCAACGTTTCGACAATGGGGTTTTAGTGGCGTGAACCGGGAGGGTTGGCCCACCCTACGTAAACCCACACATTTTCTCCAAGGTGCGTTATCTGAAATGCTTCATCAGAACACACTCAGTTGACCGACTGACCACATGGGTTGTGGACAGTTAACACGGTGATGATAAGAAGGCGGTATTCAAGGAGTTGACTGTGCTTGTTTTTTGGGGTTGTTTTTTTGTTTTGGTTTCCAGACAGTGGCGGACATGTGGTTTAATGACGGCGGTGGTAAGGCCGTAGAATTGGTTGGGTTTTTCTTTCCCCAACTCCATGAAAACGTCCAGATTAAAAGAGTGTGAAATATGTCCTGATCACATCTGTGTTTCTGTGGCATTCATTTTACATTTTTAAATATGGTTTGATGTTTAAAAAAATTAACTAATATCCTTAGATGCAAATAATCACTGGCAATATATGCAACTAAATCATAGTCCATGTGCAACTTAACACCAATCCTTTAACAATAGGCAGTGAAGTACACAGTGAAGGGTGTAAGGGGCTATCTCCGCGGGCGACACTTTTGGGGCTTTTATAAAGAAGTATAAAATGATTTGTGTGTATTAGGGGTGCACTTTTTGGAGATCGTATAGGGCGCCGTTTAGTTGAGATTGTGCCACTGCACCTAAACAATCTTTCTAGTTACAACTAAACAAACTTTGTAAATGTGTGTTTAAGCATAGTTTCTAGGTGCAGCTAAAGAAACAACTTGTAATTTCAACCTAACGTCTCTCCGTTTCGATGAAACTTTAAATTTGAGCAGGGCATAAACCAAAAATATGCCGTACATTAAAATACGACTCAACTCTTTTTTTAAAATCCAAAACCGCTATCAAAATAATAAATAATTCGAAAGACAGTAGCATATTTTTTTACTTGTAGACACTGTCAAGGGAGACTATTTATAATTAAACCACACCCATCATGTTACCAAACGTGGGATCAGCTAAAGTTCATGCGCGAGAAAAGATGGCGTAAAAACTACGCCTATATAACACCGTCTCTCTTAATACAAAAAAAAAAAAATTAGTCGAAATGGAATTCTTTTACTTTTAAAGAAGTAAAAGAAAATAAATTTCTTCCCTTCAAAATATTAAACACAAGCTTCTTAACAGCTTATAAACAATTACATAATTTATGTACAGCGAAAATTAATTTCTCGACAAAGTATCAGCAATAATATTATAAAAATAGAAACATGACCATCTTAACAATATTTGATTTTTGGAGACCATCTTATACAAAACTGTTAAAGGATTGTGATCAGTAAAAACAAGTACTGAAACTGAATGTAATGAAAAACTGACGTAAAAATCAAATTGTTGCAGAGCAAGAATTAAACGAACATCACTAGCATCTACAACTAATTTAAACTGTTTGTTAAAGTCTGAGGCAATGAGAACAGGAGCATTAGCTAGTATATTTTTAGTTTTTTCGAATACTTCCTGGCAAGCATCTGACCAATGAAATTGTTCTTTAACATATTACTTAGAGGAGAAACAAAAACTGAGTTGCAAACTTTCCTATAGTTCCACTTGCCATTCCCAAAAATCTCATTAACAGTTTTCTTGTAGTGGTGGTGGAAGTAATGCGATAGCATTTATCTTGGCTTGCACATGCTTTACATGACCTTGACCCACTATGTGACCTAAATATTTCACAGTTGCATGACAAAATTCACACTTAAATTTACAGTCACATTGGCCTGCAATAATTTTTTAAACAGAAATATTATCTGGTTTACATGATTTTAAAAATCTTGGCTGTAAATAATACATCATCAATATAGGCGTTGCAATTTTCCTTGTCATCAAAAAAAGTTATTAACTAGTCGTTGGAATGTAGCTGGGGCATTTTTCATTCAAAACGGCATTACTTTATAGTGGTATAAACCATCTGGAGTACAGAAAGCAGAGACTTCTTTTGCTCTGCCAGACAGAGGAACCTGCCAATATCCTGATAGTAGGTCTATCTTGGTCACATATTTGGCATCGCCTATTCGATCTATAAGATCGTCTTTCCTTGGAATCGGAAAGGAATCAGACTTTGTAACTGAATTCACTTTCCTGAAATCAGTGCAAAACCTGTAACTTTTGTCAGGCTTTGGGACTAAAATACATGGAGAACTCCAGTTACTATAGCTTGTTTAATGATATCATTGTCAAGCATGTATTTTATTTCAGGCCGGATTATTTCAAGTTTTTCCGGATTGACCCTTTAGGGGTGTTGCTTGACCGGAACTGCATTGCCAATGTCAACATCATGTTAGTTTTATTAGACACGTCAGGGAAAAGGGAAACAAAATCTGCAATAACAGACTTAACAACATCCTTCTCTGACAATGACAAATGTCATAGTTTCTTATCTAAGTTGGCCAGTATTTCTGAATTTTTAAGTCTGTAAAGAGCAACTTTTTTCTGAGACACTATCAAAGGTTTCAGTAACATTTTATTTAGGTACTGAGGTTACAGTTGAGATTGTGTTAACATTAGTTTCTGAGGATGGACAATGATCATCACATTTTCTTTCTACATATTCTTTTAACATGTTAATGTGACAAAACTGTTTCTTTCTTTTATGTTTCTTTCTTTTACGACCTGGTATTAATACAATGTAATTTAAGTCATTAACTTTGTACTAAGATAAAATAAGGACCAAAATATCTAGCTTGCCTGTCCTGGTATCGGCAAAATTACCAGCCCTTTGTCCCGTGAAGCAAACTGTCTGAATTTGGACTTTTTATCGTACCAAATTTTCATTTTAAATTGAGAATCTTTTAAATGGGATTTAGCCAAATTAACGGCACTAAAAAGTTTAGTTTAAAACTTTAAGCCATAGTCCTAAAGTCCTTCAGTGGGTGTCAATGACATCTTTTAAAAGTTTAAGGTGGCCGCAAACCATATGGTCAAACATTAGTTCGAAAGGGGCTGAATCCAAGTGATTGTTGAAATGCTTCTCTTGCGGCGAACGGTAGCATGTTGATTCCTTCATCCCAGTCTTTCTCTTGATCTAGGCAGTACGTTCTCAATCGCTCAAGTGCTCCCTGGGACTCAGGATGATATGCATTCGACAAGCAGTTTCAATACCCAATAATTGGTTCATCACTTGTTTGAATAGTCCAGTCTTGAAGTTGGTTCCTTGATTGTACCGATTTCGTTAGACCAAACAATGTAAAAGAAACTTCGTCAGGGCTTTGACGATGTTCGGAGTCTTGATATTGCGAAGAGGCTTCTTGGAGACTAGTTGACGCACGCATGATTTGCAGCAGGTATTGGTGACCTCATTTTGTCTTTGGCAGAGGTCCAACACAGTCTATTATGACGCGACTGAAAGTTTCTTCAAACGCTGTTATGGGTTGAAGAGGAGCTGCTGATTAATTGAATTGAACTCCGACATGGACGGTGGCAAGCCCATGTGCAAAAGGAGGAGGGTTGGTGTGCGGACAGCTACATCACCCGTAAAAACACAACAATTTTAGCCCTGAGAGGGCGTTTCTTCCCCAAAAATAATTAAGAAGCCTTGCGATCAAAGCCAGGTTTTACCTTAGGCCATATACCCCACCCCCTTTTTTTTTTGTTCAAGACTACGTAATTTTTGCTTTTAATGCATTCTCTGCAAAGCAGCGTTATATTTTGAAATCTATTTTATAATATCGAGTAAGTAGCATTTGAAATCTGCTTTTAGAAGCCACTAAGCAGCTATACAATTTTAATACCCCAGTATGTCTTCCCTTCTCCCAATACAACTTGCGATAGTTTGAGGCCACAATATGCTAACGGAAAATAAAAGCAGGATTCTAGGCTTAGTTCAGGGGCTGGCCCGCCACATTAATTGTCAGGCCCGCCACGTTAATGGTCAAGGCCCGCCACATTAATTGTCAAGGCCTGCCACATTAATGGTCAAGGCCCGCCACATTAATTTTCAAGGCCTGTCACATTAATGGTCAAGGCCCGCCACATTAATGGTCAAGGCCCGCCACATTTATTGTCAAGGCACGCCACGTTAATTGTCAAGGCCCGCCACGTTAATTGTCAAGGCCCGCCACGTTAATTGTCAAGGCCCGCCACGTTAATTGTCAAGGCCCGCCACGTTAATTGTCAAGCCCCGCCACATTAATGGTCAAGGCCCGCCACATTAATTGTCAAGGCCAGCCACGTTAATTGTCAAGGCCCGCCACTTTAATTGTCAAGGCCCGCCACATTAATGGTCAAGGCCCGCCACATTAATGGTCAAGGCCCGCCACATTAATGGTCAAGGCCCGCCACATTAATGGTCAAGGCCCGCCACATTAATGGTCAAGGCCCGCCACATTAATGGTCAAGGTCCGCCACATTAATTGTCAAGGCCCGCCACGTTAAATGTCAAGTCCCGCCACATTAATGGTCAAGGCCCGCCACATTAATGGTCAAGGCCCGCCACATTAATTGTCAAGGCCCGCCACATTAATGGTCAAGGCTCGCCACATTAATGGTCAAGGCCCGCCTCATTAATTGTCAAGGCCCGTCAGATGTATCACAAATGAAATTACTTCTACATGCATATAGCGATTATTTAAATTTTAGGCATAAACGCAAATTTTATATATACACTAGCCGATATACCCGGCGTTGCCCGGGATTGCATTAGGACCCCGATCCCGGTGACCTACAGATCCCGCTAGAATTCTGTTCTCTATGGGATCCCGTTCCATCTTGGCCTATATCGAGCTATTCACATATAAACTGTAGTGTTGTCTAAGCCTATTGATATGTATATAGCTCATATAAGGAAAAATGAAACGGGGCCCCCGGCCCCAGAGAAATGGATATTATAAGTTCAGTACCATTCGATATTTGAATATGAATAATCAAGTGTATGTGTACTAAGTTTGCTCAAGATCCATCTATTCATGAAGGAGTATTTGTTGTTAATTTTATTTATATAGCTCATATAGGAAAAAACGACAGTTTGGGCCCCCGGCCCCAAACGGAGTGTCATATAAAGTTCATATACCCTTCAGCGTTTTTTCCGAATAATGATGGATATATGTGCCAAATTTGGTCAATATCTATTCATCCATGTAGGAGTATTAAGCCTATTGACCTTTAGAACTTTCTGGAACATTCTAGATTAAATCTATTATCCTCCTGGAACTGTGTAAAAACTGTCTTTTCTAAGTAATTATTCTTCGAATACGAAAAATTATACGACTAAATGCATTTCTATAACTGTAGTACATTTAAGTTAAAAGAGGGGCCCCGGGGGCCCATTCCATAATTGTACCGAATTAGTTTTGCCTGAGATGGGGCCCTATAAAATCATTAAGGTAAGTTATGAAGTTACAATTTTAAATTTGTCCCATTAAAATCTATTGAATAATCACATAGATATAGCGTTTTAAAGTTATCGAACTTTCTGGAAAATTCTAGATTGGATATTATTAGTTTTACATCCACCGTTATTTCCATATGAACTAAGAAGTGTATTGCAACAAAGCTAAGCCTATATCCATCAATTCACATAGAACCTATAGTGTTGTCTAAGCCTATTAATATTTATATTATATAGCTTATATAAGGAAAAATGAAATGGGGCCCCCGGCCCCTGAGGAATGGATATTATGAGTTCAGTACCCTTTTGTATTTGAGTATGGATAATCAAGTGTATGTGTACTAAGTTTGGTCAAGATCCATCCATTCATGTAGGAGTATTAAGCGTATCGCTATTTATATAGCTCATATAAGGAAAAATGAAATGGGGCCCCCGGCCCCAGGAGAATGGATATTATGAGTTCAGTACCCTTCGGTATTTGAATATGGATCATCAAGTGTACGTGTACTAAGTTTTATCGATATCTATCCATTCACGTAGGAGTATTTGTTTGAACATTTTTTATATGGCTCATATAAGAAAAAAAACGAATTCGGGGCCCCCGGCCCCAAACGAAATGTTCTTAAAAGTTCTCAACCCCTTAAGAGTTCCTTCTGGATAATGATGGATATATGTGCCAAGTTTGGTCAAGATCCATCAATCCGTGTAAAAGCCTTTGTGGAACAGACAAACAAACAAACCCACAAATTTTCACTTTTATATATATACTAGCCGATATACCCGGCGTAGCACGGGATTGCATTAGACCCTGATCCCGGTGACCTACAGATCACGCTAGTATACTGTTCTCTATGAGATCCCGTTCATTTAGGGACCCTCCTTTCCAATGTTATCCTATTTCCTGATTTGGTCGTGACATAGATTTAGCTTTTTAAAGATATCGAACTTTCTGGAAAATTCTACGTGTACTAAGTTTTATCGATATCCATCCATTCACGTAGGAGTATTTGTTTGAACATTTTTTATATAGCTCATATAAGAAAAAAACGAATTCGGGGCCCCCGGCCCCACACGAAATGTTATTAAAAGTTCTCAACCCCTTAAGAGTTCCTTCTGGATAATGATGGATATATGTGCCAAGTTTGTTTAAGATCCATCAATCCGTGTAAAAGCCTTTGTGGAACAGACAAACAAACAAACAGATTTTCACTTTTATATATATATATGACTAGCCGATATACCCGGCGTGGCCCGGGATTGCATTAGGACCCCTATCCCGGTGACCTACAGATCCCGTTAGTATACTGTTCTCCATGGAATCCCGTTACATCTAGGGGCCTACCTTTCCAATGTTATCCCATTTCCATATAGGATCCCAATTTGATCGTGACATAGATATAGCTTTTTAAAGATATCGAACTTTCTGGAACATTCTAGATTATATTAATTATATATTATTAGTTTTGCATCAACCGATATTTTTGTACGGACAGTGCAGTGTTTTGCTACCACACTTGGCCTATATCCATCAATTCACATAGAATCTATAGTGTTGTCTAAGCCTATTGATATTTATATAGCTTAAATAAGAAAAAGGAAATGGGGCCTTCGGCCCCAGAAGAATGGCTATTATGAGTTCAGTACCCTTCGGTATTTGAATATGGATAATCAAGTGTATGTGTACTAATTTTGGTCAAGATCAATCTATTCATGCAGGAGTATTTGTCGGTCATTTTATTTACATAGCTCATATAAGAAAAAAGGGTTTTCGGGGCCCCCGGCCCCACACGAAATGTAATTAAAAGTTCATAACCCCTTAAGATTTCCTTCTGGATAATGATGGATATATGTGACAAATTTGGTCAAGATCCGTCCATCCGTGTAGGAGTATTAAGCATATAGACCTATAGAACTTTCTGGAACATTCTAGATTAAATGTATTATCGTCCTCGAACTGTGTAAAAACTGTCTTTTATTAGTAGTAATTATTCTTCGAATACGAAAAATTATACGACTAAATGCATTTCTATAACTGTAGTACATTTAAGTTAATAGATGGGCCCCGGGGGCCCATTCCATAATTGTACTGAATTAGTTTTGCCTGAGATGAGGCCTTATAAATATCATTCAGGTAAGTTACGAAGTTAAATTTTTAATTTGTCCCATTAAAATCTATTGAATAATGCCATAAATATAGCGTTTTAAAGTTATCGAACTTTCTAGAAAATTCTAGATTGGATATTATTAGTTTTAAATCCATCGATGTTTCAGTACGGACAGTGAAGTGCATTGCTACCACTATAGGTCTATATCCATCAAATCACATAGAACCTAAAGTGTTTTCAGAGCCTATTAATATTTATATAGCTTATATAAGGAAAAATGAAATGGGGCCCCCGGCCCCCCAGGAATGGATATAATGAGTTTGGTACCCTTTTGTATTTGAGTATGGATAATCAAGTGTACGTGTACTAAGTTTGGTCAAGATCCATCCATTCATATAGGAGTATTAAGCCCATCTATATTTATATAGCTCATATAAGGAAAAACGAAATGGGGCCCCCGGCCCCAGAAGAATGAATATTATGAGTTCAGTACCCTTAGTTATTTGAATATGGATAATCAAGTGTACGTGTACTAAGTTTGATCGATATCCATCCATTCACGTAGGAGTATTTGTTTGAACATTTTTTATATAGCTCATATAAGGAAAAATGAAATGGGGCCCCCGGCCCCAGGAGAATGGATATTATGAGTTCAGTACCCATTAGTATTTGAGTATGGATAATCAAGTGTACGTGTACTAAGTTTGATCGATGTCCATCCATTCACGTAGGAGCATTTGTTTGTAATTTTTTATATAGCTCATATAAGAAAAAAACGAATTCGGGGCCCCCGGCCCCAAACGAAATGTTATTAAAAGTTCTCAACCCCTTAAGAGTTCCTTCTGGATAATGATGGATATATGTGCCAAGTTTGGTCAAGATCCATCAATCCGTGTAAAAGCCTTTGTGGAACAGACAAACAAACAAACCCACAAATTTTCACTTTTATATATATATATGATATGATATGATATACCTTTTTGTGTAAGTTGTGCGCAATTTCGATGTACCCCCCCCCCCCCCCAACCCCCAAACTCATTTTTTAAACTGATTTAAATTATAGATTGAAATAAGGAATAAATTATTAAAAAATCTCTCTACTTAATGACTACTAAAATAAATGGTGTTTATGAAAAACAAAGATGGGTAAGGAGAACCTAATTTTTCACAAGCATTACGATTAAGTCTAGAATGATACAAAATCAGATTCAGGTATTCGCAAAAGTGCATCCCTGCGTTTAGAATGTTTATAAAAAAAAATTCTTGTAAGGGGGCTCAGTCTCCTCCCCAAGCCCCACCCCCACATTTATTCGTGCGACTTTAGGGGGCGTCCTCAATTTCCCGCTCCCCCACCACATCTTCGTCTTTCAAAGTGTCAAATGACGACGATCTTTCTATTTGCAATAATGCACTGTAAATAAATGGATGCATTTTAGTCATCTACTTTGGAAAGTGGCCTTTATTAGACATTTAATGTGAATCGTTATTATATGCATTATACTGCAGGTTGGTTTATTTATTATAACAATGCGTCACGGTATTGTGCAATTTTGGTATGGTAACGTACTATTCTTAGACTATATATTGATAATATTGGGAACTCCAGTTTAACCCTGTCTGCACTGTATTATCAGACTAAATGTAGCTCAACATTTGTTCAACTTTTGTTTAATTTTGGGTCAAACATAAAATTAACAGATATATGGTTATTGCGGATATCCGAAAATCGTAAATGTCGAGACCGAGTTTTTAAAAAAAAGCACATTTTAGCGAAAATGTTTGTTTTAACGGAACAAAGAGTTCATTCAAGGCTCATGACTGGACATATTAGTTGACCATACCATTAACAAAATACATAGACTAAGCTTTCGATCGATACCAAATATGATTAGGTAGCGTTGTAATTATTTTATAAAAGCAAAGGGCGCCTAAGAAAGACGTAAATTTCACTTGAATTCCCCCCCCCCCCCCCAACAAGTCAAAATTTTCTCTTGCCTCACTATTATAATAAATTTTTAACAACTTTAAATTACTTTTTTATTCAAATGTTAAAAGCCAAAGTATTTATTAGATGTTTATCTATTAAGATCCAAGGTTAATCTGATTTTTTTATAAAAGAATGTAAATTCCAATGCTTCCTCCCTCCAATTTTCAATGTACGCAGAACGTATGCGCGAACGAGTTTCGAAATTTCAGCAGAAAGTGTCGCTAAGTCTTTGATTTCGGCTTCGGTTTCGGCCAAAATCAGAAAAATCACATTCGATCGGTCTCTATTAAACATCATGATCCCATTTTACATTCATAAAGTCATAAACATTCTTTAACATTCAACTTTGAGATATGGTATTTATTTTAATTCTTTATTTCCCAATCCTTCTCAACCATCCCAATCCCGCTTAATCACTCCACAGGGTTGACATTCCAAAATTCCAAATCATCGTTAATCCGACCTCTCTTGACCTTCATAAACCCCGACCGCGGACACGGTAGAGTTGGTGATTGAATCTTGTAACCATCGCTTGGAGGTAAGGCGGGCGTAACCTACTTTGAGGTGTGTGTTACAACTCTATACACACACGCACATAAAAAGTTCACATAAATGTTTAAAATTATATCAAAACAAATTCATTAGTACATCGGCATTTTCTTTTCAACATATTTTTTGTTTAAATGGCGGCCATGTTTACGACTGTGCTCGCTGACCGTATCTTTGACCTATGCTACACACCTCCCCCCCCCCCACTTCCCCCCACCCCGTGGTCGTGCTCCGCCTACCAGCAATCCACGAGACGGTGGCCGACACCAGCTTAGTCACGCCTGACCGACCACAGTTCACAACAAGGGACGAAACGGTGGGTAGGAGCTGCGTTTGTCACCGGGCTTCGCGGAGCTGAGTTCAGGGTGACGCCGTTTATTTTGACCGTCTTAAAACCACGCCAACACACGGGTAGCTGTCTCTTAAACAAACACGGGCAATCAATTTTAAAACACAAACCCTTATCAGTTCGTCTTTAGATATTTTTTTTTGGTCTACTTCGAAAACAACCCTATTGTAAAAGTTAAATATAGCTTTTAAGAAGTAGTGAACGTAATATGTGTACGGGTTGGGTTCGGGTTTTTTTTTTAAAGTGTGGGAAAACGGACTTCAGCGAAGGTAAGGGGGCGGAGCTTAGTAGCGAAGAAGAAAGAGAGTGTGGAAAAAAAAAGGGGGGGGGGATACGTGGTGACAAGTGAGAGAAAAGTTTTGATGTGTTCAGAGTCTCGATTTGAAGTTGAATATCTTAAAATAACCCTTTCAGCACACGGGTAGATTCCAACACAGGTGTGTGTGTTTGTGTGTAGTTAATGTGTTTAGCTGTTCACGGGGGGGACATTTTGTAACCTATGACTTTTCTTCTGTCAGATCCGAGAGTTACGAAAGTCTGTGAAGAGTGTGCGGAGCTCAAAATGGTAACAAGTGCCCCCCCCCCCCCCCGTACTATGTATAGTATTTTAGGATCAGCCATGCTTGTCCCAGCACCTGTAGGCATGGACGTGTGACGACGATACAGCCACCAGTCATAGTATCGCCACGCTGACAGTTCGCTTGCTCAGTTCGCCTTCACGCTGGCTGATTTTTCTGTGACTACTGGATTGGAAAAAAAAAAAAAAAAAAAGGAAGCGTTTCTCAACCGCCGCAGGTAACTTACTGAGCTATCCGTTTACTAGTTTGTTGTGTGTTGTTTTGCGTTAAGTCAAGGCTGTGTTGATTTCTGAGGAATCATTTAACAAAAATTCTTGGCATTTGGAATACATGTGACAAGGATATTGGAGTGTTGTTGTTTTTTAAGCCTGTGGATAACTTTTTTGTGAAGGAAATCAGGTTCATATCAGCTCAACCGTAACCTGGTCGTTTTTTTTTTTTTTTTAAATTCAGTAGCTCGGTGAGGTTTTCTTATTTAAGGCACCCAGGGATTAATCCCATCTGAAGTGCCCTATGACTGAGATCGGGTATTTGGGTTAAGTGGTGTCTTGGTATTTACAGGACATAGATACCACCGGTGTGCAAGCACCTCCTTGTTACAGGACAAACACCATGAGAAAACAGAGTACAAAACACGGCAAGCGTGGCACCGTGAGTGCAGCCAAGCTTGTCGCCAACAGCGGCAGCAACAGCGGTAAGGCCCACGGTGAGCCCGCAACGTCGCCCCGCACCTCCGACAGTCCCACGGGGGCTTACAACAACAATAATGATACGGACCCCGTTACTGATGAGAGGATCCTCGGCTACTCCGTGAGCGCTGCTGAACGCACCAAATCGGGAATTCTCCAACCAGACACGATTGTGCACGTGAAGAGTGAGATTCTGCAAGCCGAGTACCTCCAGCAGCTCCATCGACAACAGAGAAGGGAGGCCGAAGAGGAGGCGGATAGAGAGGCTGAGTACGACCATGCTCGTCCGATGCTGATGAGAGGAACCTCGAGCCCTGACACTGACCACGACTGCAGGTCACCGGGGCTGGTCCAGCAGTACCACCATCATGCGATGATCAACCACGCTCAACCAGGGTCTTCCCCGCCTCCGATGTTGGTATCAGCTAGTTACCTCAACAGCCAGAACCAGTCCCTGATGTCCGGTTCCACCACCCACCTGGTCTCGTCAGGGATGGTCCTCGGTCAGCCCATGTACCTCACCAATGACCAGCACCTCTGTCGGAGTGACCACGGCAACGTCGGGGAGGATCTCTCTGCCCAGCATAGGATACCCTCAGACCTGGCTCACCACGGTGGAAATATACAGGAGCTGACCGCGGCCCAGCTCTCCGTGTTTGACCAGCAGCTGGCCCAACAGCTTGTCGAGATGTCGTCTCACTCAACACTCACCATGCTGACCAATGTTGGCAGCGGCTCTGGATCCGTCAAGCCTGGTAAAGGTACGTCACACATTTTTGTCCCCATTCTTTGTTCCTTAATTAACAAGTTGTATTGATCTTGACAGCGCGCAGTTTTACATTACATGTTTTGACTCTTTGGGCTGCGCACTTTTTGGGGGGGATTTCAGATCATTTTATCTTTATGTATTTTAACTCTGTCTCTGTGAGAAGAAAACATTCCATCCTTTTAATTAAGGAATCAGCAACCAGAGTCATGTCTTATTAATGGACCGGAATGGAATTGTTAAGGATGTTACCATCCGTATGTGTCAATCTATAGGCACACATGGATTTCAAAGATATTGTGTATCAACGTACTTAAATGTGTCACAGATAATATTTGAGCAGACATTGAAGGGTATATTGTTTTAGGAAATACAAAAAGAAAGACCTCAGAAAAACATGAAGTTGGTGGGTGTAAATAAACTTTCTGCTGGTCGCTATTCTTGTGATGGTGCTAATTAAGAAAAGCCGACCATTCGAGTTAACCAAGTTGATGCCTAACATTCGAGTTAACCAAGTTGATGCCTAACATTCGAGTTAACCAAGTTGATGCCTAACATTCGAGTTAACCAAGTTGATGCCTAACATTCGAGTTAACCAAGTTGATGCCTAACATTCGAGTTAACCAAGTTGATGCCTAACATTCGATGACACTATAACAAATTGAAGTTTACCATCACTTCAATTTTTAAAGACACTTTGAAATGTTGAATAACAAACGGGGTCGGCAAACACACACATACACCTACACACACATATATACATGCTTGTCATATTGACACATACAGTTGAAGACTATTACATGAACTGAAGCATGAATGTCATATCAGAAGATGAATAGGCTCTCTATAGACTTTGGGAGAATAACAACCTTTACTACGAGGTTAACACACCTGTAAACCTTGTGTTATATCTCGCTGACCCATCTAGCGTCGTGCCAACCAATCTACTTAGATGTCGGCTTTTTGCATTCATTCGGTTGTTTCCGAAATGTCTCTGCTCCAGGGCCCATGCCCCGGCTTAGGCTTAGGTCAATGAATAAGGCGTGCTTGCGTCATAGGTCCGGTATCTAACTAGCCCTTGTCCAGGAGCATGCGGGCGATGGGCTACTGGTGAAAATATTGTCCTGCCAGCGCCAGGATACAAGTGACCATAACACCCCTGAGGGGGTGTAGGTCCTGGTGAAAGTGGATGACATTGATCTGTTTTTAGTCGTGTGTGTGTTTTTGCTGTTGTTGTTTTTTTTGTTTTCTTTTTTTTTTGTGGTTACCATCATACGACCCTTCCTGATTGTCCACAGGTGTGATCTACCAAATTGAACGCATGTGAGAATGAAGTTATTAATTAATTAATAAGCTTTATAAATAACTTCCTCAAACGATCGCATGGGCGGGTCCAATCCATAAGTGTGTCATGGGGGTTAACGTACGGGGTTGAGTAGGGGGGGGGGGTCAGCTCCAGTCCTCACCGGTACTCGGGGTCATAAGAAACAGTTGTGCTTATGTCCGGAGTTCGATTACCTCTTTCGGGTGGTGGGGGGATGGGGGTCGGCTAATTGTCAACATTTGAAGCATTAATAGGTGTATAGCGTTACACGCAACATGCATTACAAATTTATCTCATCGATTTATTCCTACTTTTTAAACATGAAACGTTAAAATAATTTATGTGTAGTTTTTGCAAGACATTTAATATGGCTGGCAAATTTTTTTTTTAAAAGTATTTTATTTTATTTTTTGTTTGGTGAGTTGAGTATGATCAACTCTCTAGTGTCTATATGCGAGTACGAGTATCATAGGTATCGATTCGTCACATTTACATGCTTTATTTTTACTGCAGGAAATACGAGAGGAAAACTGAATATAATCGACAGTTGATACACAGACATTATTTTATTTATATATAATGACTCTGTACATAATCTAATGACGCATTCTAATCATTGGATTACTACTTACAAGTTAAACATAGAAATGACTGGGCCTTGACAATAATCCATATTCATAATTATCTTCTTCTTTTTTTAAAAAAAAACCTGCTTATAAGAAAGTATCAATGACCAGAAGGTGGAGTTTGGAATCATTTGGACGCCAACTCCGGATTATGGCGCCACGTCATTTTTGTTTCCCGTCCATGGTATAATTTTGTTAACAAATGTAAAATAGTTTTTAAAAAAAAAATTTAAATAGTGGCATGTGTTCACGTCAACGTCATAACATGAAATGTTGACGTCATAAGACGAGCGGTTGACGTCATTTGTTAACTTTGAAATGTTGGTGCCATGTTAACTGATCGGTTCATGTTCCCGTGTTCTTGGGTTGTGTAGTCTTGACTCAGATATCAGTCAACTCGCACATTGTCAAAATATCCTATGTCACATTTAAAAAAAAAATAATTTATAAAGCGGCACTTCAAAGTGACTGAACTTGTAATACAACCGGAAATACATTTTCTTTCATTCCTATATTATAACAACACTCTCTTCTTAAATTCTTAATCTATGAACTTGCTTGTGATAAATTTGTAAAAAAATAATTTAAGTATCATGGTGTATTTTAATTCAGATGTTTGTTTTCTGTTTAAAAAGTAACGAACAATAATTTCACAGCTATAAGTCGCCCGCGTCTGCTTAACTGCTGCTAAGTCCTGACACAAAACACGTGATCCTAGCTTTAAATTTGGAAAAGGCAAATTCTTGTACCCAGTACTGTAAATCCAGCCATTAAAATTTCATTTGGCTCCTCTCTCTGTAAACTTACTGACACACTTGTAACATTTTACACATGCTTGTACCGTTGTACATATTCGTGTACCGTTGTACACGTGCGTGTACCACAGTACACATGAGTGTACCGTTGTACACATGCTTGTACCCGTGGTACCTATGCGGCTGATCTTTTCTGCCTTGCATTGAGTTGGACGATTCTTGCGTTTCATTAAAGAGGATTCTATTCACACACAAATCGCGGTCTCATGCTGTAAAGAGCAGACGATTTTCCTGCACCTGTTGGGCGGTGTTGGGGGGGGGGGGTAATGACCTCATCATTTAGACATAGTTTGACTACCCTTCTATTTACTATGATAAAAACAACTTAGGACCAATAATAATGGTACAACGACTTGATGTTTTACATTACTACTGTGCATTTCCGTCTATGAAAAGTTTTCTGGCATATCTCTAGATATTACTGTAAGACTCGGAATAATATAAACATTTGATCAATACATAAGAAGAAAAAAGGATCAACAGATAAATTTCATAAACATATATATTTTAATTACAGTTTTTTTTTCCTTCACCTAAAAAAAATGACACTTGGATATACGCCGATTCAGCTTTTGTCCTTCTAGTGTATTTCTGCCCCCGCCTCGCCAGCCCCCTGTCTGAGCACACACCCTGAGAGACGCCCCCGCGTGTGTTTGCTCTTGGGATCCTGCCCTCCCTGGTCGCTCATTGACACTCTTGTGGACCACGTGTTAAAACTTCACCTCCACCCCGGCACGATTGTCGTGGAGCCTCGGGTTACTACGAGTTTTAATATCTGTACGGGGCGCAATGGTTTGGGGCTCCATTCAAATCACAACCACCTCATGTAAAGAAACCAGGCTTGTTTGGTGTATATAATAAGCCAGCGCTATATAATAGGGACCCCCCCCCCCCCACATTCAAACAAATACGACTAGAGCCAACCTTATAACAAGTGTTCTGTGTCGCGGTCATAACAACTGCACCATTTAGACGAATAATATTTGTCATAAGAGTTTATTCTCAAATCTAGATGTATTTATTTATTAATTTATCTATTTATTAATGAATAATGTAAGCAACGAATGTGCATTTCTATTTTAATAAGGACGCGAAGTCGCTCATCACCCAAATAAGATTCTTAATGTCCCTTAGATTTCATCAGTTTAACTTTCTAACCAATCTTAAACAATGCTCCAGTTCTACACATGCGACATTCTAACAAATCTCAAACAATGCCCCAGTTCTACACTTGCAACATTCTAACAAATCTCAAACAATACCCCAGTTCTACACTTGCGACATTCTAACAAATCTCAAACAATACCCCAGTTCTACACTTGCGACATTCTAACAAATCTCAAACAATACCCCAGTTCTACACTTGCGACATTCTAACAAATCTCAAACAATACCCCAGTTCTACACTTGCGACATTCTACCCATGTGCAATTTCAAACAATGCTCCAATTCTACACATGCGACATTCTAACCAGTCTCAAACAATGCTCCAGTTCTACACATGCGACATTCTAACCAATTTCAAACAATGCTCCAATTCTACACATGCGACATTCTAACCAGTCTCAAACAATGCTCCAATTCTACACATGCGACATTCTAACCAATTTCAAACAACACCCCAGTTCTACACATTATTATTATTATTATTATTGGTAGTTTTCTATAGCGGGGTACCCCCAGCCTAGGGCTGGACTCACCACGCCGTACATACAATTTAACAAACATAATCATGAACTTAAAAATTAATTTACATTAATTAAATAAAACAAAACAAATGTGTATTCGCCCAACCATTCCATAACAATTTAAGTGTGAAGCCATGGATGGCACTCGGCAGCATCGTTTAACGGTCAGAGGGAGAATCAGTCAGGATAGTAGAGTTTAAAGAGATGTGTTTTGAGTGCAGTTTTGAAGGCTGTGATATTTGATATATTACGGATGTGTAGTGGAAGAGAATTCCATTCTTTGAGGGCACAAACCATATAGGAGCCATAATGATCAATCCATTGATCGTGGGCCCTCAAGACTTAGAAGAAGAAGACAATAAGAGAAAGATCGTTCACCGTATGTTTTTAACAAATCTCAAACTACACCCCAGTTCTACACATGCGACATTCTTATTCTGACCAAACTCAACCACAGCAAATTTCTGCGACAACAACCCTCGCGGTAAACTTCTGTTGTATGTCTCCATGATCCCACCTTCACCATTGCAATAACAACTATCGCCAATGCCGTTGGGGGGGGGGGGGGGGGAAATGTTCTCAGTCACAGGCTACTATCCAACATTACATGACGGGGGGTCGCCAAGGTAATTTCTTTACACGTGTTGTGTTGACGTTGTCAAAGATTTAGCGGGAAATAACCAAACTTTACGGATACCAATGATTTACGCTTATAATTTCTTTTCTTCAACTTTTGAAAAATCAACATTTACAAACTAGATTCCAACTGAGATCAACCAGCGACACTCTCACAATAATGAGGTATTTCTTCGTATGAAAAAAATGACAACCGCATCTTTTTGAAGAAACTAACGCATGTGGAGGCACCCTTCTCTGACGTCTCTCCATAAACTCTGTGTATTTTCATTTGTAAGCCAATACGAATAATTAAATGGCCTCGAATCCAAATCCACCTTTAAGGGTTTATAAGCCGTGTTGATCACACGATGTGGTATGAGGTAAGAGTTGCACGAACGAAAAAAATCACTCTTTGACTTAAACATATGATAGCAAAATACAAATATACGTTTTTAAACAAGTATCTTTAGCGCAAAAGCTCGTGCGACAAAAACGTAAGAGCACGGTGACCCCTTATGATCACATGTTTTGTAAAGAAAACATTTAAAAAAAAAAAAAAAAACCTAGTCGACTATTTATAAAGCTCGTACATTAACAATTATAAAACAAAGATGGTGTTTGTGTGGGTGTGGTGGTGTTTGTGTGGGTGTGGTGGTGTTTGTGTGGGTGTGGTGGTGTTTGTGTGGGTGTGGTGGTGTTTGTGTGGGTGTGGTGGTGTTTGTGTGGGTGTGGTGGTGTTTGTGTGGGTGTGGTGGTGTTTGTGTGGGTGTGGTGGTGTTTGTGTGGGTGTGGTGGTGTCTGTGTGGGAGCGGAAGTCTGAATTCAATGGAGCTGTTCTGTGCGTCAGTGTTCCCCTAGACGCAGACAGGAGGTGTATATGTATCTCAGCTACATCTTAATCCTCTGAATTTAGGGGCCAATTGTAATCTCACCATCAAGAAAATCGTATGCAAAATTGCTCATTGGTATTGTTAAGTGCTGGCTATTTTTGGATTATAAAATGAAAAGTGCAAAGACAATAAACAAACAAACAAATAAAAAGTAAAGATCCGTTTTATCTCTATTAAAATTCAAAAATTGTTCAGTGGACTTAAACATAAATTGATATAAGTATATATATATTTTTAACGTATCTGCCGATTTGAAATGCTACTACATATTTTATATAAGATGTAAATCATCAAATTTAGATGTTTAAAAGCCACCTTTAGACCGAAATATGTACCGAATTTTTATGTTTAAAATCCATATTTAGACCAAACTATGTACCAAATACACATAGACACACCCACACAATATATATATATATATAGACGCACACGCATTACATATAGACACACACATCACCAATTTGAAGTTAACATAGTGGCTTATAATTAAAATCATTCAGTTATTGATTCCTTATTCTTTATGGTTCATGTACTTAATTCTATGGATAGACAGTGACATATTTCTCGATGCGGTCATGTCAATCCGCTGCCCGTGCGCCAGTCTCAATAACCCCATTACCTGTTTGATGTAACACTTGTGTCTGATTTTTGCTTGTTTCAATTATGTCTTACATACAGTTTGAAACTAATGATTTACACATTTTTTAACTTTTAAAATGTAAAAAAAAAAATGACGAACTATAGCAGTTTAAATTTAATAAGATGCACATTGATACAGGAAGTATGCAGCCAAGCAAGACAATGGAATAGATCATACACTAAACACATACATTTAAAGCATATTTAAAAACGTATTACTTTATTTTCCATGCAGATTGACTGGCTTAAAAAAAAACCACGAAAATCCGATCTAAAAGAAGCAGAAAAGTCCACCCGTCAACCTCTATAGACAGGGGCGTAGCTGTAGGGTTAGTGCTGAACCGGGTAGATCCCAGATTTTTGTCGTCCACCCATGACAGAAAAAAACAACAAAAAAAACTCAACAGTAGGTCGAAAATGCTGGCCCTAAATATAGAGTAGAAGATAGTGTGACCCCGGGGGGGGGGGGGGGCGAACGTCCTCCGCCCCATTTCTACGCCAGTGGTCATCCATCCATAACTGTGGCGTTAGATCCCTGCTTTGGCCTGCTTCACCCCTTCCTTCCACTCAGACCTAACTGGTGCTCTTCTTCGCAATGCTTGGATTCCCAGCTGCTGTAGATCTTTTTCCAGGTGGTCTACCCGTCTAAGCCTGGGTCTGCCTTTGGGGCCATTTTCCTCTGGGGTTTTTTAGGTGCACCCTCTACGGTCAGTGTCCATGTTTTAAAGAGACAAGATTCTAACAGACGTTGGTCTTATTTTTTAATGCCACGCAAACGAATCATTTTTAAAATGATTTAAATCAGTGTCAAGAGAGTTAAGTGTCTCTATACTAAAATTGGAAAAGTACTCCACCAAAACAAAGCACCAGTTCTGCTAACACGGACCTCATTGATTTACTGATCGATTTATTGATTGATTTATCGACTGATTTATTATGACTTGGGTAATGGATTTTAAATACCTCATTTTTTTGTGTGCGTGCGTTGTATTTACTTGTCATCGCGCACTATGCGATCTGATGTATGCTATGGGATGCATGTTATCTTTCTGAAATATGTATTTTATCTGTGTCTGATATGTTGTTGGAATCATACTTAACATCTGCTTGGTCTAGGCCATCTGTGAAAAATCGGGGAAGGGGGAGATACTGTTAAGGATAAATTGGATGATGATTTCCCCGTCAGATTAATTAGACACGAACAATCTTTGTCAATATAACAATATATGTTAAGCTTTAACTTTAATAATAATTTTACATAGTACATAAGCAGACGTTTCGGCACATGCCTTCATCGGTACAACAACAAAACGTTTAAATAAGTATAAATTAAATAAATATACATATATCCCCGCCAGAAAATTTTTGATAAAATTGAATTAAAGATGCTGGATACCCTTATCTCGATTGTATCCGTATTGTATAATGGCATGGATATGTCAACTAATAAGACATGTCCAGATAGTAACTATTTGGTATGTGTCATTTTTTCCGTATAGTCTGTGGCGTACCTTTACGTTAATGGTAGCCAAAAAAGGGGGTGGAGGCGAACTCTCTAAAAATTTTCGGAAATTGGAATAGATCAGCAGCAGCAGTTTATTCTTTTCCATCAATGGGACAAAAACCTTCTCAACTCTAACTGAAAGCGGGGTTGTCAACCATCTGTCATTTCTTCTCAACTCTATCTCAAAACAGGGTTGTCAACCATCTGTCATTTCTTCTCAACTCTATCTCAAAGCAGGGTTGTCAACCATCTGTCATTTCTTCTCAACTCTATCTCAAAGCAGGGTTGTCAACCATATGTCATTTCTTCTCAATTCTAACTTAAAGCAGAGTTGTCAACCATCTGTCATTTCATCTCAATTCTAACTTAAAGCAGAGTTTTCAACCATCTGTCATTTCTTCTCAACTCTATCTCAAAGTGGGGTTGTCAACCATATGTCATTTCTTCTCAGCTCCAACTCAAAGCAGGGTTGTCAATGTTGCCAACCAAAGACATTTGACCAAAAGGACGCACAAGTTTGATTGAAAATGTCTTTCCGCAAACGATCTTAAAAAAATTAGGATTGTCAGAAGGGAAACAACACCAATATCGAAATTTATATAGAGTGAAGTCATAGAGTGAAGTCATAGAGTGAAGTCATAGAGTGAAATCATAGAGTGAAATCATAGAGTGAAATCATAGAGTGAAGTCATAGAGTAAAGTCATAAATGAAGTCGATTCCGGGAATGTACAACCTGATTTGTCAACGCAATGCTCTGGGGGGGGGGGAGAAAGTTTAACTAAAATAATCCCAATTGGCACCCCGCCCCTTGCCCCACCCCCCAGGGTTCGCCTCTGCATATAGTTTACTGCTAGGTGGTATGATCCTATAGAAAAATTGGTTAGGATATGTCCCTATGCCCTACAGCTTATTGGTAGGTGTTTTGCAGTGCGTCAGGATGTAACCTACAAAGACCAACAACGCATCCATATTTTTAATGGACTCGATCTGACTCGGCAACGTTGTTGCCGACAGCGGAGTCCAAGTCGTCGATGTTTCCACCCGGCTGCATCAGACATGAAAGCTTTGTTAATTACAGCTTCACGGCTCACTGACACACTGTGACAAATCTGAGAGGGCCATTCACCTTACGCGTCCTTTTGTGGGAGTTTTTGTTGGGGATTTTTTTCGGGGGTGTCATTTCAACGTTTTATGTCTTTCTCTACGATGAGGCTATTCGACACACCCAGCTCCTGAGATTCGGTGAAACGTTTCAGCGTTCAAATAATCAGGAATGTAGTTCGAACAGTAATATCAGCACCACATGGTAGCGATCTGTGCCGAAATGTTAAAAATGAATTTACCACATTTCGGTATCACTTGTGAATGTTGATATCCTGCCTGCGATGGGAAAAGTTCTCATAAAACATTCACAAATTATATCAAGGGTGGATTGCTTCATATCATTTCTAGATGTTTTAACGATGCGAAGAATCTTGACTTTTGGGATGTTCCACTGATTAGAACAAAATATTAACATAAGATGTCCAACTGATTAGAACAAAATATTAACATAAGATGTCCAACTGATTAGAACAAACTATTAACATAAGATGTCCAACTGATTAGAACAAACTATTAACATAAGATGTCCAACTTATTAGAACAAAATATTAACATAAGATGTCCAACTGATGAGACTATAAATGTTTGCGTGAGATGAGATTTTCTTTTTCAACACCGATAATCTAGACGCTGGGCAGAAAGGTAAATCGTGCAATGCCTTAAATTAATGTACATGTTTGCGTCATTTTAATATAGGGAATAGCTTTCTACACCGACGCTCAAAATGTCTAAACGACTGCCTGTGTTTGTGAATAGAGTTGCCGCGTTTCAAACCTTCCAGTAGTCCAGATACCAAACCAATCAACGTCTTGCTAGTTCAACTTTCCGCAAAACAGAAACAAAAAACGTGCACCAAAAAAGGTCTCCCGATATTCTGAAGAAAAATATAAACAAACACTGACGAATCATTGACGTTAGGAACAAACCCACAGTTTGAGAACTCCAGCTGTGCATAATTGAAGACCTTGCCAGGATCCATGATTGGGTGAGCATGCCAGGTTGCCGTCTCGTCTTGCAGGGAGAATTGGTGTTATGTTGAGTTCGGACTGTCAGGTGGTGAGCGAGCCGATTGGTCACGTGGCACTCCTCCTCTCTTACTCCCCCCACACCAAACCCCCCCCCCCACACACACACACCCTTACTGATCTGTTCTCCAACACACATGATTCTACAGTACACAGCCCTCTTTGTTTCAATTCTAGTCGTTTGTAACTGAGAAGGAGAAAAAAATCAGATTGAATATTAATGTATTACATTGAAAATTTGCACACTTCCACTTCCATCAACCGTCTGTCTGAAATTTTATGACGTAACATTGCATTGTAAACCAGATACACTTGCCAACCGTAGTTATGAAAAGTAATTTTAACGTTAAAAAAAACAATAATCACACAATGATCAAACTATAATCACACTACAATAACACTATGATCACTCTATCATAACATTACGATCACACTATAATCACACCACACTAGTGACATGGCCCTAAATGCATGTGATTACAGTGAAATCAAGACGCACACACATACTATGCTATGTGGTAAAACATTTTACATCCATACATTTTACATCCATACATTTTACATCCATACATTTTACATCCATACATTTTACATCCATACATTTTACATCCATACATTTTACATCCATACATTTTACATCCATACATTTTACATCCATACATTTTACATCCATACATTTTACATCCATACATTTTACATCCATACATTTTACATCCATACATTTTACATCCATACATTTTACATCCATACATTTTACATCCATACATTTTACATCCATACATTTTACATACATAACCTGAGGATATTAATTTATTTATGAAGCGGATGTGATGGCACCTTATCAAAAGTATTAACTCCATTAAATAAATTTATGACAAGTGACGTCACTTCCTGTTGTTTTTGTGTTGATGTCTTCTGGTTTAAATTTTGATGCACTAATATTTTATAGTGAATATTTTATAGATGATATATTATAGTTAATTTTTTATAGTTAATTTTTTATAGTTAATATTTTATTGGGAATATTTTATTGTAAATATTTTATATTAAAATGTTTGTTTTTTTTGTATATCATTCGGCAGACATTTAAAAAAAAAGGCTGTAACTTTTTTTTCTTAAATTTTATATGCGTAGATTTCTCGAATCGTTAACAGATCTTCCCCTATCTGCCTCTCATCTCGTACGAAACATCTTCCAAGACACCCAGCTATAAAGCGCTATAGAACTTGCTTCACGTTCACACAGACGATATAAAGCGCTATAGAACTTGCTTCACGTTCACACAGACGTAACAATGCTCTTAATTTATTCATGACTTTTCGTGTCGATACTTCTCGATGTGGCTGCAAAACAAACTTTTTTTAAAAATATAATTTTACCGTAATGTATCGTTTCTTATGTTATCTTTTTTAAAATATATTTCTCCGCGGTCTCATACAAGTATGACAATTGTGTATTACATAGGCATAGAGTGGACACTCAACTAAGTTCACTGTAACATGCAATGCAGGACAATGGTTTATTATGTATGCATATTTTCATATACCCTCATGGTGTGCTAGCGAGAATCTTAAAAATATTCTCCCCCCCCCCATTCCACTATAGGTGCTTATTGTTAATGCCTAATTTGCAATTGTGTTGTCATTCGGGGACACTGGGTTGAGAACCGTTCCTCCTTATTAGCTGGAGTTTGCTGTAAATGTATGGGTAGATCTCTGAGCCTGCTGATATCACTTCCCTTTATCTGTACGTGTATCTCTTGTGTTGTATGTGCGTCTCTTGTGTTGCACGTGCGTCTCTTGTGTTGTACGTGTGTCTCTTGTGTTGCACGTGCGTCTCTTGTGTTGCACGTGCGTCTCTTGTGTTGCACGTGCGTCTCTTGTGTTGCACGTGCGTCTCTTGTGTTGCACGTGCGTCTCTTGTGTTGTACGTGTATCTCTTGTGTTGCACATGTGTCTCTTGTGTTGTACGTGTATCTCTTGTGTTGCACGTGCATCTCTTGTGTTGCACGTGTGTCTCTTGTGTTGTACGTGTATCTCTTGTGTTGCACGTGCATCTCTTGTGTTGCACGTGCATCTCTTGTGTTGCACGTGCATCTCTTGTGTTGTACGTGTATCTCTTTTTTTATACGTGTGTCTCTTGTGTTGCACGTGCATCTCTTGTGTTGTACGTGTTTCTCTTGTGTTGTACGTGTGTCTCTTGTGTTGTTCGTGTATCTCTTGTGTTGTACGTGTGTCTCTTGTGTTGCACGTGCATCTCCTGTGTTGTACGCGTGTCTCTTGTGTTGTACGTGTATCTCTTGTGTTGTACGTGTATCTCTTGTGTTGTACGTGCATCTCTTGTGTTGCACGTGTGTCTCTTGTGTTGTACGTGTATCTCTTGTGTTGCACGTGCATCTCTTGTGTTGCACGTGTATCTCTTGTGTTGTACGTGTGTCTCTTGTGTTGTACATGTGTCTCTTGTGTTTTACGTGTATCTCTTGTGTTGCACGTGCATCTCTTGTGTTGCACGTGCATCTCTTGTGTTGCACGTGTATCTCTTGTGTTGTACGTGTGTCTCTTGTGTTGTAAGTGCATCTCTTGTGTTGTACGTGTATCTCTTGTGTTGCACGTGTATCTCTTGTGTTGCACGTGCATCTCTTGTGTTGCACGTGCATCTCTTGTGTTGTACGTGTATCTCTTGTGTGGCGTTCACCCGACATCAGATGCGACACCTAGAACTCGTAAAGTCAATTCTCTAATTTATTCAAACATTTTGTTAACAACTCAATATGGCATGTAATCACAACTACTTCCATTCTTTTGAGATGTATCAAGAAATTACTGCACTGGGCCGTTTCTTACTATCTCTCTTCTTTAAAAAAAAAATATTTAAATTCCGCGCTGATTTATTTTTGACTTAACTCCCTCAAACTTATGCGGCTTAGTCATTGCTTAAATGTAATTTAAGATGATTGGTTTAAAGAGAAACGAAACACAAATTCCCAACAAAAGTTACTTTCAAATCATCATCACACTACTATGAATGACACTTAGATGACGATCCTGTTGTACGTGACATTCAGCCCACTTTCCGGGTATTTTTATGTGTCATATTTGTTTACTTCCAGGTTCGTATTTTAGCTGCATAAAATACATCCCGTTGTCTCTGTATCTCTTTGTCTCTATGTCCCTATGTCTCTTTATCTCTTTGTCTCTATATCCCTATGTCTCTTTATGTCTGTCTCTATACCCCTATGTCTCGTTATCTCTTTGTCTCTATATCCCTATGTCTCTTTATCTCTTTGTTTCTATGTCCCTATGTCTCTTTATGTCTTTGTCTCTATATCCCTATGTCTCTTTATCTCTTTGCCTCTATTTCCCTATGTCTCTTTATCTTTTTGTCTCTATATCCCTATGTCTCTTTATCTCTTTGTCTCTATGTCCCTATGTCTTTTTATCTCTTTGTCTCTTTATCCCTATGTCTCTTTATCTCTTTGTCTCTATATCCCTATGTCTCTTTATCTCTTTGTCTCTATATCCCTATGTCTCTTTATCTCTTTGTCTCTATGTCCCTATGTCTCTTCTTCTTCTTCTATATATTAAGGGCCCACGACCCACGGTCAATTTATTGATCATTATTTCTCCTATGAATGTAGATGGGTCAAATAATTTATTGAAATGATTCGAATGGGCGCATTTTCTCAGCCTGACAGACATCCGTATAGGACGTAAATGCCAAATTAATGTGGTATTTAAACGACCTTTTTTTCTACCCGACCATAGCTTGTTGTCTGACCATAGCTTGTTGTCTGACCATGGCTTGTTGTCTGACCAAATGTTGTCTGAACATATCTTGTTGTCT
Source organism: Omphiscola glabra (assembly GCA_964017045.1). Lineage (NCBI taxonomy): Eukaryota > Metazoa > Mollusca > Gastropoda > Lymnaeidae > Omphiscola > Omphiscola glabra. Next base: position 21,284,295 of record OZ024795.1, read on the forward strand.
GACCAAGGCTGTTGTTTGACCATACCTTGTTGTCTGATCATTGGTCAACTTTCCATTTGTTTAAAATGTTTTATAAATGAGAAATGACTTTGAAAAAAAAAATGAAAACAACTCTAAATAATTTGAAAAAGAAATCTCGTTTTCTAAATCTCATGTTCTAAATCTCATGTTCTAAATCCAATGTTCTAAATCTCATGTTCTAAATCCAATGTTCTAAATCTCATGTTCTAAATCCAATGTTCTAAGTCTCATGTTCTATATCCAATGTTCTAAATCTCATGTTCTATATCCAATGTTCTAAATCTCATGTTCTAAATCCCATGTTCTAAATCCAATGATCTAAATCTCATGTTCTAAATCCAATGTTCTAAATCTCATGTTCTAAATCCAATGTTCTAAATCTCATGTTTAAATCTGATGTTCTAAATCCCATTTTCTAAATCTCATGTTCTAAATCCCATTTTCTAAATTCCATGTTCTAATTCCCTGTTTTAAATCCCATTTTCTAAATCTCATGTTCTAAATGCAAACTTCTTTTCGACCTTATTTCCTCATAGGCGGGAACAAATTCTTTCCTCTGTTCTGAGCTGTACTTTCAAGATCTCGCCAATTCTTAACGTTACTGTGCAGTCTCTCTGACCATGTCCTAGCTCTCTGTTTTTTTTTTTGGTCCTACATTGTTGGATGATTTCTGCATTGTTCTGTGGCATTGCATTGTTATGTGGTCCTGTATTTCTACGTCGTCCCATATATTTCTGTTTTCTTGAATTGCTTGGCATTACAACGTCATCCTTGACCTCATGACCCCTTGACCTCATGCATCTTCCAAGTAACTAAGAAAGGTAACGATTGTTTCAAAATTTCTTATGTCCAAACCACTCGTACGATTTGCTGGTATGCATGATTTGCTGGTTTGCATGATTTGATGGTTGGCATGATTTGATGGTTTGCATGATTTGCTGGTTTGCCTGATTTGATGGTTGGCATGATTTGATGGTTTGCATGATTTGATGGTTTGCATGATTTGATGGTTTGCATGATTTGATGGTTTGCATGATTTGATGGTTTGCATGATTTGATGGTTTGCATGATTTGATGGTTTGCATGATTTGATGGTTTGCATGCTTTGATGGTTTGCATGATTTGATGGTTTGCATGATTTGATGGTTTGATGGTTTGCATGATTTGATGGTTTGCATGATTAGTTGGTTTGCTCGGTGCGTGTAAACCATGAATATTTGATTTCACCAACAGCCCAAGTTGACAGATTTCAAAGACCGCTGGACAAAACAATATAGAGCTGACGGTGGGCCCCATGTCTAGACAAGTGTCAATGTCCAGGGCCGACAACCGCTCTACTCCCCCAACTCTATTTCCCTCCCCATCGCAGACGCCCGTTTTTGTGTTCATCATCCCATACCAGTATTTGGGGGTTGTGGGGGTGGAGGTGGTTAGGGGGGGGTCAGGCTCTGGTTTCCATGTTTGTGTTCCTTCGAGAAGGTGTTAACTTCTCAACTTACCCGGCACACAGACATCCGGGCAACCGCCGGCAAGCTGGCCCGGGTCTCATGTTTAATACTCCCACCGGGAAGGGGGGGGGGGACCATTTAGAATTTTAATGGGCCAGTTAAAAAAAAATGTTATCCAGGGCGTTTAGAGAAAACAATTCAACCAATCATTGGCGTTATCTATGCCTTGGAAACTGTAGATTTGGAGGCCGGGATATTTAACAGAAGGCACCTTATTGTAGTTTTAAATATTTGTTTCGTAGATTGAGTTTTTCAGAATCTTTTTATCGAGAATGTAACGAGCAAATGTAGTGGTGTGTGGTGACGTCAAAAGACGAGCAAGAGTACTAAATGGATTCTAGATGGTTATATAAAGCATCTCGTCATCTCATTTTGGTCACGTTGACCAGGTTAAACCATTTCCATCTCCTTTGGTCAAGTCGAACAAGTTAAACCATTGCCATCTCCGTTGGTCAAGTCGAACAAGTTAAGCCATTGCCATCTCCTTTGGTCAAGTCGAACAAGTTAAACCATTACAATCACCTTTGGTCAAGTTGAGCAAGTTAAACCATTGCCATCTCCTTTGGTCAATTCGAACAAGTTAAGCCATTGCCATCTCCTGTGGTCAAGTTGACCCGGTTAGACCATAACAATCTCATTTGGTTTCTGTAATCAAAACAGTATGATAGAAACTATGGGAACTTACTAAATAAGATGCCATTATAAGAAGCGCCATCTACGGGCCTTGATTGCCAAGTTCGCTTTTAACATGGATTGAAGACATCCTCGTCAATATCAAAGTCCAGTGCACGGTGGATTATGTTTAGACTTGCTACCTTAGAATCTAATCAACCCAACCCTTGTGGATCTCATCCATTGGCCTGGTGGATATAATAGAATACCTTTGAAAGTGTTGAAAGTTTGCATTCAATTGCCCACAGAGTAAATGTGTCCGAGGTCACTGTTTGGTGACTATCTCGCAGTGTGACCGAGGTCACTGTTTGGTGACTATCTCGTAGTGTGTCCGAGGTCACTGGTGACTATCTCGGAGTAGTGCGCCCCTTTCTTACCGTGGTGGCTTTCATCTATATCTTGTCAGCAAATCAATTTTCTAAATCTTGTATCTTGTGATTCATGCTTAATCTAGAGTACGGTAATTGATCCTTTTATATGGGTTTATTATGAAATTCACTATTTATTAACATTGTATCCGATGAGTCTGTACTACAGCTTGCATTGTAACTGATGAGTCTATGCATACACGCTAGGTTGTATCTGATGTGTCTATGCATACAGGCTAGATTGTATCTGATGTGCCTTTTCTCACTGTCTAGGTTGTATCTGATATGTCTACGCATACAGGCTAGGTTGTATCTGATGTGTCTATGTATACAGACTAGGTTGTATCTGATATGTCTATGAATACTGTCTAGATTGTATCTGATGTGTCTGCATACAGGCTAGGTTGTATCTGATGTGTCTATGCATACAGGCTAGGTTGTATCTGACGTGTCTATGCATACAGGCTAGGTTGTATCTGATGTGTCTATGCATACAGGCTAGGTTGTATCTGATATGTCTATGTATATTGTCTAGGTTGTATCTGATGTCTCTATGCATACAGGCTAGGTTGTATCTGATGTCTCTATTCATACAGGCTAGGTTGTATCTGATGTCGCTATGCATACAGGCTATAGCTTGTATCTGATGTGTCTATGCATACAGGCTAGGTTGTATCTGATGTCTCTATGCATACAGGCTAGGTTATATCTGATGTCTCTATGCATACAGGCTAGGTTGTATCTGATGTCTCTATGCATACAGGCTAGGTTGTATCTGATGTCTCTATGCATACAGGCTAGGTTGTATCTGATGTCTCTATGCATACAATCTAGGTTGTATCTGATGTGTTTATGCATACATGCTAGATTGTATCTGATGAGTCCAGGTGGGACACACGAGTCCTGGTGGGAAAAAAGAGTCCTCCTGGTGGGACACACGAGTCCTGGTGGGACACACGAGTCCTCCTGGTGGGACACACGAGTCCTGGTGGGACACACGAGTCCTGGTGGGACACACGAGTCCTGGTGGGACACAAGAGTCCTCGCTGAAACACGCCCAAAACATGTCTTCCAGTTCTAGACTCTTGCCGTGTCATGTTTGGGGGGGGGGGGGGTCTCTAGTGACCCCTGGTGGTGTTAGTGACATGCGATGCATTTACTAAAGGCCTTTTCGTTCTTTATGTGAGTGTGTGTGTTTGTGTATGTATGTATGTGTGTATGTGTGTGTGTGCTACAAGTAATTTGTAACTTATATTTAATTAAAGTATAAGAGGCAAGAATTATACAAGTTTCTGTTACACGATTTCACACTAGTTACACATCAAGTGTCATCATGCTGGTCAAGTTACACATCAAATGTCACCTTAATGGTCAAGTTACACATCAAATGTCATCATGTTGCTCAAGTTGCACATCAAATGTCATTATGTTGGTCAAGTTACACATCAAATGTCATCATGTTGGTCAAGGTACAAATCAAATGTCATCATGTTGGTCAAGTTACACATCAAATGTCACCATGTTGGTCAAGGTACACATCAAATGTCATCATGTTGGTCAAGGTACACATCAAATGTCACCATGTTGGTTAAGGTACAAATCAAATGTCATTATGATGGTCAAGGTACAAATCAAATTTCACCATGTTGGTCAAAGTACAAATCAAATGTCATCATGTTTGGTCAAGGTACAAATCAAATTTCATCATGTTGGTCTAGGTACAAATCAAATGTCATCATGTTGGTCAAGGTACACATCAAGAGTTTTGTGTCATCGTGTTGGTTGGTCATGTGACAAGACACAGTGTGCTGTTGGTAGCTGAATACACTAAATCGGCCCCTCGGTAAGGTACTTCTTAAAATGCCAATGCATAACTTAATAAGAATGATTGTTTTCCAACCTACCCACGGATACAGAGGGGCTTCTGACCTACCCACGGCTACAGAGGGGCTTCTGACCTACCCACGGCTACAAGAGGGGCTTCTGACCTACCCACGGCTACAGAGGGGCTTCTGACCTACCCACGGCTACAGAGGGGCTTCTGACCTACCCACGGATACAGAGGGGCTTCTGACCTACCCACGGATACAGAGGGGCTTCTGACCTACCCACGGATACAGAGGGGCTTCTGACCTACCCACGGCTACAGAGGGGCTTCTGACCTACCCACGGCTACAGAGGGGCTTCTGACCTACCCACGGCTACAGAGGGGCTTCTGACCTACCCACGGATACAGAGGGGTTTCTGACCTACCCACGGATACAGAGGGGTTTCTGACCTACCCACGGATACAGAGGGGCTTCTGACCTACCCACGGCTACAGAGGGGTTTCTGACCTACCCACGGATACAGAGGGGCTTCTGACCTACCCACGGCTACAGAGGGGCTTCTGACCTACCCACGGCTACAGAGGGGCTTCTGACCTACCCACGGATACAGAGGGGCTTCTGACCTACCCACGGATACAGAGGGGTTTCTGACCTACCCACGGCTACAGAGGGGCTTCTGACCTACCCACGGCTACAGAGGGGCTTCTGACCTACCCACGGCTACAGAGGGGCTTCTGACCTACCCACGGCTACAGAGGGGCTTCTGACCTACCCACGGCTACAGAGGGGCTTCTGACCTACCCACGGATACAGAGGGGTTTCTGACCTACCCACGGATACAGAGGGCTTCTGACCTACCCACGGCTACAGAGGGGCTTCTGACTTACCCACGGATACAGAGGGGCTTCTGACCTACCCACGGATACAGAGGGGCTTCTGACCTACCCACGGATACAGAGGGGCTTCTGACCTACCCACGGATACAGAGGGGCTTCTGACCTACCCACGGATACAGAGGGGTCTCTGGTATTGAAACGTTACAAAGTTGTGATAGGGACAAAATAATGAAACCACCAACTTTGAATGCGGGTGGAGGAGGGGAGCCACGTCATTGGCAAGTGGTAATGGCCCTCCAAAAGTCACGCGATGATTCTTACTATGTTAATATGGTTTGGGACATTGACATACTTCATCAATATGATAACAAGACCAACAAGTCTAATTAAATTCTCATAACCCATGGGTCAACACCATCAAGAATTTCACTTAACAGTTATTCAGTTTGGAATTATTAAGGATTACGAACTTAAGGCTATTATCTACGCCGAGCCATGTCCCGAGGGCGGTTACTCCCCCCACAAGTCCACCCCCCAATGCCCCCCATCCCCCATATCCCCCCTCTCCTACAATTTGCTAATTCACACCAATGGAGTGCGCAAAGCGCTCTGAATAACCAGCACTCGTACCAACGCCACATTCCGTGCGGTTGAAGAGCTACGCAAAGAACAGTTTGTAGGTCATCGTAATGGCCGCTCATCCGTTAAACGTGTCACTAGGTTTTGGTAGCGCGTCAACAAAGTTGCCTTGTACTACTTTCATAACCAAAAACTTAGTGTTTTCCGTTCTTCTTCTTTTTTTCCCCCCACCTTGCCATTTAACACAACAAATATAAAAGAAACACATTCGTTTTTTCTTCTTCTTTTAAATTCGAATGTCATGCATATCAATTGCAAAGAAGACACAGCCGGCTCGGTTTCATCCGGTTTTCTGGGTTTATTTCAACTCCTTAAAACACATAAAAAATAATAATAATACCTCGTACTTTTCCCATTTCATGTACACGCCATGTTTATGCACTGAAAATATGTAGCTTTTTTATGCCATGTTTATGCACTGAAATATTGAGCTTCTATATGCAGAGTGTGACCTGCGTCTTGTGTGTATGTGTAGTCACCGTGTACTGTGAAGGTGTTCGAAATTTTTTGTTTTGCGCGTATTTGCCTAGCTGTTCACGTCCACATCGCTTCCTGTGTAGCGAGTTCTCATTGGTTTTTCTGCTTTTCATCGGTATCTGAATACTTTAGCGGTCAAGGTGAGTTCACACGCTTCGAACTCGTGTCGTCACTCTGACGGCTATGGTCACCTAATTTCTCTGGTTATGGTCAACATATCGCTGGCCATGGTCCACATTTCTTACAGTGGTCAACATATCGCTGGCTATGGTCCACATTTCTTGCAGTGGTCAACATATCACTGGCTATGGTCCACATTTATGGCAGTGGTCAACATATCGCTGGCTATGATCCACATTTCTTGCAGTGGTCAACATATCGCTGGCTATGGTCACATTTATGGCAGTGGTCAACATATCGCTGGCTATGGTCCACATTTATGGCAGTGGTCAACATATCGTAGTCGGTTATATCCTATATTAATCCCTAGTGCGACGGTCGTGTTTCTGTCACGACCTAGTCGCCATTGTCCTCAAACCCCACCGACCACCTATTGTGGTGCACGCCCCTGATGTCGGCAGTCATTAAAGTCCCCATTGTATCCGATAGTCACAACGCTTCCAAACCTCTAAAGACCTAATCCATAGCTCTGAGACTGACCCCTGGTTAGAGCTAATTGGTATGCGTGGCGTCCCGCCAAATGGAATGACTTGTTCAGTATGGTCAAAGTTGATCCAGCTACACACAACAGACTTGCTACTGTTTCAACTTGTAGCGGATGCTTTTCGTAAACTAAAAAAAAAAAAAGCTATAAATGAATTTAAGGTTCTTTGTCCAAATTTAATCTATTTATAGTTTTCCCTCTCGCACTTCCGGTCACAAACTTATCTTCATCGTACGAGCATGTAAAGGTTGTATAAAGCCTTGCATGTTTAAAAACTTTAATTTTATTCCCCCCCCCCCACCCAACCTACCCCACCCCCCAACCAAAAAAACAACAACATATTTTCGTATTTAGTGTAAAACTTGACTAAAAGACGAAACAATGATCACGATCTAATATGTTTCAGCAGTCCTCAAACTTCTATCATGGAGATCTACTTAAACTTTGTCTTGGGTTTCATCAATTATTTTATTTAAATTTTGAAAACCATTTTGACGGGAAAAGGGGGGGGGGGCAGGGTGTGAAGAATTCTTCAAGACTGAACATTATCCCCGTGTAGGTTATTCCCCCCCCCCTTTTTTTTCCCCAAGCCTTTTGACAGTGGGTGGTAGATTACATGAAAATTCCTTGCACGTTGTCGGCATTGTGTAATCATCCGGAGCGACGTGCCATCCAGTGAGACTGATGTTATCACACGGTATCTAGTTATGACTTCAAGTCTTTTAAATGTCTCATGGGGAGATGGGATCCGATTCGTGATACTGACCCTTGAACCTCATATAGTCCAACCTAGAATTAGCCGCCGTTCACCTAAAAAAACACAAAGCCATCGTCAGTTTAGTGTGAGCCGTCGCAAACTACGATGTCGTTGTGTCGCCATTCATCTTATCACTTATTCAAATGTTCAACACTTTAAACAATGACAAATTTAAATTAACCTTCTTGTATTTAAACTTGTTTTTCGTCATGCTTTTTATTTAGTGGTTTATTGTTATGGACCCCTAATGGCTGAGGAAAAGTCTTAAGAGTTCTTGCTGTAACGGATGTCTTCTGTTGATAATCAGGACAGAAGCATTTGATATACTTTCTAGATGTGGGTCAAAGGGTTAAACGGAAGTAGAGATACTATTCGAAAGTGGGGTAAATGTATCTTTCAATCTCCGGAATTCCCTTTTCATCTGTATTATTTGTGATGACCTGTTTGAGACTGTCGTCACATGTCCAACACATAATATGTGTACCAAAAAACGAGCCAGTGATCCACTTCCACCCCCACCCTAAGAATATATTTTAAAAATCCCTGGTCGGACCATAAGATTGTACCGTAAGAGTACAAGTATCGGATTTCTCCTCTGCCATATTGACCTTGAGCAAACCTTACGACTCCAGGCATTCCGACATGCATTCCTTCTCAGTTATTGTACTCCTTAAAAAAAAAACCCACCATGATTAATCCAAATAAATGTACACTCACGTCCTCCTTGACATCTCTAGTGAGCGTCTTTGACATGGGTGCTCACGGGGGCGGGGTAGGTGGGGGGGGGGCAAACCGTCCGCCAACTTTCGGACAGGTCGTAAAATGCTAGTTAAATGTCATTGTCTGTGTAAGTAAGCAATGAAGTTAGAATCTCCTTTCATTATTTTATTATCATTTTAATTTTGAAAATTTTTTGTCACAAAATGTCATCGTTTGTGATAAATTCTTTATTGCCTTAAACAGGCAGGAACATAGGTAGGAAAATGGGCAGGAACAATGGAAGGAACATGGGCAGTAACAATTGAAGGACCAGGGGAGGAACATGGGTAAGTTCAATCTTCAGGATTATAGAGACACAATCATAGGATATTTGAAGAAAAAAAAATTGACAGCTCCATAGTTAACAAAAAGCATTTGAGCATTTCAAAACTTCGTCAGTAGATTTCATTTTATTGAGCCGGCAACCTAACCCTAAGTTCTTAACCCATGGGTGGGGTGGGGGGGTGTGCCAAGCGATGACAACCATGACAACCCATCGGCAGAGGTTTAGAATCCGTAAACTTGACTGTAAAAAATCAATGTAAAAATTTCTAAATAACAAAAATTTTAGCTTGAATAAATGGATGAACATCATTTTCTGGAATTCACATGGAGTCGGCACTATTTAAAAAGCTGAGAACCCTCGATACGGCAGTCATTTCCAAGTCTTCATCTGTTGAATTGTGTGAACTAGCTTCTGAACCACAACATGGAGTGTTAGGTCATGCTTCATTTCTCACTTCAACTTCCCAACTCGTGTGTCCACATATTCACGGTCATGCTTAACGTTATAGCTCACTGGGCAGCTCAAACTTCCGTTAGCAAACTGACGGATACGGGTGCACCCCAGCGTACGACCCGGCGTACTTGACTGGCAATGCTATACCCACAGCCCTTGGAAGGAAGAATAAACAGATTCACAGTTTTTGCTCAGAGTGTGGAGAAGAAAAAAACTGTACCATAGAAGTTTCGGCTTGGCTAATCAAGGAAAGAAGACCTACAAAAAAAATGGGGGAGATCTATGGGATCAAGGCTAGAACCATGATCTTTGTTTGTCAAGTTTCACTCGAGTAACTCCAGACCAACACAATCCAAGAGATCAGCTGGGGACTTTCTCCTGTAGGGGTCTTGCCGTGTTACGAAGAAGGTCGAGTTGGATCGCATGACGTTGTTGAGCACAAACCTTGCCACGAGAGACATACCGTGCCACGAGAGACATACCGTGCTACGAGAGACATACCGTGCTTCTAGAGACATACCGTGCCACAAGAGACATACCGTGCCACGAAAGACATACCATGCCACGAGAGATATACCGTGCCATGAAAGACATACCGTGCCACGAGCGATATACCGTGCCACGAGCGATATACCGTGCCACGAAAGACATACCGTGCCACGAGAGATATACCGTGCCATGAAAGACATACCGTGCCATGAGAGATATACCGTGCCGCGAGAGACATACCGTGCCACAAGAGACATACCGTGCCACGAGAGACATACCGTGCCACATGAGACAAAACGTGTCACGAAAGAAATACATTGCCACACAAGACATACATTGCCACACAAGACATACATTGCCACACAAGACATACATTGCCACACAAGACATACATTGCCACACGGGACATACTTTGCCACACGGGACACACATTGCCACAAGAGACATACATAGTCAAATTCCGTTCTCCTATGAACGATAATTAAAATCTTATTTTATAGAGTCCCTTTCCGAAGAAGAAACTCTTTCCCAATGCTTTGCTGATTGAAATATTCAGCATCATCAACAATGACGTCATAACAATGACGTCATAACAATGACGTCCACAATGACATCACCAATGACGTCACAAATGCACGTGGTGCAGGCCGTGGTGGTCTATTAGGTCCCTTTTTGGACTGCAACTCAGTGTTATAACATTGACCAGCGACGTCCGACTGAACCGTGCGTTGACCATGGTCGGACTTCGTTAGTCTCAGGCCGCTCGTTATCCACTAAGCAGTCGAACAAGTCTTTCGGCCACGACGTTGTGTTTCATTATTAAGGGGACTTTGAAGGAGTTTTCTTGTATAGAATGTTTAAACTGAAGGCGACATTACAACACACGCCATTGTTGTGAGAGTTGTTACTTAACAAACGGAAGCCATTCGGCTATATGACCCACACCCCCAACCCACCACCCCCACCAAATACAGCCCCCCCCCCTTTTTACACGTTTAAACCATCAATATTAACTACTCGTGGCCAAATTTCTTCGAAGTATGACCTTCGCTTTTAGACGTGAAGGACAGTGTTGGGTCTGTTAAGTGTGTTAGTTGTGTCACGTCTGTTAGTTGTGTCACGTCTGTTAGTTGTGTCACGTCTGTTAGTTGCGTCACGTCTGTTAGTTGCGTCGCGTCTGTTAGTTGCGTCGCGTCTGTTAGTTGTGTCGCGTCTGTTAGTTGTGTCACGTCTGTTAGTTGTGTCGCGTCTATTAGTTGTGTCACGTCTGTTAGTTGTGTCGCGTCTGTTAGTTGTGTCACGTCTGTTTCCTCAAGTGTATCCAGACACGTTCCTCTAGTTTATCCAGACAAGTTCCTCTAGTTTATCCAGACAAGTTCCTCTAATTTATCCAAACAAGTTCCTCTAGTTTATCCAGACAAGTTCCTCTAGTTTATCCAGACAAGTTCCTCTAGTTTATCCAGACAAGTTCCTCTAGTTTATCCAGACAAGTTCCTCTAGTTTATCCAGACAAGTTCCTCTAGTTTATCCAGGCAAGTTTCTCTAGTTTATCCAGACAAGTTCCTCTTGTTTATCCAGACAAGTTCCTCTAGTTTTGTCACAAAAGTTCCTATAGTTTCTACGTCAGTTTCAAATAAGCCGTAAATAAGTTTTAGAATAAAAAGAAGAACATTTTCTTCTTGCTTATCAGTTCTATACTTAAAAGTTATTCTCAAATTAACTTGTAACAATTTGAACCGAAAGACCACACATCTTTTGCAAAATCCTTCACAATACCCTTCAAAGCTTGACACTCAAACCACACCCCCCCCCCCCACACACACACATACACACACACTTCAAATCGTATCGAAACATTTCCCCCAAAAAACCCAGCTCAAAGGTTTAATCTCGATCAACTCCTAGTACCCTATGCCTGTACCCCCGACCCATCCGACGAATGTTCCATGCCTCCCTGACCGAGAACCCCTGACGTAAATAAAACCATTAAACTCCAATAAGCCAACTGGTTTTGATGGGGTACATTTCGGGCACAGTCCCCATGAGGTCGCCATCGAGTGACCCGGGCGGTTTTTTTCTCTTCATATATTTTATTACCTCGCCGCCGCCTCGTATCCAGAAAACATGACAGGCTGTCCTGGCCCCTTCCACGCCTGATATAAAAAAAACAAACTATATCGGGCTTCTTATATCTTATGAAATATTTCCACCCCCTCCGAGCCGCGGGCCCGCGGTTGCATACCGCTGTGCCGCATGAATAGCCCGCCTTTATGTCCGTGGATCACAGTCGTAGTATTAGCATTTCAAAACGTTTTAATGTTTCTGCGCGGGTCCTCCATACCTTCCCTGGCCACTTACCTACAGACTTCTTCGTCACACAGCACTGTTTTTTTTTTTTTTTTGGGTGGGGGGGGGGGGTATAGAGTATGGTGAAAAAATTGAGGGATGGGGGTGGGGGGAGCATAGTAAAGGGGCGGGAGAGAGGGGATGGGAGGGGAGCGGGTAGGAAATAGTGTTTGGGTAAGGGTGTTTGGTGAGGGGAGAGATGGGTGGTGGGGTGGAGATGATGTGGAGGCTTCCTTTTTCGAAAAGATCCTCCCTTCAACACGTTAAGGGCAGGTTAAACACCAAAATTGAAATAAGGGAATTTGACCATTTTTTTTGTTTCAGTTGTTAGTAATCATCTTATAGATCAATTAAAAAAATATATAAAAAATCCAGGTTAGTAAAAAATAATGATTTTCATCAATTATAGGGCAAATCTTTGCGAAAATATATAAAAATGACCAAATTGTGGGCTTTGATATCTCAAGAAGAGATAGACCTAGAACCCTACAAAATTGATATGTTGTAATTCATAATGGTGTTGTAATAGTTTACTAAAATATTTGTAGTAAAGTAAAAAATGTAATTTACCTGAATTTTATAGATATCCATGTTCTTCGATGAAAAAATCTTGGGGTATGGGTTAACATTTTCCTGAATATTTCTTATACTTGTAAAACAATCTAATTAAAATTACTACACTAGCACAACAAGTATGTAAAGAAAATGCCTGCCAATTTATGCAGTAATTCATTTAGTAATTTAGAAGTTATAGGGTTTGATGTGAATTTTTTTAATGAAAAATGAGATTTTGAGAAAATTAAAGAAAACTTACAAATTTACAATTTTTAGGGAAATTTACAAAGATTAAAACCCTCCTGCAACATAAAACTCTTCCTGATCCAATTCCTTACTAGATAATATAGACTTTTTAGCCCTTTTAGCTTTACTTTTATCTAAATTTTGAATAAGCGAGGATGATACACGCTTTTTATCGATTTTAGAAAATGTCTGAAAACAATATTTTCCAAAATTTAAACCTAAATTTTTAAAAATGTCCCCCCTTTTTAATTCACCATTGTTATAAACTATGGTGGCATCATCTACAGCTATTTCTAGTCTCTTTCTCCCAACAAATGAGGTCTTCGGACAGCGATACCAAATTAAATTATGGAATGCTTCATTTGCGTTTTGAGTCCCCCCGTGAACGCATTTTGCTAAAAGAGCATCAGATGAAAGCTCCTTAAATACTGGCATAATAATATTTATAACAAAGGAAGGAAGAACATTCTTATTCGCAGTTATCAAATCTTTATCTTTGGGACACCAACTACCGCAATCGCTATGTTTACCCTCACGGTGATGAAATATTGCCCAAATACTTTTTTTCATTTTACCCATGTCCCCTGAATTTTTTCTAATTGCTGCACCATAATGTCCTTGAATGCGTTTTATAGCAGATTTAGTTAATCTGCCTGCCCCACCTATTCCTTTATAACTTTTACCATTATCCACAAATAATTTACCTTTATTTTCATTAACTTTATCTAGCAAGCGTTTCCCCATTCGCTTCTGGACATGACCGCAACATTCTAATTTTGATATAGTAACTCCTTCATAAACTGGAGGATTAGCTTCAGCTACATTTTTAAAACTTTTAGAATCCCCATCCCCTAAATAGCCAGTATAAGTGAGATTATACTTTTGTTGAGAACGGCGAAAGATTTTTAATATGCCTTTTGGTTCCATCTGACCAGATGTACCTTGGTGATTAGAATCACATTCACCGGCATCCATGTGGTTTACAAACCACTCCTGATAATCAGAAATATCAGGAAATCTTTTCTTGGCCTTGGCACATTTATCACAGTAATTGCTACTCACATGAGTATCAACTACTTTAGAGGGCCCTTTATTAGAATTTACTGACAAAACAGTAGCTACTCCATTCTTCGAAACAAAGCCGCGCCGTTGCCAGGTCCCATCACAGGAAACAGTAACATCTGTACCCTGGGCTTCTTTCAATTCCAATGCAGCCTGAGACATGCACTGTTTTGCTACTTCATTAGTAGCAGAATGAATTCTCTCCTTGTATTTAGATACAATAGGAGCACTTACAGGGGGAGGCATGTCCATATTCCCAAGAAATCTCTTGGTTTTCTCTTGATGACAGCCAATGCTGTTCATCGCTAACTGCAATCGCAGGTTGACATTCTCGGTGCATGTCTTAAATTCAATTTCATGCCTACACTTTGTACATTTAAAATATAAAATACTGCTCACCCCATTTAGCTTTTCTCTAACAGAATAATTTGTAAGCTGCTCACAAAATGAACAAGCAAATGATTGTACTAATGTTATAATTAATCCCACATCTACTAAGCGATAACCACTAATTTCAGGAAATTTTGGACTACAAATATTTAATGAATCGTTAAGTTTTTGAAAGGAAGAAGATGTGGGTACTGGTTTTAAATTATTATCAACAGTGTCCATAACAATATCTTCGATGATATTATTATCAGGAACGTTTTCCCTGCACACAGTTACTTGAGTACAAGTAGCAGTGGTAGTTTCACTACCACTAGGCTTATCCTTTTTAGTGTATCTATTTCCCTGAAATTTACGTTTTTTACAGCGATATCTATTTCCATTCTTTTTTGCTTTAACTTTATCCATTGCTATTGTAAGATTATTATCAAATAAAATTAGGAGGCCCTTTTAAAACAGAAAAATCCAACACAGTTTAGAAATACTTCCACCGCGTGTGAATGAACTGCTGAAAAATGTAAACAATGCAGGTAGGCCCAGTGAGCCTAGTGGTTTTAAAAGAAGCGCTGTGATTGGCTGAAAACTATTTTTGGCAAAGGATATCCTGTTCTAACAACCAATGAAATTAAATTTAACAACATAGTATATTCCCTTAATAAAATGGTATGGATTTAAATTTCATAAATGTGGGTGAAAAAATAATTTAAATCGGATAATTACAAGCAAAGATATAAACATTTTAAAATTTTGCATAATTAATTAGGTAATTTTGTTTATACCTTGCACATTTCAAAAATTTAATTAAAATACTTTTATTGCTTTTATTTACAAAATAAAAGTACGATTGTGTTTGGAAATGAATATACTTCACAGATAAGCAGTTTTCTAAAATTAGTTTTTTTAACTAAAAATTAAGATTTTAGGTGTTTAACCTGCCCTTAAGCAATTGTGGCAATGCTGTTTAATTTTCCGTGTGTTATGAATCTGGATTTGAAAGGATCTCGCCCGATTGTGCGCGCCTGCCGGTGTGAGAGAGATGTTAAATGAAACATACTGGGGTCGTTTTTAAAAATAATTGGGGTTTGGGGTGGGTTAAGGGGAGGGGGGGGGCTAGGTGTCCTTTGTGAATCAGTTCTTTTGTGACACTGTAGCGAATGAAACGTTCTTCGATCGAATGACACCAATGTCACAAGGACTCGCTAAAATATTTATTTTTTTATATTGGAGAGATCGTGACATATAAAAAAACCAGTTTTCATATAACCCTCCCCCGAAATAACTGACCCCCCAACCCCTCCCCCCAACCCCCCAAAAAATAATTTTATTTCACATTTTGGCTTGCGAGGTGTCCAAAGATCATTTTAAAGCTCAGTTTATTTGGCATGGCGGGGTGGCTTTAATTAAATCCGGATCTAGATTGAGTTACTTTTAGAAATTCTGTTCAGATGACAAGTGAAAAACGTGTGTGTGCAGGGCAGCATAGTTTATAATATTGTCACAGATAAAAAAAATATTATTTAAAAATATATTATTGAAAAAGATATTATTTAAAAAGGTATTATTTAAAAAGATATTACTTAAATAGATATTACTTAAAAAGATATTATTTAAAAAGATATTACTTAAAAACATATTACTTTAAAATATATTTTTTAAAGTTATTATATAATGTAAGTTTTTTGTTACGAAATTACATTACAACATAAAATTGAAGTTAAACTAAGCTATTTTTCTAATAAAGTTAATTGCAATTCTTCATCAAAATACCATCGGGACTACAGCTTCCAGATAGCTGGTTTTAACGCTAATACGGCATGTTCTTAAAGCATTTCATTCGTGCCCTATCCAAGTTTTTCTCAACGCCTACATGCATCATTTGTTTCTAGAATAATCGATACACCCTGCTGCCCACGAGACCACGATGAAATCATTGTATTAACAAAGTAAGGTTTCTTTCTCCAACCAGAATGTCTCTCCTGACCACTCCCATAGCCCTTTCATCCAAAGCCGACTAAGCTAATAACGGAATGTCGGAGTAATTAATTGGGTTTGGGGCAACTGGACCCATCGGAGAAAAAAAATTATATAATTTAAATTTAAAAACATATCTGGTGATAATCCAGTGACGTTAGCGACTTGTTTTTTTTTATATTTAAACTGCCCACCCCCCCCCTTTTTTTCCCTTTTTTTTTCCCCCATCAAACCACCGGGTAATGTTAGTTATATCAACACCAATTTGATCCCATTCCGACGACCAGCCGGTTACAGCCCTGGTTTCGAGAAGGGTCTGATCCCTCGAGCCAGCGGGTAAAGAGCTGAACAAAAACCCGCTACGAAAGGCCCAGCAGAGCCAAGGGTCCTCTCTGGGGAGAGACGCCGCCGTGTCTGGCTGAAAGACCCCCATTCTTCGGTAATCTTCTCGACAAGATGGAGCAAAGATGTGGAGACTTTTGTTTTGTGTGTGCCGCCTCTGCGTCTCCCTGAATGCCATAATAGATCTGTCAGATGTCATTCTATCGTTTGGTAGTGTGTGTTTAAAGCTGTTGAAGGCAATTTAAAAAATCATAAATATTTCTTCAGCAAGTAGCATACTCGATAGTGTGTGTTATTATATCTTGTATGTTTCTTTACCTTGTCGATGTTGTTTCACGACGATGAATCTTGTTGTATAGTGTTGGTACTTTGCAACATGATGATGTAACTTGTGGTATCTTAATGTCCGTGTGTACATGCATCTTAGTGGGGCTATTTAGTGGGCCCATGTGAACATGCATCTTAGTGATGCTATTTAGTGGGCCCATGTGAACATGAATCTTAGTGATGCTATTTAGTGGGCCCATGTGTACCTGTATCTTAATCCCATGTATTTATGTATGAAGGGCGCGTTCAATTCTAAGCTGCCTCTCCGATTCAGAGCCTTCTCGAACCAACCTGTCTTTACTCTGCGGGTCACCATTAACTGAAGGGTCACCACAAACTGAAGGGTCACCACAAACTGAAGGGTCACCATTAACTGAAGGGTCACCACAAACTGAAGGGTCACCACAAACTGAAGGGTCACCACAAACTGAAAGGTCACCACAAACTGAAGTGTCACCACTAACCGAAGAGCCACCACAAACTGAAGGGTCACCACAAACTGAAGGGTCACCACTAACTGAAGAGTCACCACTAACTGAAGAGTCACACCTAACTGAAGTGTCACCACTAACTGAAGGGTCACCACTAACTGAAGGGTCACCACTAACTGAAGGGTCACCACAAACTGAAGTGTCACCACTAACTGAAGGGTCACCACTAACTGAAGTGTCACCACTAACTGAAGGGTCACCACTAACTGAAGGGTCACCACAAACTGAAGTGTCACCACTAACTGAAGGGTCACCACTAACTGAAGTGTCACCACTAACTGAAGGGTCACCACTAACTGAAGGGTCACCACAAACTCAAGGGTCACTTTCAACATTCTAATTTCATACCAACTATTTCTCAATCCAATTTTTATTTACTAAACCATTCACCAATACCACGCAACCGTCTATGCCCTACTTCTGAAAGTCTTGCTTCTAATTATGTTTTGATCTTTGTATCTGTTGGCCAAAGCTCTATCAGAAGTCCTACCTCAGGCCTGGTCACTGCCGAAAAGACGGAAACGGAAAATGTATTTAAAACGGTAGATAATCCACGCTTGCCGAGACTCATTTCCACGCCTCATTTCAAGAGACCCCAGGACGTTTGGATGAAAAGAAAAAATGTGAATAGTAAGGGCCGTAGTTCTCTCCCCTTCCTGAGTCATTTGACTTGTACAGAGGCTTCTCATAATTAGATTTAGAAAATGCCCCCCCCCCCTTTTTTTTTTGTTGATAAACATAATGGATCCCGGCCAGAAGGGGCCGCGGAATGGGAAAAGGGGGGGGGGGGCTTTGTTGGCCTCTTCTATGGTGGGGTGGGGGTGTCTTTGCTTTTGAAATACGGGCGCATAAAGTAAAATATGAAAGATAAATCAGATACAGTCCCATACACCGTTTAAAAGACGGTCGGTTATACGGCTGGTATTCTCAAACTACAAGCTGTATGACCGAAAGAGCAAATGGCTACTTATTTTATATTCAACTTCTGTGACGTGTCACGGGACTGTGATTGGCAACCGTGGTGGTGCCACAACTCCCCCAAAAATGACGTTGGTCTGAGTTATTGGAGCTGGATATGACGTACATATTTGGATTCGCTTAGAGGTGGACTTTTGATATCCGATGAGAAGCAAATCTTTTATTTTAAAATCGAGTGTTTGTTTTTTCTAGCTCTGTGTCGTCTGCCCAAATGGAATCAAACCCGTTGTCTTCACTTCAACAACGGTTTCAGAGGCAGATTAAATAATACAACTTAAAAGTTTCCAGGGAGCTGTGTTGAAAGGGGGAGTGGGGGAAATGGAGGTCGAAGGAGGGGTGGGGGACGAGGTGTGGGGGTGGAATGTCATATAAATTTATTTAGTTATTCAGGTTATTCCCTTTTCTTTAAAGGTACATTGTACCGACTCACATACATTTATTTACCCAGGTTTATAGGGGCCCGAAGAGTATGTGTTGGCTTGGGGGAGAGGGGTGGAGAAGAGACATCAGTATGGAAAGGTGACGGCAAAATATAAAAATTCAGGGTAGGACCGTCTACTTCCCGTGAGCGTGAGAAAAATGTTTTCTCCCCTTTCTGTTGTTTTGCAATATTTGAGGTTTCAGGTGTGAAGCCTGTTGTGTTTTTATCTATTACACACGTGTGATAAATATTTGCTTGATTAACAATAAATCATAGTTTCGTTATAACTTTAAGAATACAATTTGTGGTCTGACAGACCATAAATGTATTTGAGTGTTATGACAGATCTGACATGTATTTGAGTGTTATCGCAGATCACACATGTATTTTAGTGTTACAACAGATCATGCCAGATCATACATGTATTTGAGTTTATTGACAGATCATAAATGTATTTGAGTGTTATGACAGATCACACCTGTATTTGTGTGTTATGATAGATAACACATGTATTTGAGTGTTTTGACACATGCTTACAAAAGGAGGAAAGTGCATGCAAAAGGAGGACAATGCTTACAAAAGGAGGACAATACAAACAAAAAGAGGACAATGCTTACAAAAGGAGGACAATACAAACAAAAAGAGGACAATGCTTACAAAAGGAGCACAGTTGTTACAAAAGTAGGACAATGCAGACTAAAGAAGCACAGTTGTCACAAAAGTAGGACAATGCAGACTAAAGAAGCACAGTTGTCACAAAAGTAGGACAATGCAGACTAAAGGAGCACAATTGTTACAAAAGTAGGACAATGCAGACAAAAGGAGCACAATTGTTACAAAAGTAGGACAATGCAGACTAAAGGAGCACAGTTATCACAAAAGTAGGACAATGCAGACAAAAGGAGCACAGTTGTTACAAAAGTAGGACAATGCAGACTAAAGGAGCACAGTTGTCACAAAAGTAGGACAATGCAGACAAAAGGACATTGCTTAATAAAGGGGGAGCGATACAAAAAGAGTTGAACATTTTGTATCTGATAAGTGATGCTTGCGAGTCGTCTGGCATCAAACTGTCATAAGAGAGGTTTTTCGCTCTTTTAAGTTAAACTTTGCTGCCAGACCAGCGCATGCGCAGTACCATTATGCTTAGCGCATGCGCTTGTCGTTCACTCTGAACAAATGCGCACTCCATCATTCTATAACAATGACACGTGTTCGTAAAAAAATATATGATAATTCAACAGCGAGTGTCAAACTTTATTTATTTTTCATTTTTTTGATCTAAAATAATTGTAATTCAGTTGTCAATGGGGGACGAATTCCACGAAATTATCTTGAAAGAACGCCATTTTTAGGTTCTCGGTTTTTTCCCCCTCAGGATAAGGTTGCTGCCCGTCATCTGATGACACTTTAAAAAATTATAATCATTACACCTAAATAGATAGTGATTTCTGAAATCCCAGAGCAGGGGTCACCAAACTACGGCCCGCATCAGGCCCGAGACGTCAGTGCATCAGGCCCACCACGTCAGTGCATCAGGCCCGCGACGTCAGTGCATCAGGCCCGCGACATCAGTGCATCAGGCCCACCATGACAGTGCATCAGGCCCGCCATGTTAGTGCATCAGGCCCGCCATGTAGTGCATCAGGCCCGCCACGTCAGTGCATCAGGCCCGCGACGTCAGTGCATCAGGCCCACCACGTCAGTGCATCAGGCCCGCCATGTCAGTGCAATAGGCCCGCCACATGAGTGCATCAGGCTCGCCGAAAGTACTTGAATTCGTTTGATAAAACGTATGGAACACGAGATGTACAATACTACGTTTAGAACACTAGGAGATATTCACTTGTGCAGAGACATCCTGGCCGCTATGCGCCTTAAGATTAACATTTCCCAATATCGTATCTAGATTTTTTTTTTTTTTTCGATTATTGCAAAATTTGCTAATTTCGCGCCCTAACCATTCCTTACCCAGCTCCTCGTGGCAGCTCCGCCTACGTCCTGGCGTTGTCATGGTTAACACCCATGTTAAACACCCATGTTAAACACCCATGTTAAACACCCATGTTAAACACCCATGTTAAACACCCATGTTAAACACCCATGTTAAACACCCATGTTAAACACCCATGTTAAACACTTGCTTAACACCCATGTTTAACATCCATGTTTAACACCCATGTTTAACACCCATGTTTAACACCCAATTTTTAACATGGAATACTTTGCTTAGTTTCCGTCCCCCCAACCCCCACCCCCGAGCTTCGTTCTGGCTTGCAATATTGTACAGAATGATTGTGGGTCTTGCAAGATTGTACAGAATGATTGTGGGTCTTGCAAGATTGTACAGAATGATTGTGTGGCTTGCAAGATTGTACAGAATGATTATGCGTTGTCGGTTATCCGGCATACTGTAAAAAAAAAGGTTTGTTGACCCCTGTCCTAGTGCAGTGGTCGGCAAACTCATTAGTCAAAAGAGACAAAGAGCAGCCTCGTGACGATTAACAAATATTTTTGAGAGCCACAGTTCTTTTCAAGAACCTGCCAAGAACCATGTTTTTCGGAGTCAAAACCGATTTGTGGCCGACTGGCCGAGCCGCACTCAGGTCGTTAAAAGGCCGCATGCGACGCGCGAGCCGCGATTTGCCTACCACCGTCCTAGAGTAACACAAAGCACATCCAGACTTGGGAACAGGAAACTCAGTCAACAGTGTATTTTTATAGGACATTGTTAGACATAGTTGGATAGTGGATATACCTGTTGTGGAGTATATGCTTACGACCTTGACATAGCTGATATTTTTTTAAAGGTCCACGGCTTTCGGTGAATTGAGAATCTGTGTAGACACTCAAAACCATAAACGTACAGCATAACAGCATCGGCACAGTGGTATCCCATTTGTTTCCGCGGCACATTAAGACTGATACTCTAGGTTCAGTGATTCCCAAACTTGCAAGGGGTCCATGTCAGCGAGAAATAAAAATTGGGGGTCCATGAAATGAAAATGGGGGTGAACGATAGTGGATCTCATGTAAGCAGGTCGTGACTACTGTTTTGGCATTCCATGAATGGAATAATTCACATACACAGATAGTACCTATTTACTTGCATAACATTACCTTATAATATAAAGACATAATTATATCTTCATACATAAATAATAAAAGTACATATTATGAAGTGAAAAAAATAAAAATCATAAAACCATTTAAGAATTATTATAAACTAGCAGGTAATATCAGGTAAGCAGGGGGTCTACACCAAACCGAAAAACATGGCAAAGGGTCTAAGAGACAAAAAGTTTGGGGACCTCTACTCTAGGTGGTGTGTTAAATGAGGAAAGTAAATACCCAAATTTGTGAAGTCAATGCGGCACACTCAAGTAAATTCCCAAGATTCTTTGAAGGAAGTGATGCGGCTTTTTTATATAAAATTATCTTTTGAGATATGCCGGAAGTGGCTTCCAAAATATTTTCTTAGCAGAAAACTAGCTCATCACACAGATTATTGCCAGATTCTGATGTTACTAGTGAAGTCAATGCGGCACACTCAGATAAATCTCATAGTTAGTGAAGTCCGTGCGGCACACTCAGATAAATCTCCTTGTTTGTGTAGTCCGTGCGGCACACTCAGATAAATCTCCTAGTTTGTGTAGTCCGTTCGGCACACTCAGATAAATCTCCTAGTTTGTTTAGTCCGTGCGGCACACTCAGGTAAATCTCCTAGTTAGTGTAGTCCGTGCGGCACACTCAGATAAATATCCTAGTTTGTGTAGTCCGTGCGGCACACTCAGATAAATCTCCTAGTTTGTGTAGTCCTTGCGGCACACTCAGATAAATCTCCTAGTTTGTGTAGTCCGTGCGGCACACTCAGATAAATCTCCTAGTTTGTGTAGTCCTTGCGGCACACTCAGATAAATCTCCTAGTTTGTGTAGTCCGTGCGGCACACTCAGATAAATATCCTAGTTTGTGTAGTCCGTGCGGCACACATAGATAAATCTCCTAGTTTGCGTAGTCCTTGCGGCACACTCAGATAAATCTCCTAGTTAGTGTAGTCGGTAGCTTGAGTACAAAACTCTGTATGGAAAGTTGTATGCTATTCCATACATATACGTGAGTTGAGCAACTATAACCATATGTTCGATACGTTTCATAACCTCTGCTGTTCTCTAGATATACGCGAGTTAAACAACTATAAACATATGTTCTATAAAGTTCGCTGCTAAATATTTCATAATGTACAATAAAAAACATGTACACAGTACATTTATGGGCACTGGGCACGTCAATCGCTTTTCACATGT
Organism: Omphiscola glabra; assembly: GCA_964017045.1. Classification (NCBI taxonomy): domain Eukaryota; kingdom Metazoa; phylum Mollusca; class Gastropoda; family Lymnaeidae; genus Omphiscola; species Omphiscola glabra. Next base: position 21,307,484 of record OZ024795.1, read on the forward strand.
ACGTGGTTTTTGTAGGGTGTGTGTAGGGTTTGGGGGGGGGGGAATTGAATTCTAACAAGCTGTAATTAACCCCTGCTGACCCAATGCATAGTCTTAAGCAGGTCACTGAGATCTGGGTTCAACATAGCTTTGGATTTGCTAAGATATAAACAGGTGAATTTCACAGGTAGTGGCAACTAGCGAGCCAGGTTAGAGCACCTTCTGTTGAGCGATTTTTCCTTTTTAAATATATCGGTTTCTTACATTTTCAATACCCTGTGGAGTCAAACGATACCTTTAACTGATCCAATGAAAGAATTTTTGACCGCACCAATAAAATAATTTTTCACCGCACCAATAAAATAATTTTTGACAGCACCAATGAAATAATTTTTGACCGCACCAATAAAAGAATTTTTGACCGCACCAATAAAGAATTTTTGACCGCACCAATGAACAGCGAAGTTCCGGTTGAGTAAATGTTCAAATCCACAGAAACAAAATACACTGAAACGATCAGGGTTTTATTTTTGTAGTGCTTTGCCCCAATTTTGGTGATCACCCCTCAATTTTTGCTATCGCCCGAAAGCTCCCTAACGGTCTGTTTGCGATGTGACGTCATCTGTCAGACCGTGACGGATTTTGTAATACCCCCGAGACCAAGGTCAGAATTGTTGTTGTCTGAGAGCGGCCAGGCGTGCCCAGAAGTCAGGGCAGGTTGGAGAAAGTGGTTTTGTGTAAACATGGAAGCGCTCAGGCGCAACATCGCCAACTGGCTGCCCCCTTCTCTAGTGCATTTTCAACAGTTGGCCGCCCCCTTCTCTAGTGCATTTTCAACAGTTGGCCGCCCCCTTCTCTAGTGCATTTTCAACAGTTGGCCACCCCTTTCTTCATTACATCTTCAACAGTTGGCCGCCCCTTCTCCAACATCTTCAACAGTTGGCTGCCCATTCCGAGTTGTCGAGCTCGACAGATTAGCCCCCATCCCCCTTTCCCAAAATCCCCTCTCCATCAACTCTGCACTGTTTGACAATCTCAAATATTTGTCATAGGGGCCCCTCTCTTCAACATCATTCACAATGGTCCCTAACATCCGCCATTAATGCGCCCGTGCTTACTATTGTTACAGTCGGATATCGGGATTTGGTGTTAACTGAGTCATCGGATATCGATGCTGTCGTTGTTTCTCAGGATCGCACATCAATCTGCTGTAAAGACAGTTGTGTACATTTTGGTTTTACCATAAGACCTGCGTCTGTCTTAGTATCTGATTGTCTGTCTTAGTATCTGATTGTCTGTCTTAGTATCTGATTGTCTGTCTTAGTATCTGATTGGCTATTAGATGATTGATTACCTGTCATGTGTTTCTTGACTGGTCAGTAAGTAATAAATACCAAAGAAAAAAAAAGTTGGGAGAGGTGGGTTAATGCCCCCCCCACCCCCCCCCCCAAAAAAAAATCCCCTTATATTTTTTCACGTAGCCTAGCGGTCAGAATTCCTTGCTTTCTCCAAAAAAAAAGCCACTGGTCCTAAGATTTAAAACAAAACAAAAACAAAAAAACTCAACGTAGACTCTACCACAAACTAAACTTGAAAAAAATATATATCATTTAATTAAGTAGAGACGATCTCTAGGGATTCGAAGGGTTATCCTGACGTCAAGTATCTTCCAGATTTAAAACATGAGCGGCAACATGCTCCAGCATGTCATAATATGTCAATGTTCGGAAGTTATTCCTACACTCCGCTTTGCGCTTTGTTCAGCTTTTATTTTTGTGGGACGGGGGACGGGACGGGGGGGGGGGGTTCAGTTTGTTCTTGAACACCGGGGTGTGGCATTGTGGTAAAGTCAACCACGTGTTCACATTGATGTACCCAATGGTGTCATGTTTCATTGGTTAACTGAAATGGGGGGGCTGACGATCGATACAGGACGAGACCTGTTGTTATTAAGTCTTCGTTGTAGCTGTCAATGGGTGCCAAGACGTTAACATCTACAACGGTGGTTCTCAAAATGTTAAACTTTTTTTTTTAATCTAGTGCTGGTTTTACTATATGAGAAGACTGCTCCAATCTGACATATTTTGGAAAAGGGTATCGAATTGTTAGATGATATAGCATTAACTAAATGCTCACAAATGTATGACACTCGAGTTTTAAACTATAGGACCACGTTGAAATCTAGAGAAAATAACGGAAGGACGCCAGACTGAGAGTCCCTGATTAACAGACATGACTATGTCTGGTGTTCACAAGCAATCTCTCCGATCTAAAGAAAATACAATAAGAAGTTGAACAAAAATGTTTGGAGTGTAGGAATTGGGTTAGTGGATAGAGTTAGTGGATAAGGTTGGGTATGTTAATAGTGTAACACGAGAGTGGCTTTAATTATTGCTCGCTTGCATAGTGGGGGTTTAATTTCTTTTAAATCGATATTTTCTAGGATTCGGGCGTACACTTTTGTACACAATTTGCATAAATGGAACAAAGTCGTTTGAGTTTGATCGCTTTGAAACTCGACGCAGATGAAATATTAAACACGTCAAAACGTGTGATCGATGTTTTTAGTAAAGAGAGAGAGAGACAGCTGTTTGATATAAAGCCTCAAATGACATCAGTAAAATACACAAACACGCAAATTATATAGGTATATAAATATTTATAATGCGTAATTTATTCTGGTTCTATGCAAATATTTCAAACATTAGAGTCATCGGACGAAGTGCCGGTGACTTACAGGAACTCGGAAATAATTGCGCACACTCGTTTGAAGTTCAGACATGAGCCAAACAAGCTTTACTCACTTTGAACAAACTTTACTCACTTTGAACAAACTTTACTCACTTTGAACAAACTTTACTCACTTTGAACAAGCTTTACTCACTTTGAACAAGCTTTACACTCACTTTAAACAAACTTTACTTACTTTGAACAAACTTTACTCACTTTGAACAAACTTCACTCACCTTGAACAAGCTTTACTCACTTTGAACAAGCTTTACACTCACTTTGAACAAGCTTTACACTCACTTTGAACAAACTTTACTCACTTTGAACAAACTTTACTCACTTTGAACAAGCTTTACTCACTTTGAACAAACTTTACTCACTTTGAACAAACTTTACTCATTTTGAACAAACTTTACTCACTTTGAACAAACTTTACTCACTTTGAACAAACTTTACTCACTTTGAACAAACTTTACTCACTTTGAACAAACTTTACTCACTTTGAACAAACTTTACTCACTTTGAACAAACTTTACTCACTTTGAACAAACTTTACTCACTTTGAACAAACTTCTTCTAATATCTTAAATGAAAAGCTGGTATAAGAAAAGAAACGCACCGTCGCGCACCCAGAGACTTTGAAATACCTCGAAACTCATTTGCTCTGAAATACATGACATTGCTCTGAAATACATGACATTGCTCTGAAATACATGACATTGTCATTTAAAACATCTCGATTTAGTCGTCTCTAAGGCAATTTCTGACATCCAGACGAAACCAAAGACTTCTGGATCTAAATCTAAACCCGCCCCGCCCCCACCCCCCAAATGAGAACATAAGCTAAATGTCTTTGACAAGTTTAATATATATTCCAAGGGCTAACCACAACTACCACAACTACCACAACTACCACAACTACCATAACTACCATATATACCATAACTACCACAACTACCACAACTACCACAACTACCACAACTACCACAACTACCACAACTACCACAACTACCACAACTACCACAACTACCACAACTACCACAACTACCACAACTACCACAACTACCACAACTACCACAACTACCACAACTACCACAACTACCACAACTACCACAACTACCACAACTACCACAACTACCACAACTACCATAACTACCATAATCGTCCACCAATTCTCAAAACACAAACACACACACACAAATACACGCGTGTGCACACACACCCACACACACACACAAAGTCTTCGTTGTTTTTTCTGGACAAGCCAATACCTCGGGATAAATCAAATACCTGCGGCAGTTACCGTTTATTGATTCAAAGAAAAGACAAAAGTAATCGAAGATTTCGCTTTAAGACAGGCAAAGTTAATCGACAACACACGCGAAGATAAAAAAAAAAACCAAAATGACCGAGGGGTTGGGGGGGAGGGGGGTTTGAATGTTTGTCCGAATCTTGCGTCGTAAATTGTATGTTTATGCACAAATTGTATGTTTATGCACAAATTGTATGTTTATGCACAAGAAGACGGTGACACTTGATTGTAAGTTGAGTAACAAAATTATGTTCTTAAACAAACGTACTGCAAGTAAGTAAGAAGTTCTGCGTTGTTTCGACTGTCCAATTCAGTTATATTTGAGTATCTTAGACTACTTTGCTAACGGTCGTCAATGCGTGTATGGTAAATGGTCCAGTCCTTTCTCACGTGGCGTACTAGGTTCAGCTGCGTCTCGCGTGTTAACAAGTTGTTACGTACTAGGTTCAGCTGCGTCTCGCATGTTAACAAGATGTTACGTACTAGGTTCAGCTGCGTCTCGCATGTTAACAAGTTGTTACATAATAGGTTCAGCTGCGTCTCGCGTGTTAACAAGTTGTTACATACTAGGTTCAGCTGCGTCTCGCGTGTTAACAAGTTGTTACGTACTAGGTTCAGCTGCGTCTCGCGTGTTAACAAGTTGTTACGTACTTGGTTCTCTGCGTGCTGTAAAGCCTCATATAGCCACATCTCCCTGTGCTCTATCGCCACACAGGTCCATCTCGCTTGCCCTATGCTTTATTGCTCCATAGCCACACAGAGCTCCATCTCGCATGCCCTGTGCTCTATTGCCCCATAGGCACACAGAGGTCCATCTCGCCTGCCCTGTGCTCTATAGCTCCATATCCACACAGATCTATCTCACCTGCCGTGTTCTCCATAGCCACACAGATCCACCTGGCCTGCCGTGTGCTCCATAGCCACACAGATCCACCTCACCTGCCGTGTGCTCCATAGCCACACAGACCCACCTCACCTGCCGTGTGCTCCATAGCCACACAGATCCACCTCACCTGCCGTGTGCTCCATAGACACACAGATCCACCTCACCTGCCGTGTGCTCCATAGCCACACAGATCCACCTCACCTGCGGTGTGCTCCATAGCCACACAGATCCACCTCACCTGCCGTGTGGTCTATAGCCACACAGATCCACCTCACCTGCCGTGTGGTCCATAGCCACACAGATCCACCTCACCTGCCGTGTAATCCATAGCCACACAGATCCACCTCACCTGCCGTGTACTCCATAGCCACACAGATCCACCTCACCTGCTGTGTACTCCATAGCCACACATATCCACCTCACCTTCCGTGTACTCCATAGCCACACAGATCCACCTCACCTGCCGTGTGGTCTATAGCCACACAGATCCACCTCACCTGCCGTCTGCTTCCTCCAGAGTTTCAGATCTTCCAATAAACGCCCGAGTGCCGGCGATAAATAAACAATTGATCCGCGGAACTCTCGCCCCGTGTCATCTCTGCGGGGCGCCCGAGATTCTGTAATGGGCGCCCATCGATTCTCCTAATGAATTGTGGATGTCGTCCACGTGATCAATGCCACGTGACATTTGCGACCAACATTCTACGTCTAAAGGACAAAAAATCTTAATGGCGGAACTTTGGAGAAAGGAGACAAAACAAAAATGGCTGCCTGTCTGTTTAAATCAATTGAAATTATTATTTTTTTTTTTTGGGGTTTTAATTGTTAAACAGTCGTGCGCATCTGCGGCGAGCTCAAATGATGCGAAAGTTCATTTTTTTCCCCTTTAATGGTATCATTATTATTTTAATAATATAAATATCAGTGGGAAAGTTAAGTTTATCATTTGTTCGTTGCGTTTTTTTTTTGTTGTTTTTTTTTAATCTATAAAATCAAGTTGTCGTCAAAGTTGATTTATTTAGTCAGACGTGCAATGTTATGATTTAAGTGATTTATTTAGTCTGACGTGCAATGTTATGATTTAAGTGATTTATTTAGTCTGACGTGCAATGTTATGATTTAAGGGATTTATTTAGTCAGACGTGCAATGCTATGATTTAAGAAGGAACACAAAATCACCTCTTGCTGACCGATATGTCGTTATAATTTATTTTAAAATATTTTTTTGTGGTTGGGGTTGGGGGGTGTGGGTGGGGTGGGGGTGGGTGTGGGGTTTAGGTGGTTTTTTCGAGGCGAAGCTTTCCATTGGGCATTTTGAAATTTTAAGATATATGCCCACAAAAGGTGGACAGTTCGATTATTATAGTGATATCGTTGGGAGGGTACAGATGAATAGAAATTTTATACGAAATGTATAAATAAAGGTTCTCAGGGGATATATTAAAGGTAATTTTAACTGTATACGATAACATCGTCACCCCCCCTCCCCAACCCAAAACCTTATTATCATACAAAAATTACGATTTTTTAAAAAATAACTCTATTTTTACCATTTCATCAAAGAAATTTGAGCAATGTCTTTTCTAAGTTACTTAGTCAAACTCAATTGTCATTCATCTTTTGTATGAGAGTAGTTATGTAGTGGCAATTCATCTTTTGTATGAGAGTAGTTATGTAGTGGCAATTCATCTTTTGTATGAGAGTAGTTATGTAGCGGCAATTCATCTTTTGTATGAGAGTAGTTATGTAGCGGCAATTCATGTTTTGTATGAGAGTAGTTATGTAGCGGCAATTCATGTTTTGTATGAGAGTAGTTATGTAGCGGCGATTCATGTTTTGTATGAGAGTAGTTATGTAGCAGCGATTCATGTTTTGTATGAGAGTAGTTATGTAGCGGCAATTCATGCTTTGTATGAGAGTAGTTATGTAGCAGCGATTCATGTTTTGTATGAGAGTAGTTATGTAGCGGCAATTCATGTTTTGTATGAGAGTAGTTATGTAGCGGCAATTCATCTTTTGTATGAGAGTAGTTATGTAGCAGCAATTCATGTTTTGTATGAGAGTAGTTATGTAGCAGCAATTCATGTTTTGTATGAGAGTAGTTATGTAGCGGCGATTCATGTTTTGTATGAGAGTAGTTATGTAGCGGCAATTCATGTTTTGTATGAGAGTAGTTATGTAGCGGCAATTCATGCTTTGTATGAGAGTAGTTATGTAGCGGCAATTCATGTTTTGTATGAGAGTAGTTATGTAGCAGCAATTCATGTTTTGTATGAGAGTAGTTATGTAGCGGCAATTCATGTTTTGTATGAGAGTAGTTATGTAGCGGCAATTCATGTTTTGTATGAGAGTAGTTATGTAGCGGCAATTCATGCTTTGTATGAGAGTAGTTATGTAGCGGCAATTCATGTTTTGTATCAGAGTAGCTCTCTAGAGGAGAACCATCTGTTCATTGGTAAGGACCCCCCTCACACATACACACACACACACACACACACACACACACACACCGCCCCACACACCTCATCATACCTCAATGGAAGTCGGCTGGTGGAAGATTTCTGTCAAGGTTCTTTGAGGATTGGGGAGTTAATGTTGTATGTTACCGACCCCTATGTTACCGACCCCTATGTTACCGACCCCTATGTTACTGACCCCTATGTTACCGACCCCTATGTTAACGACCCCTATGTTACCGACCCCTATGTTACCGACCCCTATGTTACCGACCCCTATGTTACCGACCCCTATGTTACCGACCCCTATGTTACCGACCCCTATGTTACCGACCCCTATGTTACCGACCCCTATGTTACCGACCCCTATGTTACCGACCCCTATGTTAACGACCCCTATGTTACCGACCCCTATGTTACCGACCCCTATGTTACCGATCCCTATGTTACCGACCCCTATGTTACCGACCCCATGTTACTGATCCCTATCAGATGAGGAAAATTTAAAGTCAACCCCGTGGGCTTAAAATTAAAGCGAGCGTTAGTGTGTGTGTGTGGGGGGGGGGGGCTGGGGGGAATTATGTCGAATCTCAAACGACTCACATGTGCTGATCTGGGCGCTTAATGCGGGCAAGTTACAAGTTTAAAATGAAACAGGTAGGTGGGATGACTTTAGTGAAATGATGAGTTTGGTGTTATGGGATGCCTTTAGTGAAATGTTGAGTTTGTTTGCAGTGGATAACCGTAGTGAAATGTTGAGTTTGTTTGCAGTGGATGACCTTAGTGAAATGTTGAGTTTGTTTGCAGTGAATGACTTTAGTGAAATGTTGAGTTTGTTTGCAGTGGATGACCTTAGTGAAATGTTGAGTTTGTTTGCAGTGGATGACTTTAGTGAAATGTTGAGTTTGTTTGCAGTGGATAACCTTAGTGAAATGTTGAGTTTGTTTGCAATGGATGACTTTAGTGAAATGTTGAGTTTGTTTGCAGTGGATAACCTTAGTGAAATGTTGAGTTTGTTTGCAATGGATGACTTTAGTGAAATGTTGAGTTTGTTTGCAGTGGATGACTTTAGTGAAATGTTGAGTTTGTTTGCAGTGGATGACTTTAGTGAATTGTTGAGTTTGTTTGCAGTGGATGACTTTAGTGAAATGCTGAGTTTGTTTGCAGTGGATGACTTTAGTGAAATGTTGAGTTTGGTGGCATGGCTTAAGTGGAATGATGAGTTTGATGGCATGGGATGACTTTACTGAAATGATGAGTCTGGTGGCATGGGATATGTCTAGACCGGTAACTAGATGATAGAAGGGTTTTATAAATAAGTACACTCAAAATCGCTGGCCTCAAGTTAGCAATCTTGATCGTGGGCATTATTTAAGCTTGATCGTGGGCCTTATTTAAGCTTGACCATTGAAATTATTTCACCTTGATCGTGGGCATTATTTAAGCTTGATCGTGGGCATTATTTAAGCTTGATCGTGGGCATTATTTAAGCTTGATCGTGGGCATTATTTAAGCTTGATCGTGGGCATTATTTAAGCTTGATCGTGGGCATTATTTAAGCTTGATCGTGGGCATTATTTCACCTTGAGTGTGGACGTTATGTCCATTTTAAAAACATAATTTAGTCGACATACACGTTATATTTTATTGAAAGAATATCTGAAAGAGTTAAGGAATTTATTCCAAAGACTTGCAGATACGCAAGGCAGTAAGAAGCATCTCAAAATATGTACACACAACTATTGGTCATTCTCATATGTACACAAAACTATTGGTCATTCTCATATGTACACAAAACTATTGGTCATTCTCATATGTACACAAAACTATTGGTCATTCTCATGTACACAAAACTATTGGTCATTCTCATATTTACACAAAATTATTGGTCATTCTCATGTACACAAAACTATTGGTCATTCTCATATGTACACAAAACTAGTGTGCATTCTCATACCTGTTAATTTTTGGATTAAAACAAGAAAAATATTTGATGTAAGGACAACATTGATGTAAGGGCAACGTTGATGTAAGGGAAATGTTGATGTAAGGGCAACGTTGAAGTATTTTTAGTACACATCTTTCTAAGACGGGCCGAGGTGTTGTTGTGTGACGTCACCGTGTCCTTCCTCCCTCATTTGTTTTCGTTCACACTCCTTGGAGTAAGTATTTCTAGACGTTATGTTGTGAAGGATCTAGTAGCCAGGACCGGGTCGTTACTCAAGTACGAGAGCAAGGGGCTCGGTCCTGTGTCGTGTATAGGAAACAGCGTTTTATGTTTCCGACACACTTTGTTTTAGTTGGGGGGAAAAACCCGGATGTAAATGACGTTTGACGTATGTCATATCCGGTGTCGCTCACAGAGTCACGTCATAAAGAGCATTGGTACTATCCCTTGGGTTATCTTCCCCCTTTGGGTTGTCTGGTATAAGGTGGAAAGGATTAGCTTACGGATGTATATTTCAGCGGTTCTAAAATCACTACTTCCTCCACCTAAAGATATATGTTTTAGAACTCCGTAATGGGACCAACAATGTCATGGGTTGGTCACGAAATGTCATCAATAATGTCATGGGTTGGTCACGAAATGACATCAATAATGTCATGGGTTGGTCACGAAATGACATCAATAATGTCATGGGTTGGTCACGAAATGACATCAATAATGTCATGGGTTGGTCAAGAATTTGACGTTTGTATTTAGTGGGCCCGGTGTGCGTTCAAATAGGGTTGTCAGAAAGTGACAATAGAGATGGCCTTAAGATTGAAAGTACATCAAGTGCCCTAACATTGACAGTACATTACGTACCCTAACATTGACAGTACATTACGTACCCTAACATTGACAGTACCACATGACCAGTACCACAGGACTTCAACATGACTTACAAGTACAGCACGACTTACCTGTACAACACGACCTACCTGTACAGCGCGACCTACCTGTACAGCACGATCTACCTGTACAGCACGATCTACCGTACAACACCACTTACCTGTACAGCACCAACTGTACAGCCCCACTTTCCTGTACAGCCCCACTTACCTGTACAGAAGAACAAACTTGTACAACAGTGTGCAGTGACAGAACGAATGTCAGCCCAACACTTCCCGGAATCTCTGCAGTTTTCAAAACAAGGAAATGTATTCAGTAGCTATCCATTAGCTTTAGTGCTACAGTAGCTGTCCATTAGCTTTAGTGCTACAGTAGCTGTCCCTTAGCTTTAGTGATACAGTAGCTGTCTATTAGCTTTAGTGCTACAGTAGCTGTCCATTAGCTTTAGTGCCACCGTAGCTGTCCATTAACTTTAGTGCTACCGTGGCTGTCCATTAGCTTTAGTGCTACAACAGCTGTCCATTAGATTTTGTGCTACCATAGCTTTCCATTAGCTTTAGTGCTACAGTAGCTGTCCATTAGCTTTAGTGCTACAATAGCTGTCCATTAGCTTTAGTGCTACAACAGCTGTCCATTAGATTTAGTGCTACCATAGCTTTCCATTAGCTTTAGTGCTACAGTAGCTGTCCATTAGCTTTAGTGCTACAATAGCTGTCCATTAGCTTTAGTGCTACAGTAGCTGTCCATTAGCTTTAGTGCTACCGTAGCTGTCCATTAACTTTAGTGCTACCGTGGCTGTCCATTAACTTTAGTGCTACCGTGGCTGTCCATTAGCTTTAGTGCTACAACAGCTGTCCATTAGATTTTGTGCTACCATAGCTTTCCATTAGCTTTAGTGCTACAGTAGCTGTCCATTAGCTTTAGTGCTACAATAGCTGTCCATTAGCTTTAGTGCTACAACAGCTGTCCATTAGATTTAGTGCTACCATAGCTTTCCATTAGCTTTAGTGCTACAGTAGCTGTCCATTAGCTTTAGTGCTACAATAGCTGTCCATTAGCTTTAGTGCTACAGTAGCTGTCCATTAGATTTAGTGCTACAGTAGCTGTTCATTAGCTTTAGTGCTACAGTAGCTGTTTCCCGTCTCTGTTTTATTTCATACAATTCTATTCACTTTTCAAATATCATTAACCAAATAATCCCCCCCCCCCCCCACAAAAAAAATACAACATCTATAAATATAATGACCTCATTATGGGTAGCATGTAGGTCACAACCATATGAAAAATTACCAAACAAACTGTCGCAGTGACAAAACGTTTGTTGTCATAGGTTTTATTTTTTTGTTTTTGTTTTTTTTTGGTTGCTTTTTTCCCTGTGAAGATTTAAGCATTCCTTTCACATATTGAATTAGTTTGTCTAAGTTATAATCTCATAGGATGTCTGAGTTATAATCTCATAGGATGTCTTATTTATAATCTCATAGGATGTCTGAGTTATAATCTCATAGGATGTCTGAGTTATAATCTCATAGGATGTCTGAGTTATAATCTCATAGGATGTCTGAGTTATAATCTCATAGGATGTCTGAGGATGTAATATAAAATGTAAAAAAATGTCTTTAAACCCGTGGTCTTGATGGGTAATGTCTAGTTATTTACAAAACGGTACCTCATGTCCCATGGGTAAGCCTTGATGGGTAATGTCTAGTTATTTACAAAACGGTTCCTCATGTCCCATGGGTAAGCCTTGATGGGTAATGTCTAGTTATTTACAAAACGGTTCTCATGTCCCATGGGTAAGCCCTTTAGTGTATACAACCAATCAAGTTTTGTTCTCAACCTATGCTTCCATATTCTCCCCCATCCGCACTTATTTTTTTATATCCCGGACCCCAGCCCCGCTAATCCCATGAAACAGAAGCCCACAGTTAAAACTACTCAGTAAACCCCCGGTTTATGTTCTTAAACGAACGTACTGCAAGTAAGTAAGAAGTTCTGCGTTGTTTCGACTGTCCAATTCAGTTATATTTGAGTATCTTAGACTACTTTGCTAACGGTCGTCAATGCGTGTATGGTAAATGGTCCAGTCCTTTCTCACGTGGCGTACTAGGTTCAGCTGCGTCTCGCGTGTTAACAAGTTGTTACGTACTAGGTTCAGCTGCGTCTCGCATGTTAACAAGATGTTACGTACTAGGTTCAGCTGCGTCTCGCATGTTAACAAGTTGTTACATAATAGGTTCAGCTGCGTCTCGCGTGTTAACAAGTTGTTACATACTAGGTTCAGCTGCGTCTCGCGTGTTAACAAGTTGTTACGTACTAGGTTCAGCTGCGTCTCGCGTGTTAACAAGTTGTTACGTACTTGGTTCTCTGCGTGCTGTAAAGCCTCATATAGCCACATCTCCCTGTGCTCTATCGCCACACAGGTCCATCTCGCTTGCCCTATGCTTTATTGCTCCATAGCCACACAGAGCTCCATCTCGCATGCCCTGTGCTCTATTGCCCCATAGGCACACAGAGGTCCATCTCGCCTGCCCTGTGCTCTATAGCTCCATATCCACACAGATCTATCTCACCTGCCGTGTTCTCCATAGCCACACAGATCCACCTGGCCTGCCGTGTGCTCCATAGCCACACAGATCCACCTCACCTGCCGTGTGCTCCATAGCCACACAGACCCACCTCACCTGCCGTGTGCTCCATAGCCACACAGATCCACCTCACCTGCCGTGTGCTCCATAGACACACAGATCCACCTCACCTGCCGTGTGCTCCATAGCCACACAGATCCACCTCACCTGCGGTGTGCTCCATAGCCACACAGATCCACCTCACCTGCCGTGTGGTCTATAGCCACACAGATCCACCTCACCTGCCGTGTGGTCCATAGCCACACAGATCCACCTCACCTGCCGTGTAATCCATAGCCACACAGATCCACCTCACCTGCCGTGTACTCCATAGCCACACAGATCCACCTCACCTGCTGTGTACTCCATAGCCACACATATCCACCTCACCTGCCGTGTACTCCATAGCCACACAGATCCACCTCACCTGCCGTGTGGTCTATAGCCACACAGATCCACCTCACCTGCCGTCTGCTTCCTCCAGAGTTTCAGATCTTCCAATAAACGCCCGAGTGCCGGCGATAAATAAACAATTGATCCGCGGAACTCTCGCCCCGTGTCATCTCTGCGGGGCGCCCGAGATTCTGTAATGGGCGCCCATCGATTCTCCTAATGAATTGTGGATGTCGTCCACGTGATCAATGCCACGTGACATTTGCGACCAACATTCTACGTCTAAAGGACAAAAAATCTTAATGGCGGAACTTTGGAGAAAGGAGACAAAACAAAAATGGCTGCTTGTCTGTATAAATCAATTGAAATTATTATTTTTTTTTGGGGGGGGTTTTAATTGTTAAACAATCGTGCGCATCTGCGGCGAGCTCAAATGATGCGAAAGTTCATTTTTTTCCCCTTTAATGGTATCATTATTATTTTAATAATATAAATATCAGTGGGAAAGTTAAGTTTATCATTTGTTCGTTGCGTTTTTTTTTTGTTGTTTTTTTTAATCTATAAAATCAAGTTGTCGTCAAAGTTGATTTATTTAGTCAGACGTGCAATGTTATGATTTAAGTGATTTATTTAGTCTGACGTGCAATGTTATGATTTAAGTGATTTATTTAGTCTGACGTGCAATGTTATGATTTAAGGGATTTATTTAGTCAGACGTGCAATGCTATGATTTAAGAAGGAACACAAAATCACCTCTTGCTGACCGATATGTCGTTATAATTTATTTTAAAATATTTTTTTGTGGTTGGGGTTGGGGGGTGTGGGTGGGGTGGGGGTGGGTGTGGGGTTTAGGTGGTTTTTTCGAGGCGAAGCTTTCCATTGGGCATTTTGAAATTTTAAGATATATGCCCACAAAAGGTGGACAGTTCGATTATTATAGTGATATCGTTGGGAGGGTACAGATGAATAGAAATTTTATACGAAATGTATAAATAAAGGTTCTCAGGGGATATATTAAAGGTAATTTTAACTGTATACGATAACATCGTCACCCCCCCTCCCCCAACCCAAAACCTTATTATCATACAAAAATTACGATTTTTTAAAAAATAACTCTATTTTTACCATTTCATCAAAGAAATTTGAGCAATGTCTTTTCTAAGTTACTTAGTCAAACTCAAATGTCATTCATCTTTTGTATGAGAGTAGTTATGTAGTGGCAATTCATCTTTTGTATGAGAGTAGTTATGTAGTGGCAATTCATCTTTTGTATGAGAGTAGTTATGTAGCGGCAATTCATCTTTTGTATGAGAGTAGTTATGTAGCGGCAATTCATGTTTTGTATGAGAGTAGTTATGTAGCGGCAATTCATGTTTTGTATGAGAGTAGTTATGTAGCGGCGATTCATGTTTTGTATGAGAGTAGTTATGTAGCGGCGATTCATGTTTTGTATGAGAGTGTTATGTAGCGGCAATTCATCTTTTGTATGAGAGTAGTTATGTAGCAGCAATTCATGTTTTGTATGAGAGTAGTTATGTAGCGGCGATTCATGTTTTGTATGAGAGTAGTTATGTAGCAGCAATTCATGTTTTGTATGAGAGTAGTTATGTAGCGGCGATTCATGTTTTGTATGAGAGTAGTTATGTAGCGGCGATTCATGTTTTGTATGAGAGTAGTTATGTAGCAGCAATTCATGTTTTGTATGAGAGTAGTTATGTAGCGGCAATTCATGTTTTGTATGAGAGTAGTTATGTAGCGGCAATTCATGCTTTGTATGAGAGTAGTTATGTAGCGGCAATTCATGTTTTGTATCAGAGTAGCTCTCTAGAGGAGAACCATCTGTTCATTGGTAAGGACCCCCCTCACACATACACACACACACACACACACACACACACACACACACACACACACACACACACACCGCCCCACACACCTCATCATACCTCAATGGAAGTCGGCTGGTGGAAGATTTCTGTCAAGGTTCTGGGAGGATTGGGGAGTTAATGTTGTATGTTACCGACCCCTATGTTACCGACCCCTATGTTACCGACCCCTATGTTACCGACCCCTATGTTACCGACCCCTATGTTAACGACCCCTATGTTACCGACCCCTATGTTACCGACCCCTATGTTACCGACCCCTATGTTACCGACCCCTATGTTACCGACCCCTATGTTACCGACCCCTATGTTACCGACCCCTATGTTAACGACCCCTATGTTACCGACCCCTATGTTACCGACCCCTATGTTACCGATCCCTATGTTACCGACCCCTATGTTACCGACCCCCATGTTACTGATCCCTATCAGATGAGGAAAATTTAAAGTCAACCCCGTGGGCTTAAAATTAAAGCGAGCGTTAGTGTGTGTGTGTGGGGGGGGGGGGCTGGGGGGAATTATGTCGAATCTCAAACGACTCACATGTGCTGATCTGGGCGCTTAATGCGGGCAAGTTACAAGTTTAAAATGAAACAGGTAGGTGGGATGACTTTAGTGAAATGATGAGTTTGGTGTTATGGGATGCCTTTAGTGAAATGTTGAGTTTGTTTGCAGTGGATAACCGTAGTGAAATGTTGAGTTTGTTTGCAGTGGATGACCTTAGTGAAATGTTGAGTTTGTTTGCAGTGAATGACTTTAGTGAAATGTTGAGTTTGTTTGCAGTGGATGACCTTAGTGAAATGTTGAGTTTGTTTGCAGTGGATGACTTTAGTGAAATGTTGAGTTTGTTTGCAGTGGATAACCTTAGTGAAATGTTGAGTTTGTTTGCAATGGATGACTTTAGTGAAATGTTGAGTTTGTTTGCAGTGGATAACCTTAGTGAAATGTTGAGTTTGTTTGCAATGGATGACTTTAGTGAAATGTTGAGTTTGTTTGCAGTGGATGACTTTAGTGAAATGTTGAGTTTGTTTGCAGTGGATGACTTTAGTGAATTGTTGAGTTTGTTTGCAGTGGATGACTTTAGTGAAATGCTGAGTTTGTTTGCAGTGGATGACTTTAGTGAAATGTTGAGTTTGGTGGCATGGCTTAAGTGGAATGATGAGTTTGATGGCATGGGATGACTTTACTGAAATGATGAGTCTGGTGGCATGGGATATGTCTAGACCGGTAACTAGATGATAGAAGGGTTTTATAAATAAGTACACTCAAAATCGCTGGCCTCAAGTTAGCAATCTTGATCGTGGGCATTATTTAAGCTTGATCGTGGGCCTTATTTAAGCTTGACCATTGAAATTATTTCACCTTGATCGTGGGCATTATTTAAGCTTGATCGTGGGCATTATTTAAGCTTGATCGTGGGCATTATTTAAGCTTGATCGTGGGCATTATTTAAGCTTGATCGTGGGCATTATTTAAGCTTGATCGTGGGCATTATTTAAGCTTGATCGTGGGCATTATTTCACCTTGAGTGTGGACGTTATGTCCATTTTAAAAACATAATTTAGTCGACATACACGTTATATTTTATTGAAAGAATATCTGAAAGAGTTAAGGAATTTATTCCAAAGACTTGCAGATACGCAAGGCAGTAAGAAGCATCTCAAAATATGTACACACAACTATTGGTCATTCTCATATGTACACAAAACTATTGGTCATTCTCATATGTACACAAAACTATTGGTCATTCTCATATGTACACAAAACTATTGGTCATTCTCATGTACACAAAACTATTGGTCATTCTCATATTTACACAAAATTATTGGTCATTCTCATGTACACAAAACTATTGGTCATTCTCATATGTACACAAAACTAGTGTGCATTCTCATACCTGTTAATTTTTGGATTAAAACAAGAAAAATATTTGATGTAAGGACAACATTGATGTAAGGGCAACGTTGATGTAAGGGAAATGTTGATGTAAGGGCAACGTTGAAGTATTTTTAGTACACATCTTTCTAAGACGGGCCGAGGTGTTGTTGTGTGACGTCACCGTGTCCTTCCTCCCTCATTTGTTTTCGTTCACACTCCTTGGAGTAAGTATTTCTAGACGTTATGTTGTGAAGGATCTAGTAGCCAGGACCGGGTCGTTACTCAAGTACGAGAGCAAGGGGCTCGGTCCTGTGTCGTGTATAGGAAACAGCGTTTTATGTTTCCGACACACTTTGTTTTAGTTGGGGGGAAAAACCCGGATGTAAATGACGTTTGACGTATGTCATATCCGGTGTCGCTCACAGAGTCACGTCATAAAGAGCATTGGTACTATCCCTTGGGTTATCTTCCCCCTTTGGGTTGTCTGGTATAAGGTGGAAAGGATTAGCTTACGGATGTATATTTCAGCGGTTCTAAAATCACTACTTCCTCCACCTAAAGATATATGTTTTAGAACTCCGTAATGGGACCAACAATGTCATGGGTTGGTCACGAAATGTCATCAATAATGTCATGGGTTGGTCACGAAATGACATCAATAATGTCATGGGTTGGTCACGAAATGACATCAATAATGTCATGGGTTGGTCACGAAATGACATCAATAATGTCATGGGTTGGTCAAGAATTTGACGTTTGTATTTAGTGGGCCCGGTGTGCGTTCAAATAGGGTTGTCAGAAAGTGACAATAGAGATGGCCTTAAGATTGAAAGTACATCAAGTGCCCTAACATTGACAGTACATTACGTACCCTAACATTGACAGTACATTACGTACCCTAACATTGACAGTACCACATGACCAGTACCACAGGACTTCAACATGACTTACAAGTACAGCACGACTTACCTGTACAACACGACCTACCTGTACAGCGCGACCTACCTGTACAGCACGATCTACCTGTACAGCACGATCTACCGTACAACACCACTTACCTGTACAGCACCAACTGTACAGCCCCACTTTCCTGTACAGCCCCACTTACCTGTACAGAAGAACAAACTTGTACAACAGTGTGCAGTGACAGAACGAATGTCAGCCCAACACTTCCCGGAATCTCTGCAGTTTTCAAAACAAGGAAATGTATTCAGTAGCTATCCATTAGCTTTAGTGCTACAGTAGCTGTCCATTAGCTTTAGTGCTACAGTAGCTGTCCCTTAGCTTTAGTGATACAGTAGCTGTCTATTAGCTTTAGTGCTACAGTAGCTGTCCATTAGCTTTAGTGCCACCGTAGCTGTCCATTAACTTTAGTGCTACCGTGGCTGTCCATTAGCTTTAGTGCTACAACAGCTGTCCATTAGATTTTGTGCTACCATAGCTTTCCATTAGCTTTAGTGCTACAGTAGCTGTCCATTAGCTTTAGTGCTACAATAGCTGTCCATTAGCTTTAGTGCTACAACAGCTGTCCATTAGATTTAGTGCTACCATAGCTTTCCATTAGCTTTAGTGCTACAGTAGCTGTCCATTAGCTTTAGTGCTACAATAGCTGTCCATTAGCTTTAGTGCTACAGTAGCTGTCCATTAGCTTTAGTGCTACCGTAGCTGTCCATTAACTTTAGTGCTACCGTGGCTGTCCATTAACTTTAGTGCTACCGTGGCTGTCCATTAGCTTTAGTGCTACAACAGCTGTCCATTAGATTTTGTGCTACCATAGCTTTCCATTAGCTTTAGTGCTACAGTAGCTGTCCATTAGCTTTAGTGCTACAACAGCTGTCCATTAGATTTAGTGCTACCATAGCTTTCCATTAGCTTTAGTGCTACAGTAGCTGTCCATTAGCTTTAGTGCTACAATAGCTGTCCATTAGCTTTAGTGCTACAGTAGCTGTCCATTAGCTTTAGTTCTACAGTAGCTGTTTCCCGTCTCTGTTTTAATTCATACAATTCTATTCACTTTTCAAATATCATTAACCAAATAATCCCCCCCCCCCCCCACAAAAAAAATACAACATCTATAAATATAATGACCTCATTATGGGTAGCATGTAGGTCACAACCACATGAAAAATTACCAAACAAACTGTCACATTGACAAAACGTTTGTTGTCATAGGTTTTATTTTTTGTTTTTGTTTTTTTTTGGTTGCTTTTTTCCCTGTGAAGATTTAAGCATTCCTTTCACATATTGAATTAGTTTGTCTAAGTTATAATCTCATAGGATGTCTGAGTTATAATCTCATAGGATGTCTTATTTATAATCTCATAGGATGTCTGAGTTATAATCTCATAGGATGTCTGAGTTATAATCTCATAGGATGTCTGAGTTATAATCTCATAGGATGTCTGAGTTATAATCTCATAGGATGTCTGAGGATGTAATATAAAATGTAAAAAAATGTCTTTAAACCCGTGGTCTTGATGGGTAATGTCTAGTTATTTACAAAACGGTTCCTCATGTCCCATGGGTAAGCCTTGATGGGTAATGTCTAGTTATTTACAAAACGGTTCTCATGTCCCATGGGTAAGCCCTTTAGTGTATACAACCAATCAAGTTTTGTTCTCAACCTATGCTTCCATATTCTCCCCCATCCGCACTTATTTTTTTATATCCCGGACCCCAGCCCCGCTAATCCCATGAAACAGAAGCCCACAGTTAAAACTACTCAGTAAACCCCCGGGTCGGGTTCCATGTTAACCCGGGGCCTTGCTTTTAAAACCGCTTCTCTCGTTTCCAGCATTTTTACCTTTCCAATGGAACCTTCTATATCTCTCTCTCGCTCCGTCTCACTCCCACTCCCACTCCCTCCCTCTCCCCCTCTCTCTCTTGCCTCTGTCTTTCCCTCCCCCTATCTCTCTCTCTTGCCCCTCTCTCTTTCCATCTCTCTCTCGCTCCCTATCACTCCCCTCTCTCTCTGGCCACTCTGTCTCTTGCCAATCTCTCTCTGGCCAATCTCTCTGGCCAATCTCTCTCTTGCCAATCTCTCTCGCTCCCTCTCGCTCCCTCTCCCTCTCGCTCCTCTCCTTTCCTCTCTTCCCTCTCTCTCTCTTGCATCTTTCTCTCTTGCCTCTCTCTCTCTCTTGCCCCTCTCTCTCTCACACTCCCTCCCTCTCTCTCTTGCCCCTCTCTCTTGCCTCTCTTACTTGCCTCTCTCTTTTGTCTCTATCTCTCTTGATCCTCTCTCTTGCCTCTCTCTCTTGGCTATCTCTCTTGCCTCTCTCTCTTGCCTCTCTTACTTGCCTCTCTCTCTCTCTTGCCTCTCTCCCCTCTCTCTCTCTCTTGGCATTAAAATCCTAATCATTTCATCTAGCCATCGGAAACGGTCGGCTCGGGTGCACCTCGTGGTGGCCTCGGTGATAGGCAATCCCTCAAGACTCTACCAATGGAGGGGTTAGTGGAGGGGACGGGGGCATTCGGCAGCTAGTGGTGTCCCTTGGCTGGGACTTAGCACGTCCTTTTACATTGACTATTTTATCATTATATCTTTTTTTTTTTTAAACAGAGCTGTTCATTGTCTTCAGTCTTGATAATTGTAGCAGAGCTATGGAGTGGTTCTCATACTTTGTAATAAACTATTATAACATTTGGCTGCACCTAGTTTAAATGAAGGGACAGCAAATACAACTACAAGTCAACTATACTTTTCCATATCACACTTTAACTTTAACAATTGGTTTAAACCAGGGCGTTGCAGAAAAGTCACAAAAAGTCTAATCTGATTCTAAAAAGTGCAACTTTTATGATATGATATTCTTACTAGCCCAGTGATCGCCCATCTTTAGTTAGGAGGTCCATGTCCCACATGACTACGAGCTGAATTGTCCATCTTTAGTTGGGAGATCCATGTCCCACATGGCTACGAGCAGAATTGTCCATATTTAGTTAGGAGGTCCAAGTTACACATGGCTACGAGCTGAATTGTCCATCTTTAGTTAGGAGGTCCATGTCCCACATGACTACGAGCAGAATTGTCCATCTTTAGTTAGGAGATCCATCTCCCACATGGCTACGCGCTGAATCACGAAGCCATATTTAGTTGTTGTTTTTAATGTTGTTATGTCTCGTGTTCCTTTATGTATTATAGCCGTGTTAGGTCAGAGGTTACAGATTATTCATTTGACAGCGAGATACGCGAACCGTACTAAAGAAAGTGAACTACTGCACTTTCATTTTATCAAGGTCCTCTTATTCAATGGACCGAAGCCTTGGGGGGGGGGGGTGAACAACGCGAACTTTTCATTACATGCAGCAGGTAAAATGCAAATAGTCGGTATTAGGTCACGCAGTCCGCAGAAAGCAACAAAACTCAATCGCATTTTAATGGGTCTTACAGGGCTTACACCCCCCCCACACACACACACAAACACAAAGACAAACACACACTCATACATTAAAAACTGTAATAAACTTTGAAATGGTGACGGTGACGATACGATGCTGTGTGGGTAATATGTGGATAGATATCTGCTGTGTGGTAATATGTGGATAGATATCTGCTGTGTGGGTAATATGTGGATAGATATCTGCTGTGTGGGTAATATGTGGATAGATATCTGCTGTGTGGGTAATATGTGGATAGATATCTGCTGTGTGGGTAATATGTGGATAGATATCTGCTGTGTGGGTAATATGTGGATAGATATCTGCTGTGTGGGTAATATGTGGATAGATATCTGCTGTGTGGGTAATATGTGGATAGATATCTGATGTGTGAAACTCAAGATTTATGACATCAGTGCTTTCATTGTGATGAACTCTCACCCCGCACCAACCCCAGACGACCTATCACCCCACCTCAGACCCCAGGCGACCGCCGCCCCTTTGAAAAAACACCGCTGGAACATAAACGTAATTATGAGTCAGGGAACATTTCTGTCAGTCGGGAATATTTCTATCAGCAGGGATCATTAGGGAAGAGTTGTGACATTGAGGAAAAGTTGTGACAGTGGCGAAAAGCAGTGACAGTGGATAACGTTTGTGACAGAAGCTCTTACACCAGCTTGTTTTACACGTGTTTTAAAGTTGTTGTATTTTGGAGAAGACTCATCATGTCACCTGAGGGTGTCGTGTTTGAAAAAGGTGGGTGATGAGCTATGGTGCTGGGGTTGTTACATTGCATGAGTAATGGTTTGATACCTGGCTATGATGCATGGTACCCGTGGTAATCTAGGGTAATGTAGGGAAATGTACGGTAATGTAGGTTAATGTAGGGTAATGTTGGGTAATGTATGGTAACCGTCATATTAATATATAATTTATTACAAGTTTATAATTTGACATTTACCTGTTTTAAACACATGGCCAACCTCTAAAACCTGACATTTACCTGTTTTAAACACATGGCCACCCTCTAAAACCTGACATTTACCTGTTTTAAACACCAGGCCAACCTCTAAAACCTGACATTTTCCTGTTTTAAACACATGGCCACCCTCTAAAACCTGACATTTACCTGTTTTAAACACCTGGCCAACCTCTAAAACCTGACATTTTCCTGTTTTAAACACATGGCCACTCTCTAAAACCTGACATTTACCTGTTTTAAACACATGACCACCCTCTAAAACCTGGCATTTACCCGCTTTAAACACATGGCCAACCTCTAAAACCTGACATTTACCTGTTTTAAACACATGGCCACCCTCTAAAACCTGACATTTACCTGTTTTAAACACCAGGCCACCCTCTAAAACCTGACATTTACCTGTTTTAAACACCTGGCCAACCTCTAAAACCTGACATTTTCCTGTTTTAAACACATGGCCACTCTCTAAAACCTGACATTTACCTGTTTTAAACACATGACCACCCTCTAAAACCTGGCATTTACCCGCTTTAAACACATGGCCACCCTCTAAAACCTGACATTTACCCACATACACATCGAATCGTTTTTCCCTCGAGATCCCTAAAAATAATGACCTCTATTTTAATGACACAATCTTACGTCTCTGTTTGTAGTCAGTGCTCATTTTCACCCTTTACAAACCCCCTTCTTCTCTGCCCCTTCTTTTCTGACCCTTCTTTTCTGCCCCTTCTTTTCTGCCCCTTCTTTTCTGCCCATTCTTTTCTGCCCCTTCTTTTCTGCCCCTTCTTTTCTGCCCCTTCTTGTCTGCCCCATCCCCACACCTTTAAAAAGAAAACCTCACACGGGCTCATAGACGTGGGTTTCAATTTAAATCATTTTTCGGGCTTTTCTCTCCTAACTTACACTTAGTCAGGTAATTATTAAAGTAATAAGACAGGTTACTTCATCCTCGAAAGTTAAGTGAATTCTTGATTTATCATTTTAAAATAAAAATACATTTATTCATATAATTTCAAAAATTAAAATTAAAAAAGTATCAAGGGGAGGAAATGTTTACCTTTAAATTTTTATTATTTTAGTTACTTCCCCTGAATATTTAAAATTTTAATATTTTTTTTAAATAAAAAAAAAGAGAATAATCCCATAACTAAGGCGATTATTTCACCTGCTGATCACAAAGATCATGCAAGATGCTAAGACTGTAAACTTCTAGATAGAAATAGCGGTGGAAACTAATTGTATTTAACAAGTTATGGGGATCAGTTCCAGCTTGAGCTAACAAACTAACAAGTTATGGGAATCAGTTCCAGCTTGAGCTAACAAACTAACAAGTTATGGGGATCAGTTCCAGCTTGAGCTAACAAACTAACAAGTTATGGGGATCAGTTCCAGCTTGAGCTAACAAACTAACAAGTTATGGGGATCAGTTCCAGCTTGAGCTAACAAACTAACAAGTTATGGGGATCAGTTCCAGCTTGAGCTAAACCACTAACAAGTTATAGCTTAAAATTTAAAATTACCGAAAACTAACTTCACATTAATCCTTTTGTTTCTATTGGACACGAAGTTAAGTGAATGGATTGAAGCAATTGGATTGAAGTAGTTGAATTGGAGTAATTGAATTGAAGAAAAAAAAAAGAAAAAAATAGTTGAATTGGAGTAATTGGATTGAAGTAACTGGATTAAAGTCATTGGATTGAAGTAATTGGAATGAAGTAATTGGAATAAAGTAGTTGCATTGAAGTAATTGGATAAAAGTAATTGGATAAAAGTAATGGGTATGAAGTAGTTGCAATGAATTAATTAGATTGAAGTATCTCACACATTCAATATTCCCCACTTCCACTCACACATTAAATATTCCCCACTTCCACTCACACATTCAATATTCCCCACTCCCACTCACTATTCAATATTCCCCCCTCCCACTCACACATTCAATATTCCCCACTCCCACTCACTATTCAATATTCCCCCCTGCCACTCACACATTCAATATTCCCCACTTCCACTCACACATTCAATATTCCCCACTCCCACTCACACATTCAATATTCCCCACTCCCAATCACACATTCAATATTCCCCACTCCCACTCACACATTCAATATTCCCCACTGCCACTTATACGCGACTCTGTCAATGTAGCTCATCATGCCAGTATTTAATCAGCTTTATAAAAAAAAACTTTTCTTCGAACTTAAATTACAATTCGAGTGAGCTCCCCCCACTTCGTCTCGAGCACTTGCAGAAAGTGCTTGAGATCTTTGGCACACCCCACTCAACCTACGCCCAACAATGCCCCGATTGACGAGCCCACCCTCTCAACCTACGCCCGCCGCGGCCCTCGTGACATTCCTCGTGCAATAACCAAAACTCGCCCCCCCCCCATCCCGTGTCATCCCAACAACAACGTGGTTTCAGTCATCAGACGGCAACGCTCTCCGCCACGGGTGCACCCGACCGCCTGTTCAATACCTGGCACATTGCCGGTGCCATTATCCATGACGTCACACCTAGGAGCTAAGCGATCAGAAGTAGATGTGAGAATTTGTTGCCATGAATTCACACTAAATCGTTCTTATTATTAACACCGCGTCTCAACCCCACCCACCCACCCCCACCACTTTCCCTTCCAATAGAACTTAACGCACCTAATAAAAGCTTCCAAGATGTCTGCTCTGTTTAAGATGAGAGGCTCGTGTCATCGTAACTTGGCACTAATCTGATCTACTTTAGAAATACAGTAGACTTTAGAAACCGAAGCTCATGAAGTCTTCCCCAGCGCACCCACTCCGCTAGACTCAACTGGCCATCAACTACTCCTCCCCCCCCAGCAGTCTTTATTCCAGTAGGGCCGCAAAGCGGCACGCCGGGAGCTTTCTGTCCCTGAGACAGCCTCACCCACCCTTCTACTCGATTGACTATGCGAGTGAGACGGCACCAGAGAAGGAACTCCTGGCCGGCCGGGGTCCTGCTTTTACACAGCAACGGGGCCGGACTATCTTGGGCTGGGGCGGATACGTTTTACGTCCCTTTGCCCCCCCCCCCCCAATTTCCTACCCTGGGAAGACTTGTGTTTCACAGACGCCCTCTAATAGGGTTTACGTGGTTTTCTGCACTGTGACTAACTCACACCGCAGCTGGGAGAGAAAAGAGGTTTCCTAGGAGCAGTACCCTCAGAGACAGCACTAATTTATTCATATGTCAGAGATCTAAGTTTTTTTTTTAATAAACTAAAGTCAAATGCTCTTGGTCTTATGGCAACATCTCCCACTAAAATAAATGGATCTAATTGGATTTTTTCCTAAATGGAGCTCAGGCAAGTTTTCTCGAAAATAGAGTAATGTTTACTGAAGCTTGCTTTCAACTTATCGCATGAGGATGTGTCCAAACACGGGGGTTGGGGGTCGGGGGGTGGTCCTCTTTATCTATTTTTTATATTACATAATCTAGTTTAGAGATGAACTGACGATTTTTTATATTAATCAAAAGGAACACACAACAAATACACCCATACCTCGCTTTACGGCCTAGATACGTTCCGGAAAAGTTGGCCGTAAAGCGAAAAGCCGTATAATGAATCAATAATTTTGATATAAACCCATACAAATTTAATTAGATCTGTTCCAATTTTTGTTTAAAATAAAATAGTCGTTAGTTCATAAATCATTTATTCTTTTCATTTCCTATAAAAATAAAAGTACAAAACATTGTAATAGTAAACAGAAATTTAAAAAAATAAACATATAAATTAAAAAACAAAAGAAATCATATGCACATATTTATACATAAATTAAAATTCACCAATTAATCCAAACAAACAAAACAGAAACAAACACGTCAACTTACTGAGTCACAGGATATGAATAAGGTGGGATAGCACAGGGTATGAATAAGGTGGGATAGCACAGGGTATGAATAAGGTGGGATAGCACAGGGTATGAATAAGGTGGGATAGCACAGGGTATGAATAAGGTGGGATAGCACAGGGTATGAATAAGGTGGGATAGCACAGGGTATGAATAAGGTGGGATAGCACAGGTTATGAATAAGGTGGGATAGCACAGGAAATAAGGCAACTAAAGCAGCACTAATCCTTTGCTGCCCTCTTGGACACTACTTCTGAGCTAAGTGCTATATTATATTTTTTGATACATTTTCATTTTATTCGTTATTGTGTTTGTTCGCTGATGAAGGCTTCCTGCCGACACGTTCGTTGTTTTGTTGCGTTCCTTTTATCAGGTTTAACATTACTGTGTTCTACTAATTTCCTATTGTAACTAAAGCAGAGCCGCCTAATGGGAGAAGCTGAAACTAAAGAGAGGGTATCTATTGGCCGTATAATGAAACATCGTGGGCCGTAAACCGAAAAAGTGCCATAATTTAAAGTTGGCCGTAAAGCGAAATGCCGTATAAAGAGCGGCCGTATAGCGAGGTATAGGTGTATAACATATACTTGGATCATAATATGTTCACCGGCTATAAGCGATGGTGTTTCTGCCATCTTTATTGTGATGGTGTTTCTGTCATCTTCACTGTGATTCAAATGAACAAATCAATGCGTTCGATCAGTGATACTCTCTGTTATTGATGTTCGATCTGTAACATCTTATAACTGACTGCCAAACATCTGACTCCACACAATCAACACCCCCAAACTACCCACCCGCACGTGCAACCCACACGCAATCCACACCCCAAGCCACACATGATCCACACCTCCAACAAACCCACCAACACCATCACCCCACACCCCCAAATTCTCCACAGCACGGCTCTCACCCACCCCCAGCCCGTAATCCCACCGAACATCAACCACCATCCATCTCACCCCACAGCCAACACCCCTCCCTTATATTTTCAAATGCAATGTAGTGTTCAAACCACCCCCCCCCCCTTTTTTTCCTTCAGAATCTATGTCGGAGCCAGACCTCTTCTACATGTCATACCTGACGTAAAAATTTACAGCTTTTTGCTGTGACCAAAGTTGTAATTGTGGCCCAAAAGAAGTGAACCACATCTTCACACAACGAAACGTTTGCACTCTACCAAAAGGCTGGCTTTCCTCCCTTAAGTTTCAAGAGCGTTTTGAGCGAACGGGGTGGCTTTTGTTTTACTGGCGCCACCAAGCCGACGTGGAAGTTCGTATGTGTTTGTTGGCGGGGGGGGGGGGGGGAATCGAAAGGATTCTGGGATTTTAATATGTTTTACCAAAAACGTTCCAATCTCGTCTCAATGATACTCGAATGTACTGAATGGTCTCTTACAAGAACATTCGTGCTTCAATCACACTGTGGACCTTGTGGCCAATCACACATTGGACCTTGTGGTAACATTCGCCTTATTTCAAACATTAAAATTATAATCCATATAATGGCATTCGAACCTTTCTCCTTTGACTACATAATTGTTTTTAAATTTTAAAAAAGATAACAAAAATTAAGTTTAAACCACTTCATCATATCACTTCTTCTAGCTGCCTCTGTACTTAATATTAATACTAAACCCTGAACATGATTTCTTATGAACCAGTAAGCCTGAACATGTTATATAACTTCCTGCAGTCAGCAAACAAATTTTAGTCTTGAAATATATATATATATATATATATATATATATATATATATTGTGTGAATAAAATTAATCATTGTATACAACCTTTTAAAATTAAAAAAAAATAGTAATCGACAATCTATGGCAATCCCTGTGACGTGTAACCGCTTTGTGTAGTAGACAGGTGCTAATGGAATTTTTTGGAGGTAACAGTGGGAGCTAATGGCAGCAGGTGGTCCAGCAGTAGATGGTCCAGCAGTAGATGGTCCAACAGTAGATTGTCCAGCAGTAGATGGTCAACAGAAGATGGTCCAACAGTAGATTGTTCAGCAGTAGATTGTCCAGCAGTAGATGGTCCAGCAGTAGATGGTCCAGCAGTAGATGGTCCAACTAAAATAATTCTTAATATTAAATTCCATCTTTATTTGTTTTGCCTTTTTAATCGGATACTCCAGAAACACCGGGCAGTTACCCTTGTGTGGTTACTCGGGCAGTTAGCCTTGTGTGGTTACCCAGACTCCTATTCACAGCCCCAGACCACAGTCGACTCTTCCCTCAATACTCCTACTCCTACTCCTACATTACTTTCCATCTATCCGTCCATCCCTGTGGCGCTACAGCCCATGTAGGGCTTTGGCCTGCCTCACAACTTCCTTCCACTCAGACCATCCACCCCTGTGTCGCTACAGCCCATGTAGGGCTTTGGCCTGCCTCACTACTTCCTTCCACTCAGACCTAACTAATGCTTTTCTTTTCCATGCTTAGATTCCGAGTTGTAAAAATAATTCCAACATCATCCATCAATCTAAGCCTAGGTCTTGCTTTGAGCCTTTTTCCTCTGGGGTTTTGATGATGCACTCACTCCACTCCCGTGCCCTCTACATTACTTTAGAATCACATGTTGCAGTTTTGTCTATAAACTTTTATTTCCGCGTTTGTTCCGTATTCAGAAATGGAATTCATCTGCCACTTGTTTCATGCCGTGTGGTCATAAAGACTTGTTAGAGCTCCATTCAGTGCTGCGACGTTGTCTTTTTACGACTTGCTTAGTGCTTTATCGTTAAGGTTTTTCAGACTTCATACAGTGCTGTTACATAAAAATCTTGTTACGACAGCACCCAGTGCTCTAAAGGTCTGTCTGGAGCTCGAGTGTGTAATTCAATCTGAATGCCGTGTGTTGTGTTATTCCCCCCAACCCCATCCCCACCACCGCAACCCCCAAACCCATACCCACCCCAAACCACCCCCCACGGTCTCGTCGGGAGTATGTCCAACGCGACACGCCCTACCGATTTGTATGTGAGATTAAATCATAACGACATGCCCCAGAGGCGCCCCCGGTGATTTTTGTCCGGATTTTTATTTCTTCAGGTTATAAACCACCCCAGGTGTTCCAGTGTCCTGTCGGGGTCTCAGTGCCCTATAGGTTCCCAAGTGTCTAGTAGGTCATTGCGAGTGTCGAGTTTCCGTCTTAACAGCTGCATTCTGTAGGTGTCAATGGGTATGCACATAGCACCACTTTATATATAGACCAGCCAGGTTAGACAAGAGGTATGTTGTAGTGACGTCAATCAAGATGTATGGTATGGTGACGTAAGTGTAAGCATATACGTGGCATGGAGTCGGAAGAGGGGGGGTGTGAAGGTGCTGCGGTCTTCCCCGGATATCTCTATCTTGTACGCACGTGGTGGTTGCTTTTTTGTTGTTGTTTTTTTTAAATAAAGAGTCACAGGACGCCAGAAGGTCGTCTTCCCCCCACCCCACCCCCCTTCCCGTAAAATAACGCCCCACTGCACGTGGTCAATGTTCGTTGTGTTAACTGTCTGTGATTTTCGTGAGTGATGGGCGGTTAACATAAGTCCCCCCCCCCCCCCACACTTTTTTTTTTTGCGCCCCGAATTCCAGCATCGTCTAGAGACAGCACAGTTGCAGTTCTCGCGTTGAAATTGTATTATCTGCGAGTTCGTATCCGACAAAGATATTGGCAGTTTCTTGCCTTCTGGGTCTTTAGTGCAATGAGCTGTTCAATGGTGTTTACATAACTTGGTGGATCAACGTGTACTTTATGATCACAATAACACGGCCACGAAACAGGGGATTCCCCGTTTGTTGCTCGTTATTCTGTTCATTGATCGATGTCATCACATCCGCATTCCGTGCGCAAAATTGATGCGTCCTTAAACTGAGCCAATATCACCAGAGGTCCTTGAATGCGAACTAATTTGTCGGCTATACAGTTTATTTGTTAAGATATTTATTATTATTGTTTTGCTATTCCAAAAGGTGTCAAGGCATGTTATCAAATTTATTTTAAAAAATAACTTTGCAAAAATGGCTCGAGAGCTTATAGCATTGTAATGTAGGCCTATTATACTTTTCAATTTAAAGAATCTTTTTTTTTTTAAATTACAAAGATCTATTAGGACTTGCGAGTCACATGCATTCTCACATGCACACTCACATGCACACTCACATGCACACTCACATGCACACTCACATGCACACTCACATGCACAGTCACCCTCGGAAATAACCTCTGTTACGGACTGTTATTAATATGGAGAATTTAATCTCTTATTTAATTCTATGGCTCGTTCTAAAACAGTACATAACAAAAGACGATACCAAATGATAAATACAATAACAAATAATACGATACTCAAACCAGGGCTAATTACATTTGATACGTTTTTAGTGTTTGAATTATAATAAATTACAAAATCAAACAAATATGAGTAAAAGTATTGACTTACAGTTTGGCAGGTACCGGTACTATGTTAATAAAAATACAGTGTGCAAAAGTTGTACAATGAGGAAAAGAAAGCTACACATACACAGTAAACAAGCACTGTCTAATAGCACAATAGTAACACACGCTCCAAGTCTCGTGATAAAGGATCTGCCTGCCTTCATTCAATCTTTGGTCTTTTTATAGTCTACTTCTGTGAGATTATTCCAGAAAAGAACACGCAGTGTAACTGCTTCCAGCAAACACCAGATTATTCGACAATATTCGACAGGAACAGGCTATACTAAACTTGTTGTAAACAAGGTTAAAGGGAGACTATTATTTCGCTAGCCCGACCTCAAAAGCGGCCTCGAGTGTGTTGACTGCAAGAGGTCATGCACAGGGAAAGCGTGAAGCAAAACCCGTCACCTACATAACACCTCGGTCATCCTCGCGGGAGAAGGGCGAACAAGAACGATATGTGGGTAGAAAATAACGTCACAAGAGCTCGATACCTGGTCAATGGTCAGCTTAATGCCCGAGTCTTAGGGATAGAAACTTACCCTAACGATCTCATGATCGGGCTCGACACCGGAAACGGTTTAACGGCTCCGATTTTAACATTTTAAAAATGAATAAATAAAAAAAAAAAATAACAAAATCGGTTCCATTGCGTGTTCTCTTACTCTTCCCTGACAAATGCGACTGTGACCTCAAAGGCGGCGGCTACGAAAAATTGAGCAAACGATCCCTTGTTTGATTTGATTTGTTTGTTTTTTAAAACTCCTTTCTACGAATGTCCAAATAAACAAACAACAGGTACACCCCCCCCCCTCACATGCACGATATCGACACGGTGTGTGCACGCGTGTTTACGCAGACACGCATGGGTGAGACACCGGGTGATCTATTGCCCGTATGTGTGTCAAATGACGATGAGTTTGTTTTGGGCGATACTTTTGGAATTCATTTAGTGCAACGTCAGCATTTTGGAATGGTACACCGACCGTTTAATGGATTCCCGTTTGTTGTTCTTTCTTTCGACTTCGCCATGTGAATGTCTCAAGATGACTGGGCAACTTTAAAAGCACAACCCTTTTATATATTGCTTTGAATTGCCTTCAATTTTTGTAAAACTTTATATAAATGTAAATTAAAAAAACGAGCTCCCACTATTACACACATACATGATCCACATTGTGGTTGTCGGTAAACTGACAAGCCCTCACTATCATAAACTCAAATGGACTGTATGACGCCATGTCTCCATGAAGGTCAAAGGATGTCCCCATGAAGGTCAATGAATGCATATTAAATAGGTGTGGACATAAGGCATCCGTCAAATGAATTTTGTAAAAATGGCCACATCCCCCCTTTCCCCCCCCCCCCCCCCCCCCCCGAATGATAAAAAAATAAAAAGAGAGAGAGATTTTAACAACGTAATGTAAATTAGGCAATGGTTTCAAGGGTAATCAATGGAATAGATATTTTACATGGCAGGGGAACCACGGCCTGAACTAGATAAATACTATTGAGGTAGAAGTGGCGCTGAATTCGTCCACTTAACAGCGTAATGTGAAAAGAAACCCTGTACGGAGAGGATCGGACCGGGAAGGGGGGGGGGGCGGGGGTTGGTCGCCCATGCGTGGCATCGTATTGAGCCAGAAAGGGAATAAACTCTGTTAAAGCTTGTTGTGAATTGTCTACCCATTTCTCCCTCGTAGCGTCCTCAAGGGTGCTGAGTACTATAGTTGGACACAGGATGTTGTGTGGGGGAGTGTGTAAGTTGTACAGGAAATTGTGTGTGGAGTGAATTGGGTTAAATTGTACAGAAAGAGGTGTACGGTGCGTAAAGTGTGTTTAATTGTACAGGGAATGGTGTGTACATCCACTAATGCTCTACTGCAATTTACTTTGTCTTTGTACATATTTTGTACCATAGTAATACAATGGCGTGTGTGGCTCCTACTCCATAATCTCTTGTGGAGCACCACATAATCTGAGAACTCCTGATGCAATACATACACGCAAAGCCCCCACGCCTCACGACCCCCACATCCACGACCCCCACATCCCTTCGGACCCCCAGACCAGCATACCGGACATAATTCAACGGCTCGTTGAGTCACGGCTCGTTAAGTCACGGCTCGTTGAGTCACGGCTCGTTGAGTCACGGCTCGTTGAGTCACGGCTTGTTGAGTCACGGCTCGTTGAGTCACGGCTCGTTGAGTCACGGCTCGTTGAGTCACGGCTCGTTGAGTCACGGCTCGTTGAGTCACGGCTCGTTGAGTCACGGCTCGTTGAGTCACGGCTCGTTGAGTCACGGCTCGTTGAGTCACGGCTCGTTGAGTCACGGCTTCAATGAAGTGAAACTCAAATTTTTTTGTTAACTCAATTTTTTTCTAACTCAAATTTTTATATTAAAAAAAAAAATGTTTTTTACTTTTTCTTTGCGCCCGGTACCGACCAGGCTGATCAAATTAAAGGCAAATTTGGTACATCAAAGGGCGAGTGGCAATAAAAGGCTAGTGGCAATAAAAGGCTAGTGGCAATAAAGAGCATGGTGCATTTCGTCCTTTTGCATTGCTTTGTTGAGGGGTGTGAGAAGATGCAGAAGGCGTAACTAGAACGGCGCCACGGTATTTACGGCCATGGGGATTTTTCTGATGTATATTTAAAACTTATACCACCCCCCCCCCCCCCAGCCAGGAGGTGAGGGGGTTTGAATTGAAAGATACCCTCTTAAAATTTCGAATAAATTACTAGAATTATTTTCTACGTTTGCTTTTATTGTAAAAACTCGGCGGGAGGTAGTTCAACTGTCGGAAGATCCTGACACTTTCTTGTGTCGTTAAAACTAATTATTAGGATAGGTGTGTCGAAATCTTGTTGACTTCCACAATTTGTATAACTTCATGATTTAGTCTATCATGTCAGATGTGAAGGTCAAGGTCGACATATGTGAAGGTCAGAAAACACATTTTTAGACTCACTTGCGCTGTCTATTTTATTACTGGCACTGTCCACTTCAGTAAGTGCCCTGCCCATTTCATTAGGGGCGCTTTTCATTTCATTAGGGGTGCTGTCCATTTCATTAAGGGCGCTGACCATTTCATTAAGGGTGTCGTACATTTCATTAGAGGCGCTTTCCATTTCATTTGGGTTACTGTCCATTTCATTAGGGGTGCTGCCCATTTCATTAGGGATGCTGTCCGTTTCATTTAGGATGCTATCCGTCGTTTCATTAAGGGTGCTGTCCGTTTCATTAGGGGCACTGTTCATTTCTTTGGGGGTGCTTTCCATTTCATTAAGATCGCTTTCCATTGCATTAGGGGCACTGTCCATTTCATTAAGGGCACTGTCCATTTCATTAGGGGCACTTTCATTAGGGCGCTGTCCATTTCATTAGGGGCACTGTCCATTTCATTAGGGGCACTGTCCATTTCATTAAGGGCACTGTCCATTTCATTAGGGGCACTGTCCATTTCATTAGGGGCACTGTCCATTTCATTAGGGGCACTGTCCATTTCATTAGCGGCACTGTCCATTTCATTAGGGGCACTGTCCATTTCATTAGGGGCACTGTCCATTTCATTAGGGGCACTGTCCACTTCATTGAGTCGCCAGGCCGGACATACACCTTCTAAACCACATGCGATGACCATTAAGATTCTGACAAAAATTAACAACTACGTCTCACCTGTAGCACAAAAGATTCTGACTCACTTGTATTCCTGCGACGCACCGGTGCTACAAGGTGTTGTGTTCATCCCGACCCCCCCCCCACCTTTTTTTTTGAAGCCCGACCCCCCACCACTCCAATTACCCAAGCCATGAATAACAACAAAAGCAAAAAGGCGCATTTTTTTAAGGTGCACATTTTTAAACAACAAAATCGCACCCACCGAGAAAACCTGGCCAACAAGATTTGATCAAGGATCTGCGCCCCCCCCCCCCCCCCCACCCGAATTCGTATCGTCTGCATTAACGACCTCTATTCTTTGGACACCCGAAATTGTTTAATGACCCCGCCCCCAAACACTTCTTTTTTTTTGGGGGGGGGGGGGGGGGGAGGGGTCCTTTCCAGACCAAACTGATAATGTTTCTAGTTGAATGTGGTGATACGACCATGTCATAAACAGATAAAAAAAAAATTCCCATTTCTTTAAATTATTATTTTTTGTTTGCAGCAATATTTCAAAAAAAAAAAAAAAAAAAAAAAAAGTTAGGCCCTATTATATATATCATTTGTATGTTGACCTCCCAAAAATTGTTGATCACGCATTCAATTCGGTTCAGCCGTACAGCGGAATGGGGTCTGATGGTATCTGGTAGGACAACCCACCTTCCCTCCCTCCCTATTTTGTTCTTAATTCATCGTAGGTCCTGTGCGTCTGTAGGCGAATAAATAGTTTTTTTATGTCCATGTAAGATGCATTATTTAAGATAACATTGTTTTTCGTCGAATGTAGGCCTGGGGGTGGCAACAGTGTATGCTGGGGCAGTTCAAAGACTCGTGTTGTTGAGGACACAGCCATCGACAAACGGCGCGATTAAAAAGGGGGAGGGGGTGGGGGAGTTAGAGGGGGTGTGTGCTAGGGATCATGTGATCAACATCCTGGGATATAGTTTAAGGGATAATTTGATCCACATCACGGGATATAGTTTGAGGGATTATGCGCCAAGACGAATGCGTTGTTTGAATCTATTATGTAACACTGCACACCTCAGTCTCAACCAGGCTCGACCATCAGACATACTACCTGACCATCAGACCCACTACCCGACCATCAGGCCCACTACCTGACCATCAGGCCCACTACATGACCACCAGGCCCACTACCTGACCATCAGGCCCACTACCTGACCATCAGGCCGACTACCTGACCATAAGCCCACTACCTGACCATCAGGCCCACTACCTGACCATCAGGCCCACTACGTGACCATCAGGTCCACTATCTGACCATCAGGCCCACTACCCGACCATAAGGCCCACTACCTGACCATCAAGCCCACTACCTGACCATCAGGCCCACTACCTGACAATCAGGCCCACTACCCGACCATAAGGCCCACTACCTGACCATCAGGTCCACCACCCGACCATCAGGACCACTACCTGACCATAAGGCCCACCACCCGCCCATCAAGCCCACAACCCGACCATCAGGCCCCCCACCCGACCCTCAGGCCCAGTACCTGACCATCAGGTCCACCAACCGATCATCAGGCCCATTACCTGACCATCAGGTCCACCAACCTACCATCAGGCCCACTACCTGACCATCAGGCCCACTACCTGACCATCAGGCCCACTACCTGACCATCAGGCCCACTACCTGACCATCAGGCCCACTACGTGACCATCTTGCCCACTACCTGACCATCAGGCCCACTACCCGACCATAAGGCCCACTACCTGACCATCAAGCCCACTACCTGACCATCAGGCCCACTACCTGACAATCAGGCCCACTACCCGACCATAAGGCCCACTACCTGACCATCTGGCCCACTACCCGACCATCAGGCCCTCTACCTGACCATAAGACCCACCAACCGACCATCAGGCCCCCACCCAACCATCAGGCACAGTACCTGACTATCAGGTCCACCAACCGACCATCAGGCCCCCCACCCGACCCTCAGGCCCAGTACCTGACTATCAGGTCCACCAACCGACCATCAGGCCCCCTACCCGACCATCAGGACCACCACCCGACCATCGGGCCCCCCACCCAACCATCAGGCCCCCCACCCGACCCTCAGGCCCAGTACCTGACTATCAGGACCACCACCCGACCATCAGGCCCCCCACCCGACCATCAGGCCCAATACCCTTACACCACCTTCAGCATAAGTCGACCCCCGTACATATACCACCTACACATATATACCACCCACACATATATACCACCCACACATTTATACCACCTACACACATATACTACCCACACACACTTTTCCTCAAGTTTTGAAACTCAAAGACAACTCTTTTGCAACTGAAAGACAACTCTTTTGCAACTGAAAGACAACTCTTTTGAAACTTAAAGACAACTCTTTTGAAACTTAAAGACAACTCTTTCGAAACACTTAAAGACAACGCTTTTGAAACTTAGAGACAACTCTTTTGAAACTTAAAGACAACTCTTTTGAAACTTAAAGAGAACTCTTTTGACACTTGGACAACTCTTTTGAAACATATAGACGACGTTTTTAAAACTTAAAGACAAGTCTTTTAACATTGAAAGACAACTCTTTTAAAATTTAAAGACAACTCTTTTGACGTGCCAAGTTTGTACAGACGTCAACACAAACATATCTGTCCATGTCATCTTCCTGTCACTCGTGTCTATGGTAAAAATAAACAAA
Organism: Omphiscola glabra; assembly: GCA_964017045.1. Lineage (NCBI taxonomy): Eukaryota > Metazoa > Mollusca > Gastropoda > Lymnaeidae > Omphiscola > Omphiscola glabra. The sequence goes on from OZ024795.1 coordinate 21,344,491, forward strand.
CACGTGGCATCAATGGGATTGACCAGAAAATTCAAAATGCTAATGTTTGTATTATTAGGGCGACTTGCCTTGCTGCTACATGTACTGAATAGAACCTAATGGTTCTGAGGAGGGCAATATTACGGAGGACTCCTATAGAATTATTTAAATATTTTTTTTGTAACGGTTGGCTGATATTTGGATAATTTTATGAAAATGTTTGTGAGGCTAAGACATCGACTATATATTCCTTTTTTAAAACTGATTCTAATCAAGACATCTTTTCAACGGGATACATCTTTTCAATGGTTTTTATAGAGTTCTCATATTTGGTTGGTGGCTAGGTTTCTGTACATTTTGTTTATTCGGCGTAGGTCAACTTTAATGAATAGAATTTATAATTCATAGGAGCCATAATGCATAGAATTTAGAAATACATAAAAGTTATAATACATAGAAAGTTAGAATACATAGAAGTTAGAATGCATAGAAGTTAGAATACATAGAAGTTAGAATACATAGAAGTTAGAATACATAGAAGTAGAATACATAGAAGTTAGAATACATAGAAGTAGAATACATAAAAGTTAGAATACATAGAAGTTAGAATACATAGAAGTAGAATACATAGAAGTTAGAATACGTAGAAGTTAGAATACATAGAAGTTAGAATACATAGAAGTTAGAATACATAGAAGTTAGAACACATAGAAGTTAGAATACATAGAAGTTAGAATACATAGAAGTTAGAATACATAGAAGTTAGAATACATAGAAGTTAGATACGTTACGTATCGTTAAATGTTGTTGTTTTTTTTTGTTGTAAATTTAATGTTTTCGGATTTGGCTCGTTAGATGAGCACATACATAACAAAGGACTGAACACCGGGATAAATATTTTAAAAAATACTACACCAAAGCTGTGTTATATGAACAAGAGCTTCGTGCTCAGTGCCGCTTCTGCCGATTGCTTGTCAGGTGATATGAAGAATATCCAATTTAATATTACTATTTAGTTAATATAAAAATACAAAATCAAATATACAGTATCAAACAAAAAAAGTGAAAAAGTGCAATTCTCGAAATTAAAATTTTAATGTACATACACATGCATACAGAGTAAAATACCGTACGTTTATTCCGTCTCGTAAATGTCTAGAAAAAAATGCAACCCCTCCCCCACCTGGGTGCTGTGAAAACTTCCGGCTTATAGGTCATTCTTTCGAACAAATTAGAACGTATTATAATGTAAACAACCTTTTCCCAATCAAGGGAGGGATTTGTTGGTGCTTACCAAATTCATCAAAAATCAGGCTTGAGTGGGGTGGGTGGACACTTTAGTACTACGTTGCAGAATTAAAATTAGTTCAAGACACACAGGCTATACCCAGTGGCGTAGCGAGCTTAACTCGCGCGCGGGGCACAATACCTTTTTAGCGCCCCCAATACCTTTTTGGCGCCCCCTCCTTTATTCGAAAACCATACAATATATAGTAAAATATACCATTTGGCGCCCCTTTGTGAGTAGCGCCCGGGGCATGATGCCCCCCTTGCTCCCCCTCACTACGCCACTGGCTATACCATAACAGTAATATTGGTCCAAATTTAGGTTTGAAATATTATTGGTCCACATTTGAAGTTCAATATAATTGGCTCTCATCACAGGGTTAATGTAGTTCACGTGGGAGGTCATCGTCAATAGCACTTGATATATCATGGAGCAACACTTCTAAAAAATACTGATGATTATTCAAATGATAATATTGGTGATATTTTAATGTTAATCCTGATGTTTATACTGATGGTTTAATACTAATTCTGATGATAATACTGATGATAATACTGGTGATAATACTGGTGATAATACTGATGATAATACTGATAATACTGATGATTATACTGATGATAATAATGATGATAATAATGATGATAATAATGATGATAATACTGATGATAATACTGATGATTATACTGATGATAATACTGATGATAATACTGATGATTATACTGATGATAATAATGATGATAATAATGATGATAATAATGATGATAATAATGATGATAATACTGATGATAATACTGATGATAATACTGATGATAATACTGATGATAATAATGATGATAATAATGATGATTATACTGATGATAATACTGATGATAATATTGATGATAATACTGATGAATATTTGGGGGAATATATTAATTGCAATATTGATCATAATGAAGGTGATTGCACATTTAACTTAATCTTGCTTCGATACAGGTGTTATAGCATCTCTCTGTATTTGCTTCCTTTAATATACGGTTATTCATGACCAAACTATCAGTGTTTACCGGAGGAAAAAAATGTGTTGGAAAGAAATTGGTTCGACGGAAAACAGTTCGAAAAGAGGTTTGGTCGGAAATGAAATAATGGTGAAAATCCTCGAAAGATATATATATCTTGTATATAGAAAAACTGGCATAACTTCCCCTTTTCTAACTCACTCCTTACCTTTCAATTTTTTTTTAATAAATAAATATCCGTTTAACAAACTTCCGAACATTTTTCCGTCGACCAAATTTTTTTCGGACAAATTTCCGGATACTAGCTTGAGGTTACCCATCTGAAAGTCTTTTTTTTCCGCTGTTGACAGAAAAAGACAACGGAGCCATGATCTACTCGTCACACCAAGACATCATCCATCAATACCAACAGGCGAGGAGACAGAACCTAGGGAACCACAACAACAACAACAACAACAACAACAACAGCAGCAGCAATAACAATAACATCCAACATCACCATGACAACGGTCACGTCAGGAAGAGGGAACCCGTGGACATGGATGACAAGCAGGCCAATGATCAGGGTAAGGGTATGGCTGTGGTCAGTGTGGGGTATAAGGACAGTGGTCAGTATGGGGTGGGACCGTGGTCAGTGTGGGGTTGTACTGTTGTCAGTGTGGGGCAGAAGGATAGAATTGTGGTCAGTGTGGGACCAAAGGACAGGACTGTGGTCAGTGTGGGGCCAACAGATAGGACTGTGGCTAGTGTGGGGCGAAAGGACAGGACTGTGGTTAGTGTGGGGCCAAAGGACAGGACTGTGGTCAGTGTGGGTCCAACGGATAGGACTGTGGTTAGTGTGGGGCCGAAGGAAGGGACTGTTTTCATGGTCAGTGTTAGGGGAAATGCTAGGACTGTGTGGGTTGTCTTGTGTACAGAGGTGAGACTGTGACCAGTGTGTGGTAAAGGTCGGGCTGTGGTCAGTGTAAGGGTAAAGGATACTACTGTGGTCAGTTTGAGTGAAATAGTCAGAAGTGCGAGATCAGAGAGAGATTGGGGTGTCCGGTTGTGTTTGTTGTCAGTATGTATGTGGTGTTGACATATGGGGTGTGGTGTTGACATGTGGGGTGTGGTGTTGACATGTGGGGTGTGGTGTTGACATGTGGGGTGTGGTGTTGACATGTGGGGTGTGGTGTTGACATGTGGGGTGTGGTGTTGACATGTGGGGTGTGGGGTTGACATGTGGGGTGTGGGGTTGACATGTGGGGTGTGGGGTTGACATGTGGGGTGTGGGGTTGACATGTGGGGTGTGGGGTTGACATGTGGGGTGTGGGGTTGAAAAGGGCTGTGAAACAAGCCACCGGGGGGGGAGTGATTGTCCTATTAATTGCTGATGACTCCGTGGTGACTGTTGGAACGAGGTGACTTCTTGAACGAGGTGACTTCTTGAACGAGGTGACTTCATGAACGCTACTCCTGTGCTGTGATAACTAGTTTTCACAAAAGTTTCAACTACTTCGTCCCCGGTATATCATATAAGATGCCTGTCAATGTAGAATAGAGAATGTCGGCTGTAAGTGAAGTTGATTTTAAAAGTTGATTCAGTCACAGTGAGGAAGATTAACAAGGGTTTTCTTGGTGCTATCAATAAGATATTTAATCATCTTCACCGCCTTTGCTGTAATAGGTTTCTCTAATCTATGTACTGCCTTGATTGTTGTACTGTCCTAATGGGATAAAACAACTAAATTAATTGATCTCACGAGCCCACAAGTTATATTTCCACCAAATTTTATATTGTGGGTGTAAACTTAACTTATGGTAGACAATTGCTGAAATTCGCTCTACAAATTAAAAAAGAGAGTTACCTCCCTTACACGTTTCCCCATTTTTTTTTTTTTCATTTAAATTTTGTTTCTGTTAGGAACATATGTGTGTTTCTGTTAGGAACATATGTGTGTTTCTGTTAGGAACATATGTGTGTTTCTGTTAGGAACATATGTGTGTTTCTGTTAGGAACATATGTGTGTTTCTGTTAGGAACATATGTGTGTTTCTGTTAGGAACATATGTGTGTTTCTGTTAGGAACATATGTGTGTTTCTGTTAGGAACATATGTGTGTTTCTGTTAGGAACATATGTGTGTTTCTGTAATCTTGGAAAGCATAAATCTTAAATATATGTATATATATATATATATTGTGTGTGTGTGACAGCAATGTTAGTCATGTCTAAAATGTCATGTCTGGAACTGTTGGTAAACAAACCCGATTGTAGGTAAATAAATGAGACTGTTAGTAATTAAATGTGTTTAATAGGCTTAAATAGGTCTGCTTAAATAGACCCAACTGTTCCTAAGCATAGGTCTTATTGGTGTTTAAAAGCCCAGTTTTTTTCCTCACACATCATGTCCGCCCGATGCTTACTACTTTACCCCGGCCAAGTAGTTGGGAGTCCACAGCTGAGATTGATGGAGGCTTAGATATGTTAGGAATGATTTGGTGATAGTTTTGTTTTTTTAAAGTAAAGTTGAACCCTAAGTAGCTTAGAGCCTTCTTCAGCGAACAAGACAAATAGAAATAAGACAAGAAACAGAACACAGTAAAAAGAACAACAACAATCTTTAGAGATCTCATTTGTTGTTGTCGGAAGTAAGTAGTAGGATGACAGAAAATGAAATAAAATAAATATTGTTATGGTTAAACATAAAATCTAAGGAATAAGAAAAAAATAAATACAGGGAAATTGAGAAACTTTGGTAAGAGAGTTTTTGATTAAGACCATATGGAGATATAGTGCCGAAAAGCTGAATAAATTTGTTTTTTGTTTTTTTCAATTTAACTCTTCTGTCTGGTGTGTTTGTGCAGGAAATTAGTGCCGTGATGGATACATTTAATGCATCTTTATGTTGCTCGCTGTTGAAATGTGAAGAGACTGTGGGAAATGTTTACCTTCTTCAATATCTTGAAGATGTTCTGTGAACTTTTACCCACAAATAAGGTTTCACATGCGTTAGTCGTTATGCGATATATGCGATTGTGTGCCGTAGACTGTAGATGTCATTCTAGTTATGTAGGCGAAACTGGGAGAAGTTTGGCACATAGTCACATAGGTTCACAGAATATCTTCGTCCTGTTCGCTGAAGAAGGCTCTACTCTATAAAGCCGAAACGTTCACATCTTATTGTCCGTCTTTTGATTCATGCTTCAATATTCCTTGTTGTACTATTTCGTTGAAGTTCAAGGCAACCCCATCAATTTATAAATTGTTTAAAGACCGCTGCCGTCAGGTGATTTATCGCGTGAGGCCTACAATAACACTGGCGTATTATTTACTGTTGTTTCCTCGGTCAACCTATTAAAGCAGAGACTAGGGACTAGGACTAGGAATACATCAAATTTCATTTTTATTTAAATCAATAAGGACATGTAAATGTGGTCATGTTTACATTATCATTATGATTTTGTATATTTTTTTTTTACTTTGCCATTTTGTTTAAAATTGGCTTGGGATAGTGGGAGGGGGGTGGGGGGGGGGGTAAGTTTTTTTAATTTCCGCTTGCTGTCTTCACTGTCTAGTTCCAGTTTGTGTAGTTTCAAAATTGTCTTGTTTATCTAAACAAACCAACATTTATTTTTGTTAGCCTTCATTATCTTAATTTTAATTCAATTTAGTAAGTCTATTCAAATCCAACAGCATAAGTATAAGACCCACCTGCATCACGGTATGATGTTATTTATAGTACAACCATAAATCAGATAAAAGGCGGTAAAGCTCAGTGACCAATAGATCAGATCGGTCCCCCAGACTTGAAACAAATAACCACAAAAGCCCTCGGGTAGAACTCGTGAGACAAAGATGTATCCGAGCCGTTCTGTCGACTGCAAAATGTCATCGCCCCCGGTTTCAAAATTTGTTCACTTCCCGCAACAGCCAACGGCGCGTTAGAACGAGGTGAAATCAATACAAGGAGGCGCGGCCAAATTCTTGAGTGCCCGCCCATCCTCTGTCGTCTCGCGGTGAGAAGATGGCAATTTTCGCTCCGCCCTCTCCGAGTCGCTAGCGAGGGACATTGGCTTGTTTGTGGTGCTATTAATTATACTGGTGATTTTTTTCTGTTTACTGTCAACAGGTCTATGCATTGTCAACTTGTTTTGTTAGCAATAACTTCAACATTTAATAATAGCATCAAAATAACATTTTCTAACTCTGGTACAATGAAAATATAAGCTACTATTGAATTATGGGCTGATTCCTATATGTGGTCCCTCGATTTCATTTGCATGTTTATTGGGAGTCACTGCCCTTTGTTTATGTTTTGATATTTAGGGTTCAGGTTAGGGTGAGGGATAGATTTAGGGTTCAGGTTAGGGTGAGGGATAGATTTAGGGTTCAGGTTAGGGTGAGGGATAGATTTAGGGTTCAGGTTAGAGTGAGGGATAGATTTAGGGTTCAGGTTAGGGTGAGGGGTAGATTTGAATCGTCTCAACCAAGATGGCGGCCATAGTAAAATGCGAGGTACCAGTAGCGTGCAATTACCGAATTATATTTATGCTTCAAAACAGCTTAATGATAATGTATATTCTATTCTATCCTCTTTTTTTTAATGTTAATGAAGTTAATGTGGATGTGGATATTTATTATCCAATTTTAGAAATTGTGGAAGGCAGAGATCCACGTTTTTAGGGAATATTGTGATCTAGTTATTAGAATATAAATGGTGGATGGTGGTAAACTTAACCATCCTGACTTGATGGGACTGATGGGACTATATGACATGTCTATGTCGGGCTGAATTTGTATTGGGACATTGTGGGCATGTGGCAAATACGAATAGGGGCATTGTTGCAAAGATGTATTGGGACATTGGGACATTGGGACATTGTGCCTGTCCTGTTATTGTGTACGTGAAAAACTTAAAGAGAAAAAGGGTTTAAGTACAACCGATATACAACAACTAGTAACCATTACACAACAACAACCGATACACAACAACCGATACTCAACAACCGATACTCAACAACCGATACACAACACACAGAGGATTTGTTTTATCGACCGACCAGAAGTGCTCTAAAATGAAACGTATAAGAAGATGCTGATATTCGGAAATGTCGAAGAACAATGGCAGCGAGATCGGGGAGTAAAATGTGAGGCAACGATACTGAAAAATGTCAGTTTGAAACTAACTTGAAAAAACAACTTCTCACTAAATTGTCCTCATATTGATGATGTATTTCCTGCCAATGGTCACAACTCAATGACTTTCATTATGGTGATGTCAAAGCTCCATTTTCCCCCAAGCAACACGCCCCCCCCCCCCACGATGAAGCCTATTCTTTAAAGCCCACACAACCCACTCACCTCAACTCCCCCCCCCCCCCGCCCTTCAGTCCATTTATAGCTATGGTCACATTATGCAGTCACCTGAGAACTTGGTTTTCAATGCCTAATTATCTGCCCCTTCAAAAAAGGACCACCACCATTATTCATACATGTCAGCGATTGTTCAGTGTTGTCTGTTGTCAGTGGACAGCACATTTTGGACGACATGCAGAGTTCTTGTTTCAAGAAACATGCCGCCCCCCCCCCTCGCCCACGAGTTGTGCATTTTGAAGACGATGCATTCAATAACCACCCTCGCCACCCTGCTCGTGCAACCCCCCCCCCCCCCAATGTTCCTGTCACATTCCGCGAGATGGTGTTATATTCTCTTGTGTTTCCTGGTAAGCTCGTTCTCGACTCGTGCGACTCGTGGACGGGGGAAGTGTAATGGAGTGCCACTAAAACGGCAGCCCATCGCCCAGCCAACATTACCTCCGCCAAGCCAACATCACCTCCGCCAAGCGAACATCACCTCCGCCAAGCCAACATACCTCCGCCTAGCCAACATCACCTCCGCCAAGCCAAGATTACCTCCGCCCAGCCAACATCACCTCCGCCACACCAACATTACCTCCGCCAAGCCAAGATTACCTCCGCCAAGCCAAGATTACCTCCGCCAAGCCAAGATTACCCCCGACAAGCCAAGATTACCCCCGACAAAGCTAATAGTACCCCCATCCAACCAAGATTATCTCCACCCTATGTCTGTTCTCATTGATGCCACGCCCTATGTTCTCATTGATGCCACGCCCTATGTTCTCATTGGTGCCACGCCCTATGTTCTCATTGATGCCACGCCCTATGTTCTCATTGATGCCACGCCCTATGTTCTCATTGATGCCACGCCCTATGTTCTCATTGGTGCCACGCCCTATGTTCTCATTGATGCCACGCCCTATGTTCTCATTGATGCCACGCACTAAGTTCTCATTGATGCCAACCCTAAGTTCTCATTGATGCCACTCCCTAAGTTCTCATTGATGCCACCACGCCCTATGTTCTCATTGATGCCACGCCCTGAGTTCTCATTGATGCCACGCCCTATGTTTCGTGATGATTGTTTATAGTTTTTGGTTCTTTTGTTTAGTTTTTTACTGTTCTTTGCCAGCTTCTTAAAAGTTCTTATCATGCCCTATACTATAGCATTGCTAGCTTTGTTACCAAGTTAAGACATGTTATAAGCGTCTTGGACACAAATAGCCATTGTCTGTGTCACGACCAGACAAGTGGTCTGTGTCACGACCAGACAAGTGGTCTGTGTCACGACCAGACAAGTGGTCTGTGTCACGACCAGACAAGTGCTTGGCTAAGCCAAAATTATTTATTTTAAATTCCATTTTCACTTTAAGATCATTTTAAAACGAGTTGTCTACGCTTGGCAGACGAGATATTATAAAGGTAACTTGACATCTAAAACAACTCAACTCGTTTATCGTGTCTGACGTTTTATTTACCATAATCTTCAATGAAAGCTTTGGCGCTCTCCGTGCAGTACATACAGTAGAGTTTTAGTAACGAGGAGGGCTGCGTCATGGACCCGAGCTTTCTACGTTTGACGTATGTTCATTCGCGCGTCATTATAACCACCTGTTACGTCCCTTGTTTCACGCTGGTCGTGCGTCCGCGTTTTGCTCGGCTCTCCGAGGCTGAAGAGGCTCTCCCCTCTCTCCCTCTCTCTCCCCTCCCTCTCTCTACCCCCTCTCTCCCCTCCCTCTCTCTCTACCCCCTCTCTCTCTCTCTCTTTCTCTCTCTCTGTCTCTCGTTGCTTTTTTCCATGATGTTGCCTTTAAAAAAAATATTAAAAGTGCAAACAGGTCACAAAGTCTAATATAAACGAGATGTGCCCTTGGTTTCTTTCTTGCCACTGAGGACAAATTGCATGAGGGAAACCTCGTCTTTTGATTTTTATGTATTGTTGTGTTAATTAAGCGTTCAGTTGTGTGTGTGTGTTTGTGTTTGCGCTGTGTTTAAACGATGCGGTGCAAGATGGCATAATCCCTCGTCATTTAACCCCCATCTGTTCATGATCACTGGCATTGTACGGGGGTTGTCTACAGTTGTGACAAGGGTGGTGGTGGGTGAGGGAAGGGGGGTTGAAAACGCCAGCGGTTCCACGGCCGCTGTGTCATCCCCCAGCGCTATGGGGAGGTGGACAATGGATTGAGGCCCAATCTTCCAGCTGAGCGGCCCAACAATACCTACAGCTTCCGGTTGAAACACGTGTTGGTGATAGGATGCGGGGGCAGGGGAATTAATTCTTCACAGGGCCGAGTTTATTTATAGATTGGATTAACTTTGATGTGACTAAGTTAGCGAACCTGCTGTGCTATTCATCCGATCAAAAGTTCTTTTGTTTTTTTTTTTAACTTTTCCTATAGACCCCCCCCCCAGCCCCGCTACCTCCAATACTCGCCCACTGTTCTGCCTTCATTTATGCAACTCTCCGCCTTTTGGTGACTTCTGTCTTTCTCATTTCTCTAAATATTTTAGTGGATGCGACATTTGGACTCACCGATACGGTCCGCTGGCGTTTCAAACAAACATCATAAATGACTGAACGCGAAAGCGTCGTGAAATTGGGTCATTCGGTAAATAACAGGGGCGCCGACTGAATAGCGGCGCCACGTTGTTATTTTTTTGTTATTTTTTTGTGTAAAACTTCCATGAAGAATTGGTGTCTACCGCCATTATTTTTGTCAATGAACGCAGCGACGTAACCAATTTGAACCAAGCGAATGGCCACCCGCACGTCACTCATTACGCGGGCGAAGACACTATTTAAGATGGGTGGTTCTTTCCGATTTTGGATAACAGTCCTACTCCTAAGATCCCAAGACCTTCAGCATCACTGCCAATTTCAGGACCAAGCGATATCAAGACTTTCAGCATCACTGCCATTTTAGAACCAAGCGATATCAAGACCTTAGCATCACTGTCATTTTAGAACCAAGCGATATTTTTCTTATTGTATCCTACAGCAGGTTTTCAACATCTGCTCTAAGGTCAACTGATGACCACGCGACATTCTCCTCAAAGTCCAACCCAATGTCAACTGATGACCAAACGACATTTTCCTCAAGTCCATCCCATTGTCAACTGATGACCAAACGACATTTTCCTCAAGTCCATCCCAATTTCAACTGACCAAACGACATTTTCCTCAAGTCCTTCCCATTCCCAGAATGAGCCGCAAGAACCGGCTGATGAGCAACGCAAACCCGATGGCCGCGGGGAAACCTCTCCCGCTCACCCAAATTGGCTTGATTTCATTCAATTAGCCCCAGTGTGGACCTGACAAGGGACCGGGTGGCCCCAACAGTGGACCAGGGGCCGTAAGTTGAGGCCCCGAGGATCTGTTTGATCCAATGATATCAACTCACCCCCTCCTCCCCGCCTCCAACAGGATGACAGCGGCTCGAGTTTCGGTTCACTGGTTCGGTAAATTGTCTTCGCCAGCGCTAGAAAGTGAGATCGTCCATTTGTAAGGCGTGCTGCTTCGTCTTGAGATCTCTCAATACCGCCATCTTAGAAATGGAGTTTTGCAAGTGGATATTTTTTTTAAAAATAAATAGAAGAAAAAAATAACTTTTAGGCCTGACATCTGCTTTGACCTATGATTTATTGTATATTCTACCTAAGAAAAATGTATAGCTTAGCACTTCTCTGATAAAGGGCTATGGTTTAAACATGGAAATGTGCGCGTTAAAGATTGAAGTTACCTACGTGTAATATAGTAAATTTGCCGAGGAATTTTCTAGCTGTTAAAGGCTGGTGAATTACTATCCTGGTTGTTAAAAGCTGGTGAAGTACTATCCTAGCTGTTAAAAGCTGGCGAAGTACTATCCTGGTTGTTAAAAGCTGGTGAAGTATTATCCTAGCTGTTAAAAGCCGGTGAAGTACTATCCTAGCTGTTAAAAGCTGGTGAAGTACTATCCTTGCTGTTAAAAGCTGGTGAAGTACTATCCTAGCTGTTAAAAGCTGGTAAAGTATTATCCTAGCTGTTACAAGTTTGAAGTACTATCCTAGCTGTGACAGCCTGGTGAAGTACTATCCTAGCTGTTACAAGTTTGTGAAGTACTATCCTAGCTGTGAAAGCATGGTGAAGTACTATCATAGTTGTGACAGACCGGATAAAGTACAATGTTAGCTGTTACATACCGAGTGACGCACCATTTTTACCTGTGACAGACCGGGTGCAGTACCATCGTATGCGTTACATGCATCTTAGGTGTTACGTGCCATTAAAAGTACCATCTTAGCTGTTACAGGCCAGTAAAAGTACCTTATTAGCTGTGCCAGGCCAGAACAAGTACAATAGCAGCTGTTACGCAGGCTTCTCAAGTACCATCCTAGTTGTTACAGGCCTGTCAAGTACCATCCTAGCTGTTGCAGGCCGCTCAAGTACTATCCTAGCTGTTACAGGCCGGTCAAGTACCATTCTATAGCTGTTATCACAATGGCCGGGGAGCGCCCCTCAATTCTAGTGATCACAATGCTAGCTGTGCGCCGTCCTATTATCTGTCACGTCACTGCCAGATGAGCGATGGAGCCGCCAAGTGAGCGCTGACATCCGCACCTACAGAATTGTGCCTATTTTCATAAACGGTCTTTTAGTATCCCGGAGCGTGTACGTCACGAGTTTTAGTATTCAGGAGCGTGCTCGGCACGAGATTTAGTAGTCGGGAATGTGTTCGGCACGAGTTTATTTTCCTTCTAACCCTTTGTTACAATTCCGTTAGGTTTTTGAGTTACGCTTTACTTTGTTACTATGACCTGATGTTACCTCAACCATTAGTTTAGGCCCCCTACACAAGCTACACTGTGATCTGAGAGAGCAACATTGTGATCTAAGAGAGCAAAATTGTGATCTAAGAGAGCAAAATTGTGATCTGAGAGAGCAGCATTGTGATCTGAGAGAGCGAAATTGTGATCTGAGAGAGCGAAATTGTGATCTGAGAGAGCAGCATTGTGATCTGAGAGAACAAAATTGTGATCTGAGAGAGCGAAATTGTGATCTGAGAGAGCGAAATTGTGATCTGAGAGAGCAACATTGTGATCTGAGAGAGCAACATTGTGATCTAAAAGAGCAACATTGTGATCTGAAAGAGCAACATTGTGATCTGAGAGAGCAACATTGTGATCTGAGAGAGCAGCATTGTGATCTGAGAGAGCAGCATTGTGATCTGAGAGAGCAGCATTGTGATCTGAGAGAGCAGCATTGTGATCTGAGAGAGCAGCATTGTTAATCTGAGAGAGCAGCATTGTGATCTTAGAGAGCAGCATTTTTTTTTTTTTGTATTGGTTCGAAAATGATTTACTTAAGAAAAGTAAAAATTAAAAATAAATAAAAATTATTTAAGAGAATAAAACGCAAAAATGAGTCTTGTTCCTTTAGTGCAAGAAAAAGACTTTGAAAAGAAGCCATTGGCCGCAGATGCCCTATTAGGAGGCTGCTGTGGCTCACTTTCACGGTGTACAATGCTCGTAAAGACAATTAGTAATTTATTAAGAGAAACGCGATGCTGCGCCGAGGGCCAGAAGTGCAGCCTTGAATAGACCAGCGTTTGTGGTTGTGCGCACCTTGAATCGATGGTCGAGCCAGCTCTCATCTTTGATCTCCGTTGGTGTTGCGGTAAGGTCCGATGGCAACAATAGCTAATGGCGACAACAGCTGCAGCTGTGGGTCGTTTTCATGGATGCGGCAGTGGTGGCAGTTGGGGTGGAGGAGAAGCGATGCCAGCGAGGAGACGGCTGAGTATATACTTAAGGGTAACAATTGGTATTGTGGAGAAAGAGGGTGGGCTGAGTTGGTGGACAGGATGAGGGAAGCGTCGATGCCAAGATGGCGTGGAGGTGACAACATTACCTAAACACGTGTCGATGTGGTTACCTGGTGATAAGGTAATAACATTACCTATTCAGGTTGTTGATAGGGTTACCTATATATAGTGATAGGGTAATAACATTACCTAAATAGGTGTTGAAATATTATTTACTTGATGATAAGGTGATAACATTATCTAAACAGGTGTTGATTTCTTTATTTGGTGATAGGGTGTTTTTTTTTTTTTTAAAAGAGGGGGGGGGGGGAACTATCGGTGATTAAAAATATCTGGATCATGAATTTTGCAGAAAGACCACACTGACTTTTGGAATGTTGTTTTGTTTCCAGGGGCCCGCGAGATGTTAATGTGGGCTCAACAACAGAATATATAGTTATGTGGGGGCTTGGGGTGGTGTGTGGAGGTGGTGTTGGTGTGTGGAGGTGGTGTTGGTGTGTGGAGGTGGTGTTGGTGTGTGGAGGTGGTGTCGGTGTGTGGAGGTGGTGATGGTGTGTGGATGTGGTGACGGTGTGAGGAGGTGGTGTCGGTGTTGGTGTGTCGAGGTGGTGTGTGGAGGTGATGTCTGTGTGTGGAGGTGATGTCTGTGTGTGGAGGTGATGTCGGTGTTTGGAGGTGGTGTCGGTGTGTGGAGGTGGTGTCGGTGTGTAGAGGTGGTGTTGGTGTGTGGGGGTGGTGTCGGTGTGTGGAGGTGGTGTCGGTGTGCTCTCTCAGATCCCACTGTATTTCTCTCAGATCCCACTGTATTTCTCTCAGATCCCACTGTATTTCTCTCAGATCCCACTGTATTTCTCTCAGATCCCACTGTATTTCTCTCAGGTCCCACTGTATTTCTCTCAGGTCCCACTGTATTCTCTCAGATCCCACTGTATTTCTCTAAGATCCCACTTTATTTCTCCCAGATCACAATGTAACTCTCTCAAGGCGCACTATAAAAGCGGAAGTTAATTTTTTCACAAGCAAAACGATCTCTGATATAATTCTGTGTTGCGTATTGTCCAAGTAAAAGAATTCAATTTTTCTGTTGTTGTTGTCCATGACTAAACAAAGTTTATTCTGTTGTTGTTGTCCATGCCTAAACAAAGTTTGTTCTATTGTTGTTGTCCATGCCTAAACAAAGTTTGTTCTGTTGTTGTTGTCCATGCCTAAACAAAGTTTGTTCTGTTGTTGTTGTCCATGCCTAAACAAAGTTTGTTCTATTGTTGTTGTCCATGCCTAAACAAAGTTTGTTCTATTGTTGTTGTCCATGCCTAAATAAAGTTTGTTCTGTTGTTGTTGTCCATGCCTAAACAAAGTTTGTTCTGTTGTTGTTGTCCATGCCTAAACAAAGTTTGTTCTGTTGTTGTTGTCCATGCTTAAACAAAGTTTGTTCTGTTGTTGTTGTTCATGCCTAAACAAAGTTTGTTCTGTTGTTGTTGTCCATGCCTAAACAAAGTTTGTTCTGTTGTTGTTGTCCATGCCTAAACAAAGTTTGTTCTGTTGTGGTTGTCCATGCCTAAACGGCTGTTGTTGTCCATGCCTAAACAAAGTTTGTTCTGTTGTGGTTGTCCATGCCTAAACGACTGTTGTTGTCCATGCCTAAACGACTGTTGTTGTCCATGCCTAAACGACTGTTGTTGTCCATACCTAAACGACTGTTGTTGTCCATGCCTAAACGACTGTTGTTGTCCATGCCTAAACAAAGTTTGTTCTGTTGTTGTTGTCCATGCCTAAACAAAGTTTGTTCTGTTGTTGTTGTCCATGCCTAAACAAAGTTTGTTCTGTTGTGGTTGTCCATGCCTAAACGACTGTTGTTGTCCATGCCTAAACGACTGTTGTTGTCCATGCCTAAACGACTGTTGTTGTCCATACCTAAACGACTGTTGTTGTCCATGCCTAAACGACTGTTGTTGTCCATGCCTAAACAAAGTTTGTTCTGTTGTTGTTGTCCATGCCTAAACAAAGTTTGTTCTGTTGTTGTTGTCCATGCCTAAACAAAGTTTGTTCTGTTGTGGTTGTCCATGCCTAAACGACTGTTGTTGTCCATGCCTAAACGACTGTTGTTGTCCATGCCTAAACGACTGTTGTTGTCCATGCCTAAACGACTGTTGTTGTCCATGCCTAAACGACTGTTGTTGTCCATGCCTAAACAAAGTTTGTTCTGTTGTTGTTGTCCATGCCTAAACAAAGTTTGTTCTGTTGTGGTTGTCCATGCCTAAACGACTGTTGTTGTCCATGCCTAAACGACTGTTGTTGTCCATGCCTAAACGACTGTTGTTGTCCATGCCTAAACGACTGTTGTTGTCCATGCCTAAACGACTGTTGTTGTCCATGCCTAAACGACTGTGGTTGTCCATGCCTAAACGACTGTGGTTGTCCATGCCTAAACGACTGTTGTTGTCCATGCCTAAACGACTGTTGTTGTCCATGCCTAAACGACTGTGGTTGTCCATGCCTAAACGACTGTTGTTGTCCATGCCTAAACGACTGTTGTTGTCCATGCCTAAACGACTGTTGTTGTCCATGCCTAAACGACTGTTGTTGTCCATGCCTGTTATTTGTTTACATCCCATGGCTTGAACGCAGTCTCCCATTTATTATGCTTTTTTGCTTTAAGTCTTATGAAAATGAGACAGGAGACATTTTGAGGCGCATCACGACACATATTTCACGAGAACAAAAATGGTGAAGTTCTTTTTGTCCCCCGAGTGACGAGGAAATAATGTGTGGGGGGGGGGGGGGGGCAGACTGGTCTGTGTTCACAAGACAGTCAGTGGCCAAACGACCCTCTTGTTTTATTCATTGGGAGGGTGAAAGTTGTTTTATGTTGCTGTTTGCAACCAGAGTTGGAAGAAAATAAGGGGGCGGACGTTGGGGGGGGGGGGGGGCTGGACTTTTAGCTTCATTTCAAGGGTGTCTTGTGGGTTGGAGTCAATCCTCCTTCCGTGACGTCACCGAAAAAAAAAACAACGGAAATTGTGCCATAAACACATGACGTCACCGGCGTGGCGATTGTCTTCGGGTCTCGTGCTATTTTCCCGGGGAACCTCGCGCTATAGTTTTGATTGCTTTTTTATTCCCCCTTGTGCAAATCACTATGTAAGATTATTCCCCTTAAGCTCCAAGGGAATCAATCTTGGGGGCAGTCTGGCAGTCTCCGCGCTTATTCTATTCATTAGGACTTTGGACAGCAGCACCCTGGCGGTGTCCAGTTGCGGCGAGTATTTTCTATGCTCATCCCATTCCCACCGTTTCCTTAATCTCCCCAACACTCGCTCTCGCCTCGTATATTGGACAAAACCCCCATCACATATACAAACGGGTCTGCGGCACACTATTCATCTGTTCGATGCTGTATATGTTTCTTATTTCATCACGGTTGTTATCATCCATTCCTTTCTGGTCGCTTTTGTGGGATTTCCTGCCTCACCCCGATTCCCTTTTCCTCTGTTTAAAGAATTTGTCCCATGGTTCAATTGTTTGATAAATGTTATCATTATTGCTGTACATTTTCTTCCAGTGTTAATCGTTGTATACCTTGAGTATGTTCATGCTTCTGGTCTCAGTGGTCAAGTTTTCAGCCTCTAAACCAGTGGTTCTCAAACTTTTTTTCTGTTCACGGCACACTATCCTATATAGTGATTTCACGGCACACTATCCTATGGAGTGATTTCACGACACACTATCCTAAAAAGTGATTTAAAGGCGCACTATCCTATATAGTGATTTCATGGAACTCTTTCCCATATAGTGATTTCATGGTACTCTTTCCTATATAGTGATTTCATGGTACTATTTCCTATATAGTGATTTCCCGTGGCGGACTAACGCAATATAAAAAATAATCAGTATTTTCGCGCACACAAGCTAATCTCTCGGCAGACTTTTAGGGTTTGATCATCATCCAGGGCCATCCACAGTTTTGAGGAAATATTTGAGTGATATGGCTATGCGATGCAGCTATTTCTGTATGTGTATACTATGGTGAGTCAACATATCTATGGTGAGCATGTAATTCTATGGTAGGCCTGTTTGTCCATGGTGAGCTTGTATTTCTATCGTGATACTGTATAATGTCTATGGTGAGCCTGCATGTCTATGGTGAGCCTGCATGTCTTTGGTGAACCTGCTTGTCTATGGTGAACCTGCATGTCTATGGTGAACCTGCATGTCTTTGGTCAAATTGTATGTCTACGGTGTGCTTGCACGTCTATGGTGAACTTGCTCGTCTTTGGTGAGTCTGCTTGTCTAAGGGGAGCCTGTATGTCTATCGTGAGACTGTATAATGTCTGTGGTGAGCCTGCACATCTATGGTGAATATACATTTCAATGGTGAACCTGCTTGTTTATGGGGAGCCTGTATGTCTATCATTAGACTGTATAATGTCTAGGATAAGTCTGCTTGTCTATGGCGGTGCTTGTATAGGAGTTTAATGCCAGACAGACAACGTCACCCACTGAAGTCCAAATACATTATTAAACAAACTGGGTTTATACTTATTAGCTGTGATGAATGTTTACTTATCAGCTGTGATGGCTCTTGTTTACTTATCAGCTGTGATGGCTCTTGTTTACTTATCAGCTGTGATGGCTGTGTCTACTTATGAGCTGTGTTATCTGGTGTTTTCAAGTTACAGCTGCTGTAATAAATCAAGGTAAAAAAAAAAAAAACATTATCTATAGATCCATACCCCTTATTGTAGTCCGCAGTGGGAGCAGTTTGTGTCCGACGGGAGCAGTTTGTGTCCGACGCTGAAGAATTTGACATTTTAATTGAATTATTCCGTTTGGAGAAAACTTTTGGCGTTAACTGATCTAATAAAATCCAGCGATTATTCGGTATTTCGAATATATCGATCATTTAGTCGGTGTAGGAAAGTTTAGTTTTATTGAAGAGAGTTTTAACATTGTATATACAACATCGTGTATGTGTCCTTATGTTATCTCTATTCAAAGTTGTATCTCTCTGAATGTGGCAGCGGGTTTCAGCTCTGAGTTGACGAAAAAACATATATTTTAAAGATAAGCACACTATACCTGGAACAAGAAAATACATGTATTCACACTATACCTGGAACAAGAAAATACATGTATTCACACTATACGTTGAACAAGAAACTGGCCGGTTGGGCATGCGACACCCCCCTCGCCCGTTACCCACCCGTTAGTCACACCCCATTCTCCTACCGATCTTATGTGATGTTTGCCTTGTTTTCGTTCATCTCGCTCGTATCTGACCAAGAGCTTACAGGGGCGTGTTGCTTTGTTTCATCTCGCTCGTATCTGACCAAGAGCTTACAGGGGCGTGTTGTTTTCGGTTCATCTGACTCGTATTTGCAATAGTTTACAGGGGCGTGTACTGGTCACATACGGCGGCGCCCTTTAATCAAGTCGACATCAAACAATCTCGATCTCATTAAGCAGCGACCTTTCTGGGGGGGGGGGGGGTGGTAAATAATTGACACGTTGACCTTTTGGGAGTTTGACTCCTCCCATCACGTGACCTCATTGCGTATTCATGAGCTTGACTTCTCGAAAACCCACATTTGCCTCATTTCGCGATCTCATAAGACATACGTAGTAATATAGTGAATCTTTAAGTCACTCGAAACCCTTATAATGAGCTCACTGTTCAACATGTCACACGATGTAACAAAGGTTAGACTGAAGGTCTGTGGTGAGACTGCAGGTCTGTGGTGAGACTGAATGTATGTGGTGAGACTGAATGTCTGTGGTGAGACTGCAGGTCCATGGTGAAACTGAATGTCCGTGGTGAGACTCAAAGTCTGTGGTGAGACTCAATGTCTGTGGTGAGAGTCAATGTCTGTGGTGAGAGTGCAGGTCTGTAGAAAGTCTGCATGTCTATAGTGAGTCTGCATGTCTTTAGTGAGTCTGCATGTCTATAATGAGTCTGCATGTCTATAATGAGTCTGCATGTCTATAATGAGTCTGCATTTCTATAATGTGTCTGCATTTCTATAACGAGTCTGAATTTCTATAACGAGTCTGCATTTCTATAACGAGTCTGAATTTCTATAACGAGTCTGCATTTCTATAACAATTCGGCATGTCTATAATGAGTCTGATAATGAGTCTGCATATCTATAATGAGTCTGCATTTCTTTAATGAGTCTGCATGTCTATGTTAAGACTGCATGTCTATAGGAAGTCTTGCGGGCTATGACTTTGCTTGGTTCTCTACTTAGACCAATCGACATGTCTCATAGCATTAAGAAATGAAAGTCTACTAAGCTGAGATAAAGGCGTTCGCATCACTCGATTAGCTTTTTGTGGCGCCTGAAATGGCGTAACATTTTTTACAAGGTAAAACTGGCGAAACAAAGAAAATACACGTATGATAGTCTAGTCTTATTTGCATTGTTAACAAACAATTTTTTTTACAAATATAATATTCTTTACAAACTCAACCCTTTTGAATTATTTTTTTTTTAAAATATCATTAAAAAAATATATCATTAAAAAAAAATCATTAAAAAAAATATCATTAAAAAAAATATCATTAAAAAAATATCATTTAAAAAAAATATTTAAAAAAAATAATTCAATTTTCGCTGTCGCTGACATATTTTTGGTAGAATGAACACTTCTCTGCACCGCATTCATCAAGCATTGTAAGTGATTTTATCGCTATTATTAAAGCACCCCTCTCGTGTCAAAAACGTGTTAACAGCCCTTTCGCAAGCTCGCCCTCTAACAAATCTACATCTCTGTACGGTGATAGATTCTCCTTATACTCGTCAAAGGATTTTTTTTTTGGGGTGGGGGGGGGCCCTTTGCCGGCCGACTTCATTGTCGGGGATCTGGTACAATATCCGAGCAACGAAAACTCTTGCGCCAGGAGTGAGAGGGGTTATGTTTCTGGCACCGAGATGGAGGAAACGGATTGGGGGGGGGGGGGGGGGTGAAAGCGAACGAGTAGATTGATGGATGGAAGAGAGGGCGACCGGCTCCAAGACTCGGCCAACCGAGGCGGGGGCAAGGGCTCATTTGACTCAAGCACGCCCCCCTTGATCCGGGTTTGGATTCGCGCATTTGCATTTTGATTTGGCTTCTGTAATGGCGGCAGGACCCCGTCCTCTCGTTCACTTAAAACAAAAAAACCAAAAAAAGACAATTTCTGCCATACTGCCACCACCCTCTCCTTTCCAAGACGCGATCCTTTCCCTTCTCCCGTTTCCTTCTCCCGTTTCCTTCACCGACGCGAGCAGCGCTTCCTCTACTCATATTCCTAACAACGCCTTTTCTTCCCTTTCTTAGTTTTTTTTTTTCCTTTTTTTTAAAAACAAATTTTTGTTACAAGACTTAAGCTTTGGTCCGGGAACTTTTTGAGATTCGGCAATGAGGCTTGTTTGTTTATGACCAAGTTTTTTGGTGGGGAGCGAGGGGGGGGGGGGTTCCATTTCAATATCAGGTGTTTGTGTTAGCTTCTCTTGTTTACCCCCCCCCCCTTTTTTCCCTTTGTTTTTCTCTTACCCCTACACACTCCAATCCTACTTCTTAAACGGGCTAAAACTTTGATTTTAACCACTCGCTTGTTGAGTCAAATTGAAAACACGCCCCCCCCCCCCTTTCTCCCGTTTACCTATCCATTCGCTCCACTATCCTACCACTCCTACCAGCAACGTAATCGTGTCTACACGATACTTCCGCCAGAAATCTACCACCACTATACCCTTTCCCACCTCTCCCTAGCAACGTACTCCGGCAATCACCCTTCGTTGTCTTACTACCAATGTAGCCCTCGCTCTCCGCCCTCATTTGTCATGCTCGCCTTCCCTGCATGAAAATTCATGATCGGACCAATCCACCCCCTCCCCCTTCCCGCCCACTTCCTTTCCATCGAGGCCCCCCCACCCCCACCCCCCAACCACACTCCCGCAGGAGTCAAGGAAAAGAAATACTGATTTTCTCTTTCGACAAAACTCCCCCCCCCCTTTCCACATCGTCTCTCTCTCTCTCTCTCTGGTAGAAGCACCTAACATCTCGCGCCTTACTAGCAGGAGGTCTGCGACACCTATGTGTGCAAGGAACTCTCCATGATATGATTATGTAACGGTGGCACTCGCTTGGTCCTCGTGTGATGTGGATTGTGATTCCTTGGATGACTTGACTCTTTCACTCGCATATCCACCGATTCTTGGTCAACGGATTAGTGAACCGCGCGTGTTACCACTGCTTGGAGTTATTATGGTGTCCGGTAGAGCCACTCACCCACAATGAACTAACGGTGAATTTTGGAAGTGTTAGTTCACGGATAATAAAATAAAATACTTCCTCATTTTTTTAAAAACTATCGCCTATCGCCATCGCCTATTGCCGGGCCGTTGTGTGGGCGCGGCTATTTCGTGATGAGTGTCAACGTGACAAACTTTAATGTGAGTTTTCTTTGCGGTTGTGTAGTTAATTGTCTAGTGTCTATAACCGTTTATAAATTATTTTGTTTTAAAATATTTTTTTTGTTTTTGTTTTTTATTTATTTATTTATTTTTTGTTTTGTTGTTCGGCATGTTGGGTCGTGAAAAGAAATGAAAAGAAATGAAAAGAAATTAAGTAATAAAACTTACCTTTGCCGTAAGAGTAAAAGTTGAGCGACGAAGCGACTTAAGCTTCCGATAACATGAAAGGGATGTGTACTGTCCTTCGTAGTACAAGGTTTCCATCAGAGGCACACACGAATTAGAATGATTAATTCTTTTCAACGATTCTCACATTTTTCAATGAGCACGACGTGGGTTGTTACTGTGACGTGAGCATGGCGAAATAAGGGGGATCATCGACTCCATCTTCTCCACATATATTTTTGTTGTTATTTTCTTCCAACAACTTCTATAACCTGACAACTTACACTGACAACTTTTACAAACTGACAACTTCTATAAACTGATATCTACAAACTGACATCTACAAACTGAAATCTACAAACTGACAACTTCTGCAAACTGACAACTTATGCAAACTGACATCTACAAACTGACTTCTACAAACTGACAACTACAAACTGACAACCTATAGCACTAAAGCCAACAAATTGACAACTTTAACAACTGACAACTTCTGCAAACTGACAACTTCTACAGACTGACTAATTCTTCAAACTGATAAATTCTACAAACTGTCAACTTCTACAAATTAACAATTTCCATCTCTCCAACATGCATTTCCACGTCCGATCGCAATGACATAACAGACTGGCGTCTCTGGCGTCACGACGTAATGCCTCGGTTACAGTGAGACGAAGGTCTTGACATGCGTGACGCTCTTACTTACGCGCCCTCGGACGTGCATAATAATTAGGCCGTCTGCAGCACAGGTCGCGTGTTGATGGACCTGGTCCAGCTCCAGGATTGGCCGATGACCTACCAGGTCCGCCGCTTACCGACGCTGTCAGTCAGCTGACACTTAACTCCGGCAATAGGTAGATGACTACGAAGTTGACAGTTGTCACGTTCTGGAGTCGTCATGCACAGTCAGCAGACGATGTGGACATTGTGTGGACATATATGTCGATTTGATGGTCTTAGACCGGGTTTAAACAAAAATGCTTTAACATCTCCATGATGCACAGCCATCACGTGGTGCGGTGAATAAGTGAATATTTAGATTGATTGAAGTTCAATTAGTTGTTAATTTTTAAAACAACTTTTATTTTTATTTTGGAGGTGTGACGTACTTAGATTTATAGATTAGCGCTCTCTTATTTTCGTTACATCTATTTTTGTGTTGTAGTTGTTTGTAGTTTTGTTTTCTTCCTTCATTAAAATAGGTTGGTTCAATTTGATACAAGTACCAAGTTCTGTAGACACGGTGATAAAAATGGCGTCATATTTGTATATGTGAGTGCATGCGTGTGTTTGTGTATGTGTGTGTGTGTGTGTGTGTCAAAACAAGAACTAACGTCCTGAGAAATTGTGTGAATCAAATACAAAGCATTCTGCTGCTGTTGGAGTTCTCATTGTGCTACTTTGATTCCATTGTCTTTGGACATGAGTATTTGCGAGTGTCGTTCATTTCCTTTGTAAATAAATTATTGCATTCGTGGTCGTGGTGATAATCAGTGACATAAAGTGATGATTAGATGTATCATCTGGTGATGAATCGTGATCTATGTTGATGACTAGGGATGTGCGGTGATACGTTTCCTGATCCTCAATTGCAGTTGTTGATGAATTCATAATTTTCTGTTCGGAATTGAGTGGGGGTAGGGGAGGGGCAGGATTTTTCCCGAACAGCAGTGCAAGCGGGTAATTATTTCTGGAATTATTTATTCGATGCCTCTAAGATGACGGTCTAGCCTTAGTTGCTACATGGCATCACGGGATGTCATGACATCAATGACGCTCTAGCCTTGGTTGCTACATGGCATCACGGGATGTCATGACATCAATGACGCTCTAGCCTTAGTTGCTACATGGCATCACGGGATGTCATGACATCAATGACGCTCTAGCCTTAGTTGCTACATGGCATCACGGGATGTCATGACATCAATGACGCTCTAGCCTTGGTTGCTACATGGCATCACGGGATGTCATGACATCAATGACGCTCTAGCCTTAGTTGCTACATGGCGTCACGGGATGTCATGACATCAATGACGCTCTAGCCTTGGTTGCTACATGGCGTCACGGGATGTCATGACATCAATGACGCTCTAGCCTTAGTTGCTACATGGCGTCACGGGATGTCATGACATCAATGACGCTCTAGCCTTGGTTGCTACATGGCGTCACGGGATGTCATGACATCAATGACGCTCTAGCCTTAGTTGCTACATGGCGTCACGGGATGTCATGACATCAATGACGCTCTAGCCTTGGTTGCTACATGGCGTCACGGGATGTCATGACATCAATGACGCTCTAGCCTTGGTTGCTACATGGCGTCACGGGATGTCATGACATCAATGACGCTCTAGCCTTGGTTGCTACATGGCGTCACAGGATGTCATGACATCACTTAAAAGCATGCACCCTTTTATTGCGTAATAACAAGATGACATTTGTATGGTTCATATGGAGAGTGAGTCATAACCCAAGACTTGCGTTGAAGTTTGGCTTCTGTGACTTCATCATTTAAAATCGCGCTGTTTTCCCCGCGTGTCAGTCTGGCTCTGAAGACAGCAAAGTAATCGTGCGGCCAATTCACCGTTGTTCACCTTTCAACATAGATTTGATAGTTTAATATCCTGATCATTTGATAATCAGTCAGGCGCCGTCGAATATATTTGAACAATTTATACTATTTCTTTTTTGATGTAACCATTTTACACTGCAAATATTGGGCTATTCTTAGATTACTTTTTTGTGTTAGCGTCAGTTCACACGATCAAATTGGGCGTCAAATTGTTGTATGAACGCACTATTTTGTGTGTGGTTTCTTTTTTTTTTTTGTTGAGAATTTGATCAAATAGTAATTTGAATGTTGTGACAAGACTTCATACACGAATTGCATCAGGTGATTGAAGAAAAATTTGATCATGTGAACCGACCCTTACTCTACAGTAATTGAGCGTAAATGGTGGCCCATTCTGGTTATTTGGAGACACAAAGACGTGCACACACAAAAGCGAACATGAAGTAATTAAGTTACAGGGACAGTAAGATTCAATTTATTACGAGCTTACAATGAAATTCCCTAAGATATAGATTCATTTACAAATAATATATTCCTTTATATATCTAAAAAATAAATTAAAATGGTAAATTATGTTACCTACATAGGAAAACTTTACTAATCAAGAAATGTTCTATGTCTTTAAGCACTATGTATTACCTACTACATTTTAAATGCCACATTTTACCTACTGCACTTTAACTACTGCATTTTAACTGATACATTTCACCTACTACATATCACCAAGTACACTATACCTACTATATTATAACTACTACACATCACCGCCACGAAAGTTGCTCTGCATTAATGGGAGGACGTTGTTAAGTGCATGGAATATATGTCAAAATTGCTTTTCTAAAATTCACTAAGAGTTAACAATTCGTCTGTTCAATTTAAAAAATAAAAAAAGTCTTTTTCTCTCCATCAAAAAGCGTTTCTAAATTAGACAAAATGTGTTTAACTTAAGACACTTTCACCAGCTCCTCCTCCTGTCTGAGAATAGTCTCGTCAGACCTCAAGCCACCATTACAGCAGAACCCCCCCAAGGGACGGCACAAGCAATTTAGAACCGCTCTTTTAATTATTTGACAGGGCCAACCCACATCTTGTCCATTATCAGATTTTTTTAAAGACTTGCGCTTGTTTCAAAAAAAAAATAATTTTAAAATTTAAAAAAAATTAATTTAAAGAGCGGGATTTCCCGATTCTATTTAAAGCATTATTAGGAAGTGTCGTGAGTTGGCGACCGCGGAACGCTTACACCAAGTTTATTTAAGTTAGGGATATTGGTGCTCGATATTTCAGTATGGAATTATGGGCTCGCTGAAATCTACTTTCATTTCGCTCTTTGATTTGTTTTTTTATTCTCAGACAACCGTGCATTGTACATCTATATAAACGTTATTGGAAGTTTTTTTTTTTTTTTTTTTTTTTAAAATTTTAAATTTAATATTATTATGTATCTGGATGTTTACTGTCCTTAAGCTTTTAAAAGTCGGTTTGCTGTTTTTTAACACTGAGTTTTAATTCCTTTAAGATTAGCTGTTGATATGAGGTTTGTGCCCCGTCTTTGATGTGTCGTGTCTAAGATGTGTCGTGTCTAAGATGTGTCGAGTCTAAGATGTGTCGTGTCTAAGATGTGTCGTGTCTAAGATGTGTCGTGTCTAAGATGTGTCGTGTCTACGATGTGTCGTGTCTAAGATGTGTCGTGTCTAAGATGTGTCGTGTCTAAGATGTGTCGTGTCTACGATGTGTCGTGTCTAAGATGTGTCGTGTCTAAGATGTGTCGTGTCTAAGATGTGTCGTGTCTAAGATGTGTCGTGTCTAAGATGTGTCGTGTCTAAGATGTGTCGTATGCGAGACGTGTCGTACAGGAGATGGGTCGTATGTGAGATTTGTCAACTGATCACCAACTTATAGAGGTCATAACATCAACTGGCCTCCGACCTGTAGCGGTCAAGTCAATGTCAAAACACATTCTTTCATTTTCTAATTTGTTTAATTGTTTGTGCACTCCCCCCCCCCCCGGGCCAAACCACTTTATTTTTAGGTCTTAGTCGTATATTAATGACATATATGTCACCTATGTTTTACCTGTGAATGGCTAAGCCTATTCGTGCCTCTGTTTTACCTGTTAATGGCTAAGCCTATTCGTGCCTATGTTTTACCTGTGAATGGCTAAGCCTATTCAAAAGTTGTACACGTCGTGATTTATATATTCAGCAACAGAGAGGACTAAAGGGCGGATGCGTTTGTTAAGCGCCCTATTGAGCGACAATGCTAAACATCTATAATATAATATGGGTTGTCCAACACATTAACAAATCCCTGGATTAATTCAGGATTATTCTGATAATAGCTTAAAGTGTTCACTAACTTCGCGGTGGGGACAGAGTGTGCAAACAGCGGCATGGAATTGTCCGTTTTGATCTCACGATCCCTGCAGTGAGCTGACCGAGTGGACATCGTCGACCATGGACATGCTGTATCTTGGCGACAACAGCCCCTACGCCTACCGGCCGGGCTATCGGCAGTTCCAGTGTCCGCCTTACTCCAAGTATGACCTGCCGCCGTCCTGCGCCTACTCATCTGGCGTGGGCCAGGGGCCGGACACCACCGGTTACCTCCCGCCCGGTTTCGGTGGTTACCCATTTCAGCAAATGACGTCATCGTGTATGGGATTTTTCCAACGGCGCCCTGGCCGTATTAAGGGTAAGTAACTCTCCCACTCCCAAGCATTATTTATGTTAATTTCAATATGAAAAGCTTTATACTGACATTCGGGGAATGTGTCAGAATATGTGGCAGGGGGAATGTGTCAGAATATGTGGCAGGGAATGTGTGAGAATATGTGGCAGGGAATGTGTGATAATATGTGGCAGGGAATGTGTGAGAATATGTGGCAGGGAATGTGTCAGAATACGTGGCAGGGAATGTGTCAGAATATGTGCAGGGATTGTGTCAGAATATGTGCAGGGAATGTGTCAGAATATGTGCAGGGAATGTGTCAGAATATGTGCAGGGAATGTGTACGGGATTTTTTAAGAATATGTGTCAAGGAGTGTGTCAAAATATGTGTCATGGAGTGTGCCAGCATATGTCAGTGAATGTTTCAAAGTATGTGTAGGCGAATGTGTCATAATAAGTGTCCCTGCATGTCTGAGAATATGTTTCAGGGAATTTGTCAGAATATGTGTCAGAATACGTGTCAGCGAATGTGTCGGCTTATGTGTCGGCTTAGGTGACAGAATTCTGTACTTAACTGTGTTAGTGGTTGCGCAATTTAAGATCCCGTAGATTGATGTGGACACAAACAATATTTGCAAATAAAACCATACAGGATAAGCTCTAATAATGGCTACACGGAGTGCGAATGCAAACGTTGGGGCCAATGCCTTCATCAGTACAACAAAGAACAACGCCAACAATAAAAACCTTTATATAAGCATTAACTAAATTTACATAATCTTATATACATATATATTATTCTAACTCCAAATTAAAGAAAAGAATTACAAAGGGTACGATAGCTAACGAAAGCAAAGCTCGGAAGAACGGAAAGGAAGCAGAAGTTGAAAATCAAACAAGGCCCAAAAGAACAACAACATTGCAGGTGATTTAACACTTAACGGGTCGGCTCTTTTTGCACTTTGCCATCAACTGTAACGAACACAAACTGTAACGAACACAAACTTTAACGAACACAAACCGTAACGAACACAAACTGTAACGAACACAAACTGTAACGAACACAAACTGTAACGAACACAAACTGTAACGAACACAAACTGTAACGAACACAAATTGTAACGAACACAAACTGTAACGAACACAAACTGTAACGAACACAAACTGTAACGAACACAAATTGTAACGAACACAAACTGTAACGAACAAAAACTGTAACGAACACAAACTGTAACGAACACAAACTGTAACGAACACAAACTGTAACGAACACAAACTGTAACGAACACAAACTGTAACGAACACAAACCGTCACGAACACAAACTCTTTTCACTCTTTTTCTGGCGGTCTCAGCTGAGCCATTTCGCCAGACAGCCATGTGGGTGTATTAACTTGACCTCACAAGAACACCAAAGACCGTGTTCACGCTATACCCCAAAAGAAACGGTGTTTTGTTACACTGCATGCGTCATACTTCACACTCAGTGACGTCACGTGCCTTGTTCTTTTAGAGTTTTTATTTTGAGAATGTTTTTCTTCCACCCCATTCATTAAGAGACGATTGAGCGTGTCATTTATTTTCCTGGAAAAAATTGTTTTTAACATTATCTTTTTTTATCGTTTCCGGGAAAAAGAATATATTCGTGGCATTAATGGATGGTTTAAGATGTCTAAATAGCTTTCTAATGCTTTCAAAAAAAAAAAAAAAAAAAAAAGTTAACAAGACAAACTGATCGTTTTGTCATTGGATTTTATTTTATTATTAATTTTTTTATTTAATTTGTTTCAATTGAATGTAAAAAATTATGAATGTAAAATTATTGTGAGTTAATTAAGGGAGAAAGAGTGAATAAATAAGACCTTTTGGCGTGGCTGTGATGAAAGATTGAATAAAGAAACCCTTTTGGAGTGGCACTGATGAAAGATTGAATAAAGAAGACCTTTTGGCGTGGCTCTGATGAAAGGTTGAATAAAGAAGACCTTTTGGAGTGGCTCTGATTCGAATCGAAGAGAACTTTTACACTAAATATTGACATAGTTTATGATTTTTGGAACCCATGGTGTAAACCCCCCCCCCCTCCCACCCCCAACGTGTTTGTGATACATAGGTAATGTTTTAATTGAGTGCCACCGATGAGTATTTTAACAAATGCGTCTTCAAGTGGGATTAAAAGTGAGATAAGAAGGAATGGACCAAGGAATGATTAAACCAAAGAAAAATTGGACCAAAGAAAGAAGTCGTACTTCCGTCCAGACAACCAGCATCGGTTGGTAATGTGTAAGTGTCGTGGTGTGAATGTGATTCTTGGGGCAGGGGGGTGGAGAGGGCCGTCTTTGACTTCCTTAACGTCTGCTGACTTTCCACAAATTTACACACCTTACTCATTTTTTTTACCCTTCCCCCATTTCGGGGGGTGGTGATGTTCTTTCCATGGTAATCTGGCCTTTGATAAAACGGACTTTGTAGGCTTTTGTCTTGATCCCTTGTATATGCATTATAATAGCTGATCGTGACCAGCACTTCTTCTTCTTATTCTGTGTCGGCTTACAAATGCGCACTTCTGGTTGCTAATGGTAACGGAAGAAATCGAGCAAAGATGTATGTTGGAATTACGCAAAATGATGATAAATAGAATTTTTAATTCACAGTTTTAGTGAAAGCCTCTTCAAACGTGCTCAGTTTGAGTTTTTCTGAGGAGTTTTATACATTCTTATAAGCCTATAGTTTAGTATACCCAATGATTACGTTTAATTTATACCTGATGATTTTTATTATACCCAATGATTTATATTATACTCAATGATTTTTATTATACCCAATGATTTTTATTATACCCAATGATTTTTATAGTACCCAATGATTTTTATTATACCCAATGATTTATATTATACTCAATGATTTTTATTATACCCAATGATTTTTATTATACCCAATGATTTTTATTATACCCAATGATTTTTATTATACCCAATGATTTATATTATACCCAATGATTTTTATTATACCCAATTTTTTTTTATTATACCCAATGATTTTTATTATACCCAATGATTTTTATTATACCCAATGATTTTTATTATACCCAATGATTTTTATTATACTCAATGATTTTTATTATACCCAATGATTTAATACCCAATGATTACGTATTTTTCACATATCATAATTTTGTACATGTTATGCCTTGTAAACACCAAATTACTAAGCTTTATCGTAACATCAACACGTACACTTCATTTAGGGCAGCGGTTCTCAACCTGTAGGTCGCGACCCCTTTGGGAGTCGAACGACCCTTTCCCAGGTGTCGCCTAAGACCATCGGAAAAAACAGTTATGAAGCAGCAACTAAAATAATTTTGGGGATCTGCAACGCGAGGAACTGTGTTAAAGGGTCGCGGCAGTAGAAAGGTTGAGAACCACTGATTTAGGGTATTTTTATCGTTTATTTGTTTCTTCTTCAGAGTACTTTCAAAATAATCAATATTTCTCATGTAGGATGGGTTGAACCTATCCGCGCGTATGGTCAAAGCCTTTTGTGTTACAATGTGTTTCCCTTTCGCTTTTGGTGTCAGTTTCTCAACGTTACGTCATGAGCTGGACATGAGCTGGACATCAGCTTCAACACGTGTTCGACATTCTCTCATCCTATCGACCTCACTTGTTTGTTACTCACCCTCACACCAATGCCCGCACAAAATGACGCGCACACACACACACACAGAGTCTTCAACCGAATCCGGTTCATCTTTTCTTTGCATTTGTCGCCATCTTGAATCACTCAGCGGGTCAGACCTTGCCAGGATCCTGCCTGAGACCTTCTCGGATCGATTGCAATTCCGGCTACGTTGTGCGAGACTGATGAAATTAGGATACTATCATTGAATCCGGTAGGGGAGTGGAGGAGGGGGGTCTGTGGGGATTAGGGTTGGGGGTATTCAGTTTTGAAACAAGACCAGAGGCTTGATTTTCTGAGGAGTCAATTTCTGAACAGACCATTCAGGAAAGTCCCACACCAAAATAAATGGTCATCTGTTTGGGAGTTTGTATTACTTTAATAATCTGTAGGCCGGGTTGCTAGTCTGACAGGTTTTCGCAGGTAATCTGTAGGCGGGGCCGTTAGTCTGAAAGGTATTCACAGGTACTCCATTTAGTGTCTCTGTAACCTGTCGATTATAGTTGTGATTAGGTATTTGGGTGTGTCTTTTAAATGTGTCCAGTTGGGTATTGGGTTCTGTTGGCTATTCGCTAATGGGTTCTGTCGGCTATTGCGTCCATTGGGTATTGGGTTCTGTTTGCTATTGTGTCCATTGGGTATTGGGTTCTGTCGGCTATTGTGTCCATTTGGGTATTGGGTTCTGTCATCTATTGTGTCCATTTGTGTATTTGGTTCTGTTGGCTATTGTGTCCATTTGTGTAATGGTTCTGTTGGCTATTGTGTCCATTGGGTATTTGGTTCTGTTGGCTATTGTGTCCATTTGTATAATGGTTCTGTCGGCTATTGTGTCCATTGGGTATTGGGTTCTGTCATCTATTGTGTCCATTTGTGTATTTGGTTCTGTTGGCTATTGTGTCCATTGGGTATTGGGTTCTGTCGGCTATTGTGTCCATTGGGTATTGGGTTATGTTGGCTATTGTGTCCATTTGGGTATTTGGTTATGTTTTCTATTGTGTCCATTGGGTATTTGGTTATGTTGGCTATTGTGTCCATTGGGTATTTGGTTCTGTTGGCTATTGTGTCCATTGGGTATTTGGTTCTGTTGGCTATTGTGTCCATTGGGTATTTGGTTCTGTTGGCTATTGTATCCATTGGGTATTGGGCTCTATTGGTTATTGTGTCCATTTTTAATTTGTCTCTTACAGTTAATGCAATCATTTAAAACTTTTTTTCTTGTCACATAATTTGTTTCAATTTGAATATGCAATGAGATAGCTCCATATTCATGGTTTCTGTGATGAAGTCGAAAATATTTTTTGACTAAGTCGGCATCGTCCTCACTGTTAATTATCTTTAATTGCCTAACCATACATGCATCCAATTTTTTTTTTCATTGACCCATTCATCTTTTCTCTTTCTTAGACAGTTCAATACATTTTGTTGTTCGTATCAAGAGTTTATTATTAATGAGTATAGCATTTCATTGTTTTAGTAACATCAGTCAAAAAGTTTTAAAAGCGTACGACCGTTCCAAGAGCGTACGACCTTTCCAAGAGCGTACGACCGTTCCAAGAGCGTACGACCTTTCCAAGAGCGTACGACCTTTCCAAGAGCGTACGACCTTTCCAAGAGCGTACGACCTTTCCAAGAGCGTACGACCGTTCCAAGAGCGTACGACCTTTCCAAGAGCGTACGACCTTTCCAAGAGCGTACGACCTTTCCAAGAGCGTACGACCGTTCCAAGAGCGTATGACCTTTCCAAGAGCGTACGACCTTTCCAAGAGCGTACAACCTTTCCAAGAGCGTACGACCTTTCCAAGAGCGTACGACCGTTCCAAGAGCGTACGACCTTTCCAAGAGCGTACGACCTTTCCAAGAGCGTACGACCGTTCCAAGAGCGTACGACCGTTCCAAGAGCGTACGACCTTTCCAAGAGCGTACGACCTTTCCAAGAGCGTACGACCGTTCCAAGAGCGTACGACCTTTCCAAGAGCGTACTACCGTTCCAAGAGCGTATGACCGTTCCAAGAGCGTACGACCGTTCCAAGAGCGTACGACCGTTCCAAAAGCGTACGACCGCACGATCTTAAATCACCGTCTCACTGCTGGTTTGTTTCTAATAGCGCTACACTGCAAGTGGACGTAACTCCATCCATAAAGTTCAAAGTAGTTGCTTTAAGTGGCAGAGTTATCGGGCTCGTTGTTACGCCATATATCACATTTCTCCCGTTCACCGACAACTCCGGGAGTAATGCCCCGACCCCCCTCTTTTCCCACTCGGCGATAAAAACTGGTTTTGACGTTCTTTCATCTACGCCATCAATCAGCGTCCAAATGTCCGAGGGTGACGTTAGAACCAAACGACACCTTTAGTCTCCCTCCGCGCGCGCGATCTCGGCTCAATGGCGAAAGGGCCCCGGCCACAAATAAATAAATTCCCCTCCAAACTACTAGCTCAAACCCATTTGCTGCGATCGCCGAAACTGGGAAAGGATTTGGTGTACGACAATAAGGTCGACCACTTGATGGGTTGGGAGATGAACACGGCTGCCACCCCCCTTCGGTACGGCTTCATCAAATGCGCCCCATAAAGCCGCCTCGAGAAGGACCACTGGTGGGCGCGAGGTATTGAAGATTGGGGGGGGGGGGGGAGTGGACTGCCTGCGGTTTAACGAGCTCCGGTCCTCTCGGCGGTGAGATAGGTGTCTGCTACGTCACCGCTGTCGTCTCCATCGATCGCAGAAAGTAAAAAAAAAAAAAGTTGCTAGTCTCCAGAGAAGACAATGTCAGACGGGAAGCGAGGTCTGGCGGCCATTGTTGGATAATGGACGACGCCCCTAAACGGGGTAATCGTCAATCTCGTGGCGAAAACGTAGAGTCCCCTGTTGTTTTAAATACACGTTGGCGTCGTTGGCCAGAGAGAGCGAGAGAAAGAGAGAGAGAGGTGGGGATATAGAGAACTTTTAAACGTTTATGCCGTGCGAAATCTCGCGAGACGTTTTAGAGATTTTTTTACATTTTGTAAAGTATAAAATCGAGAAGGCCCAAGATGCGACTTCGAGCGACACTGGAGGTTATTGTGTTGCTTTTGTTTATTTTGTTTACCTTCCACTTACTTTAAAAAATTAGCTAATGATGGTGATGTAGTGTTCCGATGATAGAGACGGTCTCAATGTACGCATGACCAGCGTAACTGAATTGATCTCTAGATTTTGATAACCATTTCTTAGCCTGTCATACCGCCGTGATGTACTTTACATCCAGCCACCCTGTACATCCAGCCACCCTTTACGCTGTGTAACACCCGCACCCAAACGCGCGTGTGCAAAATTTTCAACGGCCTTGTTTCCTTTGAACGTTAGAATTAACAGCAGCTTAGAAACAAAAGAAGAAAGTAAAAGGCCATAATTAATGTCTTCCCTTTGGCGACTGCCTCTGGGCGAACCCAATCATTGGTAGATAACTTCTGCATCACCAATTAACTCTTGCTTGGCTGGTGTGCTGATTTCATGACGAAACAATCATCTGTCAACAATTTTCTAACAACACACAACCCCGATTTGTTGCAGCTTGCTCTTTTATATTAAACTTATCATTTGCAATATTATATTTTAAAAAAAGATTATAAAAAAAGTTATTAAAAATTTAAGCGAACGAACATATTTTCTATAACCATTTCCCCACCTCTCTACAACTACTCCTTTACAAATGAGTGGCCATATTATTATCTCAAGCCCCCGTGCCAATTATCTTGGCGCATGACGCAATTTGTGAGTGGTATTCCGGAAAGCTAGCCTCTAATCCCTGGCATTAATGAAATAGCAAGTTGACATGGGAGTTGCAGTGCGGCAAAGTTACAAGTCGCCATGAAAGTGGTGTGGAAAACACGCCGGGAAGAAAAAAAAATATCGCATCTTTTTTGGAACGGGAATTCCCAAACCGTGACGCCGGCGCGCATGTTCGAGGTTAACAAAATAATGTAAGTCTCGTCTTTAAAAAAAAAAGGGGGGGGGGGGGGTAGGCTGAAATGGGGATAATATCAAACCAAGAGTTAATTAGCGAGGAAGACGGTGTATACACTGTTTGGGGTTGTTCAGAACATTTTAATCATGGGATGTCAGCTGTAAATATTTTGAGAGTCGTTTTGGGTTGTTGTTTTTTTTTGGGGGGGGGGGTGTAACCATTTGCGTGTGTGTCATTAAAGGGACGAAATGACACGCTGATGCGCAGGTAATCTGAGAACGACCTGCTAATTGCAAAGATACATATCCATTTGGTTTGTCTCGCTAGTGTCGAGTTTGATTGGCTAAAGCTTACAAAAGTAGTTGTCCATTAGAAGGGACGCTGCACCGGAATAGCTGTCCATTTTAGAAAATCGTGCTCTAAGAGTAGCTGTCCATTAGCTGTAGTGATACATGCGAGTAGCTGTCCATTAGCTGTAGTGCTAAATAAGAGTATGATGTCCATTAGCTGTAGTGCTACATCAGAGTAGCTGTGTATTAGAAATAGTGCTATTAGAGTAGATGTCCATTAGATGCAGTGCTACATTAGAGTAGCTGTCTATAAGAGGTTTTGCCACATAAGAAGAATTGCTGTCCAAGATATGTTTATTGCTTCATTAGAGCAACTGTCCATTAGATGTTGTGCTACATAAGAGCAGCTGTCCATTAGATGCTGTACTACATAAGAGCAGCTGTCCATTAGATGTTGTACTACATAAGAGTAGCTGTCCATTAGATGGTGTACTACATAAGAGTAGCTGTCCATTAGATGTTGTACTACATAAGAGTATCTGTCCATTAGATGTTGTACTACATAAGAGCAGCTGTCCATTAGATGTTGTACTACATAAGAGTATCTGTCCATTAGATGTTGTACTACATAAGAGCAGCTGTCCATTAGATGTTGTACTACATAAGAGTAGCTGTCCATTAGATGCTGTACTACATAAGAGTAGCTGTCCATTAGATGTTGTACTACATAAGAGCAGCTGTCCATTAGATGTTGTACTACATAAGAGTAGCTGTCCATTAGATGTTGTACTACATAAGAGTAGCTGTCCATTAGATGTTGTACTACATAAGAGCAGCTGTCCATTAGATGTTGTACTACATAAGAGTAGCTGTCCATTAGATGTTGTACTACATAAGAGTAGCTGTCCATTAGATGTTGTACTACATAAGAGCAGCTGTCCATTAGATGTTGTACTACATAAGAGCAGCTGTCCATTAGATGCTGTACTACATAAGAGTAGCTGTCCATTAGATGTTGTACTACATAAGAGCAGCTGTCTATTAGATGTTGTACTACATAAGAGCAGCTGTCCATTAGATGTTGTACTACATAAGAGCAGCTGTCCATTAGATGCTGTACTACATAAGAGTAGCTGTCCATTAGATGTTGTACTACATAAGAGCAGCTGTCAATTAGATGTTGTACTACATAAGAGCAGCTGTCCATTAGATGTTGTACTACATAAGAGCAGCTGTCCATTAGATGTTGTACTACATAAGAGTAGCTGTCCATTAGATGTTGTACTACATAAGAGTAGCTGTCCATTAGATGTTGTACTACATAAGAGCAGCTGTCCATTGCCATTAGATGTTGTGCTACATAAGAGCAGCTGTCCATTAGATGTTGTGCTACATAAGAGCAGCTGTCCATTAGATGTTGTGCTACATAAGAGCAGCTGTCCATTGCCATTAGATGTTGTACTACATAAGAGTAGCTGTCCATTAGATGTTGTGCTACATAAGAGTAGCTGTCCATTAGATGTTGTGCTACATAAGAGTAGCTGTCCATTAGATGTTGTACTACATAAGAGCGGCTGTCCATTAGATGTTGTACTACATAAGAGCAGATGTCCATTAGATGTTGTACTACATAAGAGTAGCTGTCCATTAGATGTTATACTACATAAGAGTAGCTGTCCATTAGATGTTATACTACATAAGAGTAGCTGTCCATTAGATGCTGTACTACATAAGAGCAGCTTTCCATTAGATGTTGTACTACATAAGAGCAGCTGTCCATTAGATGTTGTACTACATAAGAGTATCTGTCCATTAGATGTTGTACTACATAAGAGCAGCTGTCCATTAGATGTTGTACTACATAAGAGTATCTGTCCATTAGATGTTGTACTACATAAGAGCAGCTGTCCATTAGATGTTGTACTACATAAGAGTAGCTGTCCATTAGATGCTGTACTACATAAGAGTAGCTGTCCATTAGATGTTGTACTACATAAGAGCAGCTGTCCATTAGATGTTGTACTACATAAGAGTAGCTGTCCATTAGATGTTGTACTACATAAGAGTAGCTGTCCATTAGATGTTGTACTACATAAGAGCAGCTGTCCATTAGATGTTGTACTACATAAGAGTAGCTGTCCATTGGATGTTGTACTACATAAGAGTAGCTGTCCATTAGATGTTGTACTACATAAGAGCAGCTGTCCATTAGATGTTGTACTACATAAGAGCAGCTGTCCATTAGATGCTGTACTACATAAGAGTAGCTGTCCATTAGATGTTGTACTACATAAGAGCAGCTGTCTATTAGATGTTGTACTACATAAGAGCAGCTGTCCATTAGATGTTGTACTACATAAGAGCAGCTGTCCAGTAGATGCTGTACTACATAAGAGTAGCTGTCCATTAGATGTTGTACTACATAAGAGCAGCTGTCAATTAGATGTTGTACTACATAAGAGCAGCTGTCCATTAGATGTTGTACTACATAAGAGCAGCTGTCCATTAGATGTTGTACTACATAAGAGTAGCTGTCCATTAGATGTTGTACTACATAAGAGTAGCTGTCCATTAGATGTTGTACTACATAAGAGCAGCTGTCCATTGCCATTAGATGTTGTGCTACATAAGAGCAGCTGTCCATTAGATGTTGTGCTACATAAGAGCAGCTGTCCATTAGATGTTGTGCTACATAAGAGCAGCTGTCCATTGCCATTAGATGTTGTACTACATAAGAGTAGCTGTCCATTAGATGTTGTGCTACATAAGAGTAGCTGTCCATTAGATGTTGTGCTACATAAGAGTAGCTGTCCATTAGATGTTGTACTACATAAGAGCGGCTGTCCATTAGATGTTGTACTACATAAGAGCAGATGTCCATTAGATGTTGTACTACATAAGAGTAGCTGTCCATTAGATGTTATACTACATAAGAGTAGCTGTCCATTAGATGTTATACTACATAAGAGTAGCTGTCCATTAGATGCTGTACTACATAAGAGCAGCTTTCCATTAGATGTTGTACTACATAAGAGCAGCTGTCCATTAGATGTTGTACTACATAAGAGCAGCTGTCCATTAGATGTTGTACTACATAAGAGTAGCTGTCCATTAGATGTTGTACTACATAAGAGCAGCTGTCCATTAGATGCTGTACTACATAAGAGTAGCTGTCCATTAGATGTTTTACTACATAAGAGTAGCTGTCCATTAGATGTTGTACTACATAAGAGCAGCTGTCCATTAGATGTTGTACTACATAAGAGTAGCTGTCCATTAGATGTTGTACTACATAAGAGTAGCTGTCCATTAGATGTTGTACTACATAAGAGTAGCTGTCCATTAGATGTTGTACTACATAAGAGTAGCTGTCCATTAGATGTTGTACTACATAAGAGTAGCTGTCCATTAGATGTTGTACTACATAAGAGCAGCTGTCCATTAGATGTTGTACTACATAAGAGCAGCTGTCCATTAGATGTTGTACTACATAAGAGTAGCTGTACATTGCCATTAGATGTATTGCTACATAAAAGTTAACATTCCATTAAAGTGCGAAGCAAGAAATTACATAAGACATTATTTGTATGTATGTCATATTAACATATGTTGTAGCGCATCACTTTCACAAATAACCTATTAGAAAAAATAATTAATAACTATATATACGATACTATATGACTTTTCTCCTGTAAACAAGCAAACATACACTGGAGATGATGTGGTTGTCTTTTGGTTTTTTTTTTAATATATAAAAATGAGAAACTTTAACGAGATTATGCATGACGAAACAATCACCGTAAAGATTTCTTCCACATTCAGTCATTCAGTTTGTTAAATGCACTACTTCTAACACAGTGGTTCTCAACCTTCCTAATGCTGCGACCCCTTAATACAGTTCGTCATGGTTGTGGCGACCCCTGACGTCAATATTATTTACGTTTCTACTTTATAACGGTATAGTACGTGTATTTTACGATGGTCTTAGGTGAAAGGGGCCGTTCGACCCTCAAAGGTGTCGCGCGTCATGGGCTGAGAACCACTGTTCTAACCGATTTTGGCAGTTCCAATGAGTTAATCCTCACAGAAGGATTAAGATACACTAACAAGGTTCGGGACTATACGCAGAATGTTGGTGATCCACGAGTCTTAGCACCGACCGTGCCCCTGGGCTTTGTATTCCACCAGCCCACCGGAGTGGGATGATCGTGTCGCTACGCCAGCAACAGTTTCGCCCTGAGATCAAATATACCAACACGTTGCTACTGCATGACCAAGACACTACACATGTTTTATTTGACATCTGTTTTAACAATAATAAGAATATGGTCGTGGAGGTCAATGTTAGGGTGTAGGAAAAAAAAATAATTCAAATCTGAAATTTGACGTCAAACATGGCTTTCTTTTACGACTCCGGAATAAATGTTTCAAGAGAATGACATTTGATTCAAAAATTTAATGAAACAAGCTAGCAAACAACTTTTTTTTTGCAACAAGCACACACACACACACGCACACACAAAACCAAAACCCAGTTCTCAAAACCAACGACTCCTACTCTGCGCCGCTGCTTAAACCGTGTGCCGGGGTGAGGCGCGGGATCTTTTCGATCAGACAGATCCTTGGAGATCGTTTGACTAATCCCGACGTCCAATCATGCGACATATGTCCATGTCAATCACGCAGTAATCCGTTTTGGTGCTCCGATCTGATTAGATGTGCGAGAGAGAGAGAGAGTGTTTTTTTTTGGGGGGGGGGGGTGGATTAGAAACTCAATAGTGTCATGTAGACCAACAAGTGAATCTATCTGCGTGCTAGTGTGTCTTGGTGTGATCAGGTCTCTCTGTGTCAGTGTGTCTTGGTGTGATCAAGTATATGTGTCCGTGTGTCTTGATGTGATCGAGTCTATTTGTGTCAGTGTGTCTTGGTGTGATAAAGTATATCTGTGTCAATGTGTCTTGGTGTGATCAAATATTTCTGTGTCAGTGTGTCTTGGTGTGAACAAGTATATATGTTTCAGTGTGTCTTGGTGTGATCGAGTCCATATGTGTCAGTGTGTCTTGGTGTGATCAAAAAATATTTATCAATGTGTCTTGGTGTGATCAAATAAATCTGTGTCAGTGTGTCTTGGTGTGATCAAATAAATCTGTGTCAGTGTGTCTTGGTGTAATCAAGTCTATCTGTGGAGTAAGAACTTGTATGTCTGATATATTTTTGACGTCTGTGTTTTGGTACACAAATTAATATACATAGTAATAGACAGTTTTTTTAACCTTATAAAGTATACAACCCTCATTCAGTAAATTAACTCAAGCTCTCAGTGATCTCAACAAAAACCTTTATTGGTCTATAAACCCAAAACTTCATTGGTCTATGAACCAAACCTTCATTGGTCTATAAACCCAAACCTTCATTGGTCTATGAACCCAAAACTTCATTAGTCTATGAACCCAAACCTTCATTGGTCTATAAACCCAAACCTTCATTGGACTATGAACCCAAACTTTCATTGGTCTATGAACCCAAAACTTCATTGGTGTATGAACCCAAACCTTCATCGGTCTATGAACCCAAACCTTCATTGGTCTATGAACTCAAACCTTCCTTGGTCTATGAACTAAAACCTTCCTTGGTCTGTGTACCCAAAACTCGCTACATCCGTGACATCGCCTTTCATCCCTCCCCTCCTCCACATCTCTGTTTCCAGTCTCTAAAACACACACACCTGTCACAACGTCTTTGACTAGATTTAAGAAGAAGAATTGTTTCTTGCAAAACGCATAAAAAAGGAGTGGGAGGGGGGTGTGTGGGTGGGGGTTGAATCATTGAATCTATCACCAGGAAGGTGGTGGCTTTGGTTGTAGCCCCGAACAATAGCCACCATCTTCGTGTTGGGCATGACGTGCTCCGCACCATAGCAATTAGTGGGTTTATCCCCGACTCCAATCATTGCAATTCAGTCCCCGATCGGGGAGTAATTTTCCCCTGCTCTTTACGCGCCGGGTTACGCTGTGGCGAGTTCTGGGGCGGCTCACTCCCGAAGATTTGACATTGATTCCCGCAGACGACGGAAACGGGGGGACAACTCGGCTTGATGAGAGCACAGAAATCAGCTTATGTTCGCGATGTTTTTGTCTTATCCCCCCTCCCCCCCACACACACTTTTTTTCCTGTCCCGCCCTCCCTGCCTGCCTAATCACTGCGAGGCCACCTTTTGTTAGGGCGATCTGTACAATCACGTCTTCCTCTCATCGAACGTTTCATCAATGCCAGCTTTCGAGCGTCCTTGTTTTTAGACGACCGGTGGGTTATTTTCATAGACGGAAATCATGGCTGTTCAAGAACATCCGGGTGGTCAATGTTGGAAGAGAGAGGGTGGGAGGGAGAAAGAGGGAGATGGAAAAAGATAGAGAGAGAGAGAAGCCTTTCAAATAACGAGTGTGTCAATATTGTTGTTTTGAACGCTGTCCCTTTGAGCTGTATTGACACATCCTTTCTGTAACGAAGTTGTGACACCGCTTTAATAAAAGCCTATATTTATGGCTTGTTTTCGTCTTCATTTGCAAGAAGGCCAAATTTCGGTCAATATGTCGAACTTCTTGTTTCCTTAAGCGCACACAACTTCCATTTGTTGATCTTGTTTGTTGCTTGTTGATTTTTGTTGTTGTTGTCAACGATCGGGGTATCCGTTGGAAATGACCCAAAATGGCGCGCAGTTGTTTACGGAAGTCTCCGGAAATCACCGATCGAGTTCGACTTCCTGTTTCCTTGCACTGGTAGAGTGTTCAGTAGTATGTAGCCTTTTCCAAACAAAGAGACCACAAAAAAAAATATTTTAAAAGGACCACACAAAAAAAACCCAATGGATCT
This sequence comes from Omphiscola glabra, assembly GCA_964017045.1. Taxonomy (NCBI): domain Eukaryota; kingdom Metazoa; phylum Mollusca; class Gastropoda; family Lymnaeidae; genus Omphiscola; species Omphiscola glabra. The sequence goes on from OZ024795.1 coordinate 21,386,541, forward strand.
CAAAAGAAAAAATATATAGGATAGTCATTTAAACATTTTGCTTGCAGAGATGCATTAATATGAGCGTCTCACTAATAGAACAATTTATTTTGTAATCCTATCACCTGTCGATGTAAACCATGGTTTACATCTTGGTGAAAATAGAAATCAAATCATGGCGTCTTAACATGACTTTTCAGTCTCTAAATATAGGATTATGGACATGTCAACATTATGGACACGTCAACATTAGGGATATGTCAACATTATGGATAAGTCAACCTTATGGACACGTCAACATTATGGATCTGTCAACATTATGCACATGTCAACATTATGGACACGTCAACATTGTGGATATGTCAACATTATGGACACGTCAACATTATGGATATGTCAACATTATGGACATGTCAACATTATAGACACGTCAACATTAGTCTAGTCTCATTCTCTATATCCCATGTTATTGCTATCGTGGCTTGTCACATCTTTCTGTCTCCTTCGTTGTTGTTGTTGTCGTTTCTTGACACGTTGTGGCGATCCGAGTGATCGTCCCTTATGAACATTGCCACCAACAATGGCCGACATCGAGGCAGCCTTACACAGGGCGGATATTAAAGTGCATAGTGAACAATTCTTTGAATTATCTTCCCCCCCCCCCGCCTCCACCCACCCCCCCCCCCCCCCCCCGTAGCTTCCGTCTGTCCTGACGTGGATTCATGAAAAAATTAAGTGATGGCGGAGTGAGCGGGGCGGGGGGAGGGGGGAGTTTACATACGCTCTAAAATTGTTTGTACACAAATGGTTGATTAATTATTATAACAGAAGATACTGTTTTATTTTTAGTTTTCAATCCAAGATCCTGTGGTAACCACTATAAAAATTCACGCTACGAAAACCACGCACTGTGAGTGCGAACATTGATGTGTCGTTGTGCACGATGTGTCGTTGTGCACGATGTGTCGTTGTGCACGATGTGTCGTTGTGCACGATGTGTCGTTGTGCACGATGTGTCGTTGTGCACAGGCTCATTATGACGTCAGTTTTCTCCAAGTGCAAGCATACTGTTATTAGTATCAACCTCTTTTTTTTTTCTTTTTTTTTTTTGTGGGGTGTGAAAGTAGACCTTGTTTGGTATTAAATCAAGTACTGAATTTGTATGTCACAGTACTCACTCCCCCCCACTGAATAAAGTACTTCATGTTTATGTTACAGCACTCACCCCCACTGAATCAAGTACTTCATATTTATGTTACAGCACTCACCCCCACTGAATCAAGTAATTCATATTTATGTTCTAGTACTCACCCCCACTGAATGAAATACTGCATATTTTTATGTTACAGTAACCCTCTCCCCAAATAAAAAGAATTACACAAGTACTGTCTGTTGTTACAGTGCTCCCCAAATAAGTCAAGTACTTGCAAATGTAGGCTTTTATTATTATTATTATTATTATTATTATTATTAAAGCGGTCTTGGATATTACCCCAGACTAGGGCTAGGCTCACCACGACTAGGGCTAGGCTCACCGCGACTAGGGCTAGGCTCACCGCGCTTAGGGCTAGGCTCACCACGACTAGGGCTAGGCTCACCACGCCTAGGGCTAGGCTCACCACGCCTAGGGCTAGGCTCACCACGCCTGGGCTAGGCTCACCACGCCTAGGGCTAGGCTCACCACGCCTAGGGCTAAGCTCACCACGCCTAGGGCTAAGCTCACCACGACTAGGGCTAGGCTCACCACGCCTAGGGCTAGGCTCACCACGCTTCACATAGAAATTAGCAGTTACGGAAAATGAGACATTTAAAAACAGCTTTGTAAAAAGCTTGACCTCACCCACCCAAGTACTTTCTACCCCTGTCCCTGTCTAGCCGTGGACAGCTCCCAGCAGCAACGAGCGTTCTTCATCAGTCCGGAAAAGGGGGGGGGTGTGGTTGTGAGAATGAGTCAGTATAGTATATAGAGTTTGAAGAGATGTCTCTTGGGGGCAGTTTTGAAGGCTTGGATGGTCGGTATATTGCGGATGTGTAATGGGAGAGAATCCAGTATTCCACTCATAGCCCCTGTACTCAACCCCGTACTGAACCCTGTACATTGTCTTTACAACAGTAACCCTTTTCTATGATTATATGCGTCTTTTCGACTGGTGACAATTGTTAGTTTCCTGTCTGATGTTGTATTTTGTATGAAGTTAGATGAATGGTTAATTCTTGTTACTCTTGTTATGCACTACGAACAGTGGCACGCTCCTCTGCCCCTAACCCCTTCCCTACTCCATCCCACCCCACACCATGTCCCGCAACGTTTCCTGGTTCTGCTTCTTTTCTGCTCACTCAAACAGTCCCCAAACAGCCCTCAAACAGTCCCCAAACAGTCCCCAAACAGTCCCCAAACAGCCCTCAAACAGTCCCCAAACAGTCCCCCATCAGTTCTCAAACAGTCCCCAAACAGTCCTCAAACAGTCCTCAAACAGTCCCCAAACAGTCCCCAAACAGTCCCCAAACAGTCCCCAAACAGTCCCCAAACAGTCGTCAAACAGTCCTTAAACAGTCCCCAAACAGTCCCCAAACAGTCCACCATCAGTTCTCAAACAATTCCCAAACAGTCCTCAAACAGTCCCCAAACAGTCCCCAAACAGTCCTCAAACAGTTCCCAGACAGTCCTCAAACAGTCTTCAAACAGTCCACAAACAGTCCCCAAACAGTCCTCAAACAGCCCTCAAACAGTCCCCAAAAAGTCCTCAAGCAGTCCTAAAACAGTCCCCAAACAGTCCTCAAACAGTTCTCAAACAGTCCTCAAACAGTCCTAAAACAGTCCTCAAACAGTCCCCAAACAGTCCTCAAACAGTCCTCAAACTGTCCTTGTGGATCAAACAGAACATGACAAAACTCATAGTCACTCATAGTTCTGTTTTGTCACTCATTCTCATAGTTCTGTTTTGTCACTCATAGTTCTGTTTCTTCAATAGTCTTCATGTTCTGTCTTTTCATGTCCTGTCTTTTCATGTTCTGTCTTTTCATGTCCTGTCTTTTCATGATCTGTCTTTTCATGTCCTGTCTTTTCATGTCCTGTCTTTTCATGTTCTGTCTTTTCATGTTCTGTCTTTTCATGTCCTGTCTTTTCATGTTCTGTCTTTTCATGTCCTGTCTTTTCATGTTCTGTCTTTGCATGTCCTGTCTTTTCATGTCCTGTCTTTTCATGTCCTGTTTATCATGGAACCGAAAAAAAGAAACTCGTCCTTTGGGCACCATAAGGGAGACACGGTCTCGTCTCCCCAGATTGACATCCGACGAGGGGGAGTGGGGTCTCTTCAATTGTCGGTGGCAGTTTGTGGGCGTGGCGATAAATCAAACCGCCGAGAGCCGCGATGTCAAACTAAACGAGCGACTGTCGAGCGTCACCAGTGTATCGAGTGGGAGGGGCTTAGCACGTATCGATCATAGCTGGGGTGTCTCCTACATGTCGCCATAGGCAATCACACGGGAAATCGCTTCAAGGCTTTTACGATTCGCTTTATTTCCTTGAAATTTAGTTGTACTCGATATACTTTTTTTTTTTAAAATTTATATTCCAACCCGCACTTTCTCTCTCGAGTTCTTGTTTAGAGAGTAGGAAGAGCGCCTTATTCGAGCCCCGGGCGAGGGATGTCTTCTTCATAGAAATGGAATACGGAATATCTTTATTGGAACTAGCTTAAACAGGCTTGCAAGTTTGTTCTTAGATACCGCTGGTTTGTTCGTTGGTTTTATTTTTAATTTTTTTTTTACTTCCGGATTTTTTTCCCTTTCTATTTATTTTTGCTGTTTGTGTGGAGTAGTGGGCAGGCGTTCAAACTGTTGTCGCCACTGGTGTCGCTCATGCTGCTGCCAGCGCGTCAGTCAGGCGTGGAGGGCTGACGGGGAACAAACAGACGAGCGATCCAGCAGTCGTGGGTACGGTGAAACTACAAGCTTTGTGGTTGCCGACTGGTCATAGATATCGCCCAGGAAGCGAGGACGCCCCTGTTAGGCTCTCACTGATACGTGCCGCCACACTTGAGTACTTCTCCTCGGCGCCTCTACTGCCGCTCATCGACGTCACCAGCGGCAAAAGTTTATTTGGAAAAAAGGTTGTGCATTTTTCAAATTTCAATTCCGTCAGACTCACTGGGCCACAACTCGTCCAGCCTTACCATTAAGCATGTTCGCGTGTGGACGCATCGGCTGATACATCTCAGATCGTCACCTCAAACCAGGTACAACCGGCCCTTTGCTTTTTTTGGACACCCTGCGAACCGTGGTTTCTACAAGTGATTTCTAACGTTTCGCAAAGGCACGACACCGTGACCCATCCACCGTGATCCACCCACCCTTCCACCATTTACCCGGTTCACTTGAGGAATACGAGTATCCCCGGCTCTTGGTTGGTACACGATGGCTTTCAGAAACTTCGTGACGACCAGGTTCTAGAGCCGTGCCGGGCCACTAAACAGCAACAGCTAGGCCTCAGGTATACAGTTTTCCCCATTTTTCGGTTCACGCAGGAGTCACAGTACGTACAAGAATCGCATGCACGATGGTGCTACAGATCAGTGATCCGTGCGGATAGACACGGTTGTGCCATTGATGATACTGCATGTACCCTTTCGGCAAAGTTTTGTCTCTCCCCCTCCTTTTTTTTTTTTTTTTTTTTTTGAGGCGTGTTAAGTCAAGAAAGCCTCACAACACTGAAAAGGTTTCGGATCTTCCCTCCGGATGTGTCGTTTGTTATCTGGTGTGTCGTAGATCCGTGTGCTTCACGAGGACACGGCTGGCGGAGGATAACGAGAGAGAGCGCGAGGATGTCGTAACACGGAATGCACATCGGAAGAGTTGTCAGGCGTCGCTCACCCGTAACCCCCGAGCAGACGACCTCTGCGGAGTTTGTTCGGCCCCTCGACACAATGAGAGGGATCACATTTTCCAATTGTTGGATTACGACGACCGGCTACTCGGGTCGTGTTTGTTGACGTCGGCCGCGAGTTTTCGCCCCACATTTCGGCTGGCCTGCGTGTGAGTGCGAGGGCTGTGTTTGTGACAATTAAATTAGAAAATTTAGCACGTGTGCACAAGACTTGTGATAATATCATTATTATTACTTTTTTACCTAAACCTGTTAAGTTATCGATTTAAAATAAAGATAACTTTTCGTTTTTTCACTTTTTTTTAAAAAATCCAAATGTCCAAATTGAATTAAAAAGATGATCAAGATTGTAATATACTCAAGAAATTAATTTACTAAGCATGCGTTTAACACACTCATCGGAATATAGGCCCTGTCAGTTGCCTTTGTTATTTTTCGTAAACCTATTTGAAGTGTTATATTTTATAGTTGAATACGTGAATTTCTCTATCTGTTGGCTGATAGATTTTGATATAGAATTTAACTGTGCGATATCTTCGTGATGTCGCGTTTTGTCCAATAAAGAAAGATAACGAGTTGATGTGGGGAAGTTTTTGTAAATCTTGTTCCGTTAGTTTTGTTTAGGTAAGAGAACTGATATAATCCAATCTATTTTTTTTTAATCCAACATGTAACGGTATTTTATTTTTCCTTACACAGTAGCAGAGGTTTATAGCTACAGGAGTTGCGTTATTTCATAACCACGTAAGTCAGCTCCCAAAAAAGAGGCTAGGCATTGCTGAGCTAAATTGCTCTCTGTGGCTTCAAACAACAACAATAACAACAACAGGACTGTTTAGGAAGTGTGGCGAAGGAAAAATTTATATCCGGTGTCGGTATTTTGTACATTGCGCCCAGAAAGACAAGCCATTTCTACCAGGGGCTGTATTTTGTTCATTGCGCCCGGAAAGGACAAACCATTTCTACCTGCGAGGAGTAAATCGTTCCACGTGAGAGGACGACCTAGGGGACATTTACATGGCCACACTGGCCTGGGAGCGCATGCTTCCTAGAGGTTGTGGCGACAACATGGGACCCGCTGGGAAGAGGTTCCACTCACCGATGGAGCTCACCGCTTACTGTTACCACCCCCCGCCCGCCCACCCGACGGCCCACCATCACCACCATCACCATCCCCACGCCATGGGCCACCCGGGCCCCCACCCTGGGCCACACCCGGGGGCCCACCCAGCTCAAGGAATGATGGATTTTTACCATTCATGTAAGAGTAAGTAGAGAATTCTATGTTCCGACCAAACATACGGGTTCTTTGTTGTCAGATAAGATTGTGTTGTCATTTGTGGTCACTGTGTTGACATGGCAACAAACAAACAAAAAATAAGTAAATGCCATTTCTTTGTTCTCTGTAAAAGTCAGTTATGTTTTCACCAATTTTGGGTTTGTTATTGTTATTGTCGCATCTGTTACCCTCTAATACCTAACGCATCAACATAGACATTGGTGTACCCATTTGTTTCATAGATAAATACTTAGCTTGTCAATGCCATCGTTAATGACAAGGCATTCGATGTCATTTAATCAGACGAGACGCGAAAAATTTACGATCGTGCTTATTTACGAAATTTGTCTATTCCCATTGACAGTATTTTTCTAGAAGTGAATCGCTCTAGTATGCTGTGCTTAAAACATGTAACCCTATATTGAATGGCTGATTCCGAGTGTGAGGAGTGAATACTTTGAGACAGATGGGAAGACTGTCTTCAAGACATGGTACAATCCGGGGGCAAAATAGTGTATTTGGTGTGATGATAGTGCGACTCTGTCACTTCCACTTTGTGAACGCTCCTCTGCATGACGATATATTAGATCATTTATTCTATTTCACTACTAATATGTTCATATCTGTCTACGTCTCTCTACGTCTCCCGATATTTTTACACATTGCATATTTTCTGTGCGTATTCATTTATATTGCTCTTCATCTATAGACATTATCATTAATTATTGTCCACCTTAGAATATCTCAAAACTGTTCTCAGACTCATTCTTCTACATACCCGAAGATTCAATTATTTCTATACTTTTCTATAACTCAACATGGTAAATTATAGTTCTATATTTCCGATTTGTGATACATTCTCCGTATTAGATTCTTGTTCCACATCTCTTTAATAGTATTTTTGTCGATACATATTAAATTATATATGTTCTATGTCAAAACACTTTAGAGGATTTTTGGACAGTCTTTTGTCAGTCAGAACAATACATTGGGCAGTATTTTGTCAAATAGATCAATACATTGGGCAGTATTTTGTCAAATAGATCAATACATTGGGCAGTATTTTGTCAAATAGATCAATACATTGGGCAGTATTTTGTCAAATAGATCAATACATTGGGCAGTATTTTGTCAAATAGATCAATACATTGGACAGTCTTTTGTCAGTCAGAACAATACATTGGGCAGTATTTTGTCAAATAGATCAATACATTGGGCAGTATTTTGTCAAATAGATCAATACATTGGGCAGTATTTTGTCAAATAGATCAATACATTGGGCAGTATTTTGTCAAATAGATCAATACATTGGGCAGTAGTCAAATAGATCAATACATTGGGCAGTATTTTGTCAAATAGATCAATACATTGGGCAGTATTTTGTCAAATAGAACAATACATTGGGCAGTATTTTGTCAGACAGAACACTACATTGGGAAGTATTTTGTCACACAGAACACTACATTGGGAAGTATTTTGTCAAATAGAACAATACATTGGGCAGTATTTTGTCACACAGAACACTACATTGGGCAGTATTTTGTCATACAGAACACTACAACATGCCGTCAACACCAACTATTGAACCTGATTTCAAATGTGGAAAGTTTTCATTAGCCCGTCCTAAGTCCAGCGTTATACAAACACAAAGATACCGAATGACTGGCGTAATAGTGAGACACAAAGATACCGAATCACTGGGGTAATAGTGAGACACAAAGATACCGAATCACTGTGGTAATAGTGAGACACAAAGATACCCAATGACTGGGGTAATAGTGAGACACAAAGATACCGAATCACTGGCGTAATAGTGAGACACAAAGATACCCAATGACTGGCGTAATAGTGAGACACAAAGATACCGAATCACTGGCGTAATAGTGAGACACAAAGATACCGAATCACTGGGGTAATAGTGAGACACAAAGATACCCAATGACTGGGGTAACAGTGAGACCAGGCTTTACTCGTGGTACGCAGCTAGGCTTCACATATCAAAGCGGCCGCTAGCTTACACAAGGACGTGCGACCATTGCAGATATACAACAGATAACATTCTAAATTTCAAAGATAATTTTAAGTAACAAATATAAATATATAAACATAAAACTAGTTACTTTTCTATACACTCTTCGGACCAATTAAACTGCAGTATTCAATATTTGCTCTGACTTAAGTGTGGACGCTTGAAAAACTTGACAGATCGGGGTCTCTCTATCTTTCCCTCTCTCCCCTCTCCCTGCCTCTGCCTTCCTCCATCTCATCCCTTTCTCAACCAATCTCTCTCTCTCCCCCTCTCTTTCTGGGCCCCCTTCCCCCCAACTTTCAGGTCCCCTTGTCTGAAAACCACCGGGTGTGACTAGCGGTAAGCTTTGGCTCTGTTACATGGGGAAACTTGTCATCCTCAAAGTTTAATATCTTCTTTTGTCTCAAGTCGCTTGTCTCATCGGGACGGTCTCCTGCCGAGCGATACGTCCCGGCCGACTCCTTGTACATATCAATAATGGAATATTCCTGGCCGCTGATAGGGCTTAAAAGGACCCGGTCTTGTAAAGGGGTTTGTCCGTATTCCAGGTCAGTACAGTCTCAGGGAATAATTAGCATATAAAGTAAAAACAACAAACAGCTATCAACACCGTGCGAGTTGTGCGAATAAAGATTGTATCGCCACTCCGTACTCTTCCTGTTTGCGTGCGTGCGTGCGTGTGAGTGTATGAGTGGGGGGGGGGCGTACCAATGGTAGTTTACGTTGTCGCGTGACGGCGTGAAAAGAAATGTTACATTATTTCTATCTCTGTTTCGGATGATCTTATTTATTGTTTTTGTTCTTCCTTTAGCACAGCGGTTCTCAGCCTATGGGTCGCGACCCCTTTGGGGGTCGCGCGACCCTTTCCTAAGACCATCTGAAAACACATATACTCTACAGTTTTGAAGTAAAAACAAAAATAATTTTATGTCCGGGGGGGTCACCACAATATGAGAGACGGTATTAAGGGTCGCGGCATTAATAAGGCTGAGAACCATTGCTTTAGCACATACAAAAATAATACTGAAAGAAATGAGTAGTATCATGACACAGAGACTTTCTGTAGTAATTTCTGTTGTACATCACTCTCTGTTAACTTCCGTTTTTATGCTATTTGGTACCGGTTAAAAGAGAATGAACACAGATTTGATAGCCTAAAAAGCCCATATTTTCAGACGAAGCCTAAGCTGTCCGCCAAATATTTGATCCGTAGCGTTCCGTATTAAGACCAATATTATAATCATTGCTAAGCAATTTCCAATCCCAAAAGCCAATGTTTGTGTTTACATCGACCATAACAGTATGGAGGTGGTAGAGGCGTTAGTGTGCTACTACAATCATTGAAATATTGAGTATCATTTTTAAAAAAAATTAAATTCTGATTATCATTAAAAACTAATTCGGATTATCATAAAATAATGATTATCATTTTAAACATAATGAATATAATTTTAAAACACAATGATTATCATTTTAAACACAATAATTATCATTTTAAACACAATGATTATCATTTTAAACACAATGATTATCATTTTAAACATAATGATTATCATTTTAAAACATACTGATAATCATGTTTAAAAAGCACCTCATTAGCGTTAGTCTCTTAATGTGGGGCCTGGGGTTAAACAATTAGATTTAAAGTTTTATTGTGGGTTTTATTTTCCGTCATTTTTTTCAGGGGTGGGGGTTTGGTGGGTTGGGGAGCGGTAGATACGTTTTGATCAAAAATTAATCATCAATTATTAAATATGATAACTTCAGACAGAAGAGAGTGGCGACTAATTAAATATACATATAAATAATACATTTTTTAAAAATGTAATTAGACCACGTTCAATATATTCAGTTTGATAATTACCATTGTTTTCTTTCAACATAAATTGTTCTATTCAACATCAAGGGTCTCGTTGGACCCCTATCGTTTTTTTTTGGACATCGGCACCCCCCCCCCCCCCCCACACACACTTTTTTTAAAAACAGAAACACACTTTGTTTTCCAAACCTTATTTGGTAGAGCGTCCCAATTTTTGTGAAAAGGAAATGATATAACATGAAAATTACATGAGATTATAATGTATAATCATACATATCGTTCAATGTTGATGTTTTGTTCACATGCATGTTCAGTAACAACTGATATAATCTTCACATGTCCAGTAACAACTGATATAATCTTCACATGTCCAGTAACAACTGATATAATCTTCACATGTTCAGTGACTACTGAAATCATCTTCACATGTTCAGTAACAACTGATATCATCTTCACATGTTCAGTGACTACTGAAATCATCTTCACATGTTCAGTGACTACTGAAATCATCTTAACATGTTCAGTGACAACTGAAATCATCTTCACATGTTCAGTAGTGTAGTTAATCATTTTCACATGTTCAGTAAGTACTGAAATCATTTTCACATGTTCAGTAACTACTGCTATCATTTTCACATGATCAGTAACTACCGACTGATATAATCTTCACATGATCAGTTAGCATGGTTCTCTATCCAACTTATTTCATATGAACAAAATTTCATAATACCAGATCATTCTCTCCGCGACTTGCCTACTCATTTCAACCGTTATTCACCAAAATCTATCAAAGTCTTATTTCTAGCTATTTCATTAGAGACAAAATCAAATACTGTACATAAATAACACACACACAGGAAGAGAGGGGAAGAGTGAGGGAGAGAGAGAGAGAGATCCTCCAGCCCCCAAATTAATATCGTTCCAGATATTTCAATATTCTCCTAGCATGGGGTAGAAACAGACTATGTAGTCTTGACGCGTTTGCCATAGATTCAACACACAACACCCCTGTCATAGCAGTTAAGTGATTTCTCTAGTTATCGATTAGTTTGTCCTGCCCTCCACTCTTCTACTCCTCCCCTCCCCCACACAGACCTCAGCCCGCGGTTAAAAAACAGTATTTACAAACGACAGGGACAAATAAGTTAGTGCATCTGTGCTAACGAACATCTGACACACGGCGACACACTGTGCTAACGAACACCTGACTCACGGCGACACACCTCATGACTTCATGCTTCGACACACCATCAGCACGGTCAAATGGTTAGATGACACGGTGACTGTTGGCCATATATTAGTAATTATATGAAATTTAAAATGTAGTCATATCCATATCGAAACCATGATTATCATAAAACTAAAGTACAAGGACGATTATGTAATCGATTACAGTAATTACAGAGGAGTGAGTTAAAACGCGAATCGCGATTATGACTGAGAGCCGACTCCGTCACAGCTCACCTTGACCTTATGAAGGGCCGTGACCTAAGCCTAAATATTGCCGTAATAACTCGGCGACGGCAGCGGTGGGCGACTAATGAACAAGGCTGTGTGCGCCGTTCTGGAACTGCGCACCTTGACCCTGGGCGAGCACGACGTAGATTGGGTTCTTTGTTTCCACGCTAAACACGGGCCTCTCAGCTGGGCAGATGCGCACCGTTCTGGAACCGGGTGATCCTTGCGTGCTCATGACTCGGTGTAAGTTAAATACTTTGTGTGTGTCTGTGTGTTTGTTTTGAGCTGATCATCTGTTTCGAGGCTAGATCGAGGGCCATTGTTGCTGCTGTGGCGTGATGACTTGGTGTCTCTCTCTGTCTCTCTCCCCCTCGCTCTCTCTCTCGTGGAATTCTCAGATGGCCTAAGGGTGAATCTGAGATATGTTCCAGCGGTTTGGTTGCTCTGTGGCGGTTTCGCTATCAGTTAATAGTATTTATTTATTTGCGTTGGTGAAGTAGAGAGCGAAGAATTATTTTTTTTATAGATAAAGTTATTTTATACGTGGTATATTAGTCTGCGTTCATCTAATAATAGCATCTAATAACGGTATCTACTAGAAGTTGGAGACAGCTTTATATAACATGACATTGCTGTGGCGTAGTGTAGCGTAACGCCGATTACTGCATTGTGTTACACAATTTTACACTATTGTGACACACAAAAGGAATACTCTCCTTATGTTATCATACAAAAATATAATATTTGACCATATTTTTGTATGATGACATGATAATCTTTTTAAAGCATACATTACATAATATTTTACCATGTAAGTTATAAAAATTTTATTTCTGCAGATAGAGAAGTTGACAGTCTATGTGACATTGACGTTGACAGTCTAGGTGACATTGAAGTTGACAGTCTATGCGACATTGGAGATTTCTTAATAAATACTCGTCCCTTAAAGAGAGAGAAAAAGAAGAAACAAAAATTAATTCCAATTTCAAACACGCGAAATTTGACACAACATTATTTAAATTAGGTAACAAAGCAACAAACCATGCAACTGATCTTTATAGAAGTTGTCTTTTTCACATTGGTTTGATAACCTCCGCCATGACATAGAGACAGTTGTACCAGTCATAAATATTGTGTTGGTGTTGTTAATTTCGACAAGATCACAGAAATCTAAACAATAACTAAAATAAACATAAAAACATTAACATTTAACCCAAAACAAAAACATTAACATTTTACCCAAAACAAAAACATTAACATTTAACCCAAAACAAAAACATTAACATTTAACCCAAAACAAAAACATTAACATTTAACCCAAAACAAAAACATTAACATTTAACCCAAAACAAAAACATTAACATTTAACCCAAAACAAAAACATTAACATTTAACCCAAAACAAAAACATTAACATTTAACCCAAAACAAAAACATTAACATTTAACCCAAAACAAAAACATTAACGTTTAACCCAAAACAAAAACATTAACATTTAACCCAAAACAAAAACATTAACATTTAACCCAAAACAAAAACATTAGCATTTAACCCAAAACAAAAACATTAACATTTAACCCAAAACAAAAACATTAACGTTTAACCCAAAACAAAAACATTAACATTTAACCCAAAACAAAAACATAAAGAATCGTTTTTGAATGTTTGCCCTATTTTTCCGACAACTATTATGTCAAGTTAAAAAAATTATTATAATAATTAAATTATTATTATTATTTAAAATGGAGACTAGATCTATAATTAAATATCCGATGAGATGCAATAAACTGATGATCAGCTTGTAATTATTGAATTTAGTTAATTCGTTTTGTCATGAATTAGTTACAAATTAGTATAATAATTATGATATTGATTGAGTTAACTTGGTGTAATATTAGTAATATGTAATCTTAGTTAATTACACGTAAATAAATAAATTGCATTCGGTAATTTGATTAAACTTATACATAGTAAAGTATTTATAAACAGTCAAATTTTTTTTTTTACAATTAGGTAATTTATTATAAGGTAGTCACGTGACTTATTCAATATCCGGATGCAATATCTAGCATAAAATAATATTCTTTCCGCCTATAATAATGCTATGTATAATAATAATAAGTATTATTTTTTTTATTCATTATCATATATTATTATTATTATTATTACTACTACTATTTATTTATTTATATATTCTCTCTTTGTCCTGCATTTAAATCTGTCTCATAATTTAACATCTTATAAAAATCTACCTGCTATTTTAACATCTTATTATAAAAATCTACCTGATATTTTAACATCTTATTATAAAAATCTACCTGATATTTTAACATCTTATCAAAATCTACCTGATATTTTAACATCTTTTTATAAAAATCTACCTGATATTTTAACATCTTATCAAAATCTACCTGATATTTTAACATCTTATTACAAAAAGCTGCAAAATTAAAAGAGTAAGTCTCTTTTTTTAGTGAAAATATTATTATAAGGAAATCATATTTAAACATATGTCCTTATTCATCCTTATTGGCTTTGTTAGCGAGTTATAATATGTATCGTTTTACACAAAAACTTGTTCTACAAAATGCACAAAAAAGACCCCGCGCACACACACACACACACACACACACACACACACACACATACAAACATTTACACGTACATATGAAAAAGCTTAACTTTAAAAAAATCTTAACTATTCACAGCCTACGAGCACAACAGGCAAAGCGAAACGCCGTGTACAAAAACACAACAGTCAAAGCGAAACACCGTGTACAAAAACACAACAGTCAAAGCGAAACGCCGTGTACAAAAACACAACAGTCAAAGCGAAACACCGTGTACAAAAACATAACAGGCAAAGCGAAACACCGTGTACAAAAACATAACAGGCAAAGCGAAACACCGTGTACAAAAACATAACAGGCAAAGCGAAACACCGTGTACAAAAACATAACAGGCAAAGCGAAACGCCGTGTACAAAAACACAACAGTCAAAGCGAAACACCGTGTACAAAAACACAGCAGGGAAGCGAAACACCGTGTACAAAAACACAGCAGGGAAGCGAAACACCGTGTACAAAAAACACAACACAGGAAACCTCAAACAAACACATTATTCTCTAAAAAATAATGCATCAACGCAAATTCCGAAAATTCAAAACACCGGTTCACGGTCGGAACATCATCAGGGCGTATAAACACTTATCCCTTTATAATAAACATTCACTAAATAAAGAAATAAAATTGTTTATTCGTAATTGGTAATTTTCGAATGGGATCTTCTCTTTTGGTTCGTGACACATTACCGTACATTTCTCTACTACTATCTTATTATTACCTTAAATTTCTCTACTACTATCTTATTATTACCTTAAATTTCTCTACTACTATCTTATTATTACCTTAAATTTCTCTACTACTATCTTATTATTACCTTAAATTTCTATACTTCTATCTTATTATTACCTTAAATTTCTCTACTACTATCTTATTATTATTATTATTGTCATTACTTTTTAAAATAATATTTATATAAATAATTAAAATTTTTGATTTCCATTTTTACCTTTTGGTCTCATTTTAAGTGAGTTTTGTGTCTTGGTCTTAATTTATTAAAAATAAATATGTTAAGACTTGATCTTGAGCGCAGAATTAACCGTGAGCGCAGACGGGGTGAAAATAGTATTATTAGTTTGTTCTTTAAAAGCAGAAGTATGGGTTAATTACCCCTCGCTGCAGCCCGACAGCCCCCCCCTCCCCCCGAATACAAGATATTGTACGACAGATATGGCTCGCGATGACAAGAGACGGAGGGGCGGTGTTGGTCCCCCCAATAACACGATATTGGTCCCAGATAGGGCCCGTGCTGACATGTGAGGGACGGGTCCACCGTACCAAAGAGCCCTTTGTGGCAGGAGATGTCCGGAGATGACCCCCCAGTGGTCAGTCACAAGATTGATGAAATTACTTGTCTGGACAGAAACGTTTTGGGAAAAGGGAGGTGGGGGGTCGTCGCTTTGATTTGAAGATATGATTTTGGTTCGTTTTGAAGGAGACTTGAGGGGACTTGACTCTTTGACGGACAAACTTGTTCACAGACGCTTTGACGGCCTCCTCGATTATTATATTATTATAGAACCTTCTTTTCCTGAATGTCACAATAATGTCACAGTAATGTCACAATAACGTCACAATAACGTCACAGTAATGTCACAGTAACGTCACAGTAATGTCACAATAACGTCACAGTAACGTCACAATAACGTCACAATAACGTCACAATAACGTCACAGTAATGTCACAATAACGTCACAGTAATGTCACAATCTAACGCTCATGCGAAGCTACGTGTCACGATTGGACCGGGTGGCCATAAATGTATTTTGACAAGCCCCAAATGCACAGTTGTTAGTGATTTAGAATAATAATTCATCTAGTATAGAATGATTGGTATGATCCGCACAAATATTCGGATTTTAATTTCTGAACTTTATCTTGATTTATCATGTTTGTTTGTTTGTTTGTTGTTTTGTTTACTTCTTAGTTTTGTCTTTACTTTTTTAACTAAGAATAAAATTTTCTCAATTATGTTTCATTACATTCTGTTAAACCTGCTTCCTCGTGGAATCTTATGGGTGGGGGGGGGGGGGGTGTGGGGGGACCCTAAATTTGAAAAACGACTTTATTTGTCAGGCAATAAATTTAAATTTATAACATTTGGTCGGATCGTCGCTTGACCCTTTTCGGAAAAAAATTGTTTCTTAACTCCAGAAAAAACGAAAATCCTCGCCATCAGAGACCGACTGCAGCAAATTTGTCAAGTTCTTCTTAGTTTGTATTTGGTCGGTGCGTATAATTGCGCTGTGCAATTAAAATATTTTAACTTTTTTTTTTTTCTTAAATTTGAAAAATGCCCGAAAAGAGTTTTCTCATCTAAACATATAGCTTTCCCTGTATGTGCTAAATTGTCTGTCTGTTTTCACATACCCTATCTCTAACTATTTCTTTCGGAGGGTATCACAAAAGTCCTCTTAGACACGCCGCGGTGTGCAGTCGACGAATTGGCGTAGCTTGAGCGAACCTGGTCTTGTTCGAAATCTTACCCGAAAAAAATTGTCCTTTGCTTTCGTCAACTTGACAATGTTAATGTCATCGCATCGCCTTCACACATCTCACACAACCCGAAAACCCCGTACACATCACACACAACCCCGTACACATCACACACAACCCCGAACACATCTCATACAACCCTGCACGCATATCTTACAGTTTTCCAACAGCTTTTTTTGTCTTGATTGTTCCGTGTGTTATTCTCACTCATTTTTTGGTCAATCTGATTTATTTATGTCACCGATGCGTACTTTGTATCACTGTCTGTACCTTGTATCATAGTCCGTACTTTGTATCATAGTCCGTACTTTGTATCATAGTCCGTACTTTGTATCACTGTCTGTACCTTGTATCATAGTCCGTACTTTGTATCATAGTCCGTACTTTGTATCATAGTCCGTACTTTGTACCATAGTCCGTACTTTGTATCATAGTCCGTACTTTGTATCATAGTCCGTACTTTGTATCATAGTCCGTACTTTGTATTATAGCCCTCCGGTGTACTCAGAGTTCTTTGTCAGGATTTTATTTATATATATATATAAAACTCAATCTCAATGTTTACAGTTAACTATGATATTACAGTTAACTATGATATTACAGTTAACTATGATATTACAGTTAACTATGAAATTACAGTTAACTATGATATTAATATTACAGTTAACTATGAAATTACAGTTAACTATGATATTACAGTTAACTATGATGTTACAGTTAACTATGATATTTACTAAGCTCGGATTCTGGGCAGAGACAGAAAAAGAAGGTGAAGTTGACCTGTCCGTTTATACAAACCCTCTACAAAACAACGTATATTTGAATCAATCGTCTTCAAAGAGTCCCACCTTGAATAGCGGTAATGGGAACATATAAAAATGAGTGCTTTGTGGGAGAAACTTAAAATAAATTTTTAATATCATTGAACATAATCTTCTGATCAACTCCCTACCACCACCCCTTACCCCCAGCTCCCCATTTGGAAATCCATTTCCAAAAACTTTTGCTGTTTTAAAAGCCGCAGCGATTCGGCCCAACTCCCCCCCCCCCCCAAACCGACCTTAAAAGTCGTAGGATAGATCAGGTATGGCCCACGATCAAACGGACGTATATCAAAGCGACTAAAAGCTCGCGATCTGCCCGCAGAGGACATGTTCTCATTTGATCTCACCTCCGTCGTCCGTCCCCCCCAACGCTTTTTGTACGAGGTCTTAACCCTTTCTTGTCCGCCACTGACACGTGGAAAATCGAAGATATGTATTCTCTTACAGTCAGAAAACGCGGTGGTGGGTTGAAAGAGCCGGTGGGGGTTAAACAACGAGAGGGGGCGTGGTCACATTAGTGCAAAAATAAAAGAAACATTTCATAACGAATGTGTCCGTAACACTAGCCACTCAGTCCGACCGAACCACCACCACCCGTTGACACGCCCAGTTCGTTGAAGTATACACAAGACGCTTTGGGGGGGGGGGGGCAAAAATATCTCTCTTTGTACGGGCTTCGCACGAGTGCCTAGTTTTGACAGCCAGTGACCTATGATCAAGGCGAGGTTCTATCCCCCCCCCCCCCTTTTTTTTTTTTACGGAACATCACCGTACTTACGTTTTTGACAAATGTGCCCCTTGAAAGGTTTTGGTATTGATGTCGAAGCACTATCGAACCAACTGCATTATTTCCATACAGTCGGCAGTGGCGACGTGTGCTCTTCGTGTTTTTTGGTCCCGTACACCGTCTT
Source organism: Omphiscola glabra (assembly GCA_964017045.1). Classification (NCBI taxonomy): domain Eukaryota; kingdom Metazoa; phylum Mollusca; class Gastropoda; family Lymnaeidae; genus Omphiscola; species Omphiscola glabra. The sequence continues at coordinate 21,404,842 of OZ024795.1, forward strand.
TATGTGGTCATCAATGCAGTGCCAGATCTAACTTGAGAAATAGTCTGTGGCTTCTTATTTGTACAATGGAAGTCGGAATAACTCAACTGACCGCAGTCACTGTTTGCTAGCCGCAGGTCCACCTTTGCGACTGTGTTAATGTTACTGTGTGAGCAGGTCCACCTTTGAGACTGTGTTAATGTTATTGTGTGACAGTAGATGATCCGTCTTTAAGTGAGGGCGCATTAGGTCGTCGCAGTGCTGGCCTCCAATACTAGATACTACACGGACACTTTGTTTTTTGTTTTTAGACTTTGACGTTGTATCTGCCGTAGACCACGCATTGACCCACGCGGAGTCAACTTGCCAGGGGAGACAACTTCACGCTCATCGAATTGTTCACAGGCAAAAGGGGCAGACGCTTCGGCCACCTTGATTTGAAGGTCGCCCGTGGATGAGTTGGGCAATCATTTATGCCGGTCGCTATGCCACACAACCACGTGCTGTCAGTCATTGACCGATGTTACCTTTTCGAGTCACGTGGCACACGCGCAGCGGTCTTTTGGTGATGATGATATACTTGTTGAATAAGTTCCCTCGGCAATTTGTGGCTCTCATTTGTAGATAATTACCCGTTGGCGACGGTACCCAGAACATAATTTTGAGCGCACTGCTATATTATATAGCATATGGCATATAAAACAATCTTAGAAATAAAGACGCTCCCACGGAAATTATTGTCAGTATCATTTTTTTTTTTAATGAATTGTTGGAAGAAGGAAGAGAATTACCCGAAGAAGTTGCCGCTGGACTTTTATTTTATTTAAAGAAATTGATGTTAAGGAATATTTAAATTTTTAGATCCTGCCGCAAATAAAAAGGTGTAGTATGCGGGGGTCGTGCAAACTGAAACTGGTTCTGAAATAGCTAGGCATTGAACACCAGTCGTTGACTAGAACGTGTGCTATTCATGTTCTAGGGTCTTCTAACATCAGAAAACGTTGTTGACAATCACTAGTGTGATATTCACTGCGAAGCCGGCCACTTTTCAACAACAACACAATTAATAATCCGCCAAATTATTTTGATATTTTAGAAGGTGTCACGGTGTCTCAGGTGTATTAAATGGTGTCTGAATTAATCGAATGTAGTTTTCTAAATTAATTTTTTTTTTCCTCCCTTCAAAATCTCAGAACTTTTAATGGCAGCAGGTATTAAGACACGCTGTAAGTGAATTACTGAACGACGCTGTAAGTGATTTACTGAACGACGTTGTGAGTGATTTACTGAACGACGTTGTAAGTGACTTACTGAACAACATTGTAAGTGAATTACTGAACGACGTAGTAAATGAATTACTGAACGACGTAGTAAGTGAATTACTGAACGACGTAGTAAATGAATTACTGAACGACGTAGTAAATGAATTACTGAACGACGTAGTAAGTGACATACTGAACGACGTAGTAATTGAATTACTGAACGACGTAGTAAGTGACTTACTGAACGACGTAGTAAATGAATTACTGAACGACGTAGTAAATGAATTACTGAACGACGTAGTAAATGAATTACTGAACGAACATTGTAAGTGAATTACTGAACGAACATTGTAAGTGACTTACTGAACGACGTAGTAAGTGAATTACTGAACGACATAGTAAGTGAATTACTGAACGACGTAGTAAGTGAATTACTGAACGACATAGTAAGTGACTTACTAAACGAACATTGTGCACATTTATTGTATAAATACATAATAAACAAATCAGGGACAGTTCTACGTAATTGTGTGTGTGTGTAGGGACGGGTAAAACAAAAACAGCGATTGTGACGTCAGAATGTCCGTTTAACGTTAAAGAGAAACAAAAGCGATCGGTTCATTTCTGGTGAGATATTCGGTACAGGAAGTTCAGAGCTAAAATAATCTTACCGATACCTATGTCACGTGATCAAACCACTCTTGGTCTTGGTGTTTTTCGGGACCGGTGAAAGGTGACTTGCCCGAGATATCTTCTGGAATTATTACCCGCTGTGTTTCCGTCCAGTGTGTGTGTAAAAAAATGTGCTCTCTGACCACTGGTCGGCGGTGACCAGATGATCAATTCATGTTTTGGGATACGCAAATTGTTCACGGGAGGTGGGGTGGGTCAGCGGCCCACGCCCTCCACCACCACCCCGCCGCGCTCGAGTTCAGACGCCAGGCGCAGTCTCCCTACCCCCCCTGCCCCTATCCTGAATTCGCTCAAAATTCTCGGAGTAAGCTGGAGCGTTACGGGACTCCAAACCCTCTGACGTCACCGTCATTTGGTGGGGGGCCCTTGTCCCCCCAGACTGTCGGCTACACTACGGAGCCCCACCTGGTTTACGGGCCCTCCAACGGCCACGCCCATGCCCATTTCTTTGACCAGCAGCCGCACGGCCACCTGCACGACCAACAGCCGGGGCACCTGGGCAGTATGTATCAAGGCCAAGGTCATCCTTACTTGGAACAGTTCAGGGGTGAGCTCAATGAAATGGTTAAAGTACACCCAGTAGGTCACCATGAGACAAGTTATGAAAACATTTGAAATTTTGGATGCAGCTGATTTAGTTGTATTTAATTTACAAAGCTATATTTATTTATATATTTATTTATTTATTTTAATACCATGACACCAAATGCATTTTAAAAACCGAGTACGTTAGAAATAATATAATAAGCTTGGTTTGTTTAAAGTGGAGTTAAAGCTTGGATTTCGCGTAGTCTTCTTTACTGAATAAAGAGATCGACCCACTTCATATCTAATGCACCGAACAGCAACACTTCTCCGTAACAAACATGGCTGGCTGATTTTTAAGTACAGATAGGCAAACGGTTAGTTAGTTCTGCAGTCCTTAGCTTTACTTTGAAACGTGTCCTTACCCCAATGACCTTCTGCAGGCACCTGGGGGGGGGGTGTGTGGGGGTGGGGTGGGGGGGGGGTACCGCGATCTCAAAATGACATGAAACTCATTTATTTTGTAATAATGTCTTCCTTGCCTTCCTTTCGTGCCAATTTTGCCAATTGTGTTATCTTGTGTACAATGGTGTTATCTTGTGTAAAATGGTGTTATCTTGTGTACAATGATGTTATCTTGTGTTTTGGAGCTTCCTCTTTTTTTCGGGCCATGAGTCGTACACAATCGACACATTTTCAACACACATCCTAGTCACACAACTGACCACCCCCCCTCCGTCCAACACACACACAACCTCAAGCCCCCCCCCCCCCACAAACACAAATGCCCACCTCATCAATTATTGACCTCACGTAACATGCACAAATCGCTCTCTAATGGACAGCCGTCACTGACGAACTTGTTTGTCGTGTTAATATGGTCAACAATTCCAACATATATACTGAACGCTATTGGCCCTCCCTGTACTTTCTCTCAACTGTACCTCTCTCTTTCTCTCTCTCTCTCTCTCTTCTATCTTTTCTCTCTTTCTATCTCTCGACTACCTTTCTCCCCCGCTTACACTGATCTCCCCTTTCTGTGCTGAGAGCTTTAACCCTGTAATCGTACACATGTTACCCCATGTTCGATTCTCACTCTCGATACGCTCACGTCTCACGATTACCCCCATTTCTTCTAATATCAACTTGTTGTATACAGCAGTAATGACGTCATCAATGCCATGTTGATTTCGCTTTTTTTTTTAAATCTCTAACCTTAAATACCCCCCCCCCCCCTCGGGACCACAACCGTTATTTAAGATCAAAACAGTTATTACTTTATAGAACCGCGCTCAATATTTCATCGATATGATCATAATCTTATAGTCTCATAACCATGTCTTCTCAACGAGTTTCCGGTAGTTTCCCGTTCATTTTTTAGACAGAAGCCCTCGCCCAAGTCTCGGGCGCTGCAAGAACTAAGCTGCGTTAAGAAAATCTCAAAACAACCATTTAAAAAAAAAAAATTTAGACAGCAAGAATTATTTCCATTACAGCCACCGCTCTGGGCCACTGACTGTGTATGGAGGAGGAGCCGTGTTGCAATAATCCATAAGATGTTGACACTTAACCTAGTTTGCTTTCATCACAGCTTGCTTCACCTGGTCTGGGGGGGGGGGGGGAGATCGATGTGTGTGCTCAGAACGATTGATTACATTGATCTCGTGTTGTATGCTACAGCCAGATAGACAGACTCACATAAACACACTTACACACACTCATACACTGACACACACATACACGCAAAGACATACACGGACACACACACACCGACATACTGACACACACACATACACACACTGTTAATACATGCACACCCACACACATATCCCCACACATACACACACACGCCCCTTCACTCACACACACAGATACAGTGGTTGATCACACTTTCCGGGTTGATGGTTGTTTTAACACACCACCTGGCCCCATGAGGTCGTTCGTGTGTCGTGATGATGTTGTCATCTCTAGTAAACAGACACACGCCACACGCCCCCTCCCTCCCCTGAGGTGCCACCTTCAAACATATGCCACGACACCCTGGAATATTTCCTAGTATAATATTAAAATAAACTGCTTTCCTTAAAAAAAAAGAAAAGATTTTTAAATTCTCATTAGCAATTGCCTCTTTTTTCCCCTTCTAAATCCTAAGTTTCATGCTCGTTTGTTGTACGTCATATTAAAACTATCGTACACCTTTACCTTAGTTGGTCAACTGTCCCCCCCCCCACCACCATACCCGCCCCCCCCCCCCCCGAGTTTCTCACGGACTGCACAAATAACTTCAGTCCCTCAAAGGGTACACCATTTGTACAGACCCTGTCTCATTCTACTGTCAGCTTTATGCGTAACACAATGTTTGTTAGTGTGCTTTATGCGTAACACAATGTTTGTTAGTGTAGCAAAACAAAACAAACAACAAAACAAAAAATATAAAAAAAAGCAATCGCTTCATCGCTATTCCTTACACAAAACTAATGATTAATTTAGACGCGCGCTGTTTGTATTGGACAATCCGGGGGTACGATGATCGGGCGAGGGCTGAATGTCGCCATCTTCCAATACGTCGTCGCGGCATTATAGATGTGCGTGTATGTGTGTGTTGAGAAGTTCTTTGTGTGGGACGGGAGTATGAGAAAAGCGATTGAGTTGTTGCCAATGCGAAGTGCGCCGGCTAAGGAACAGCCTCTTGTAGCCCCCAACTCAGAGCTGTCATTACCGTTTCGTTTCTATGAGGGCCGCGCGCAACGGGACGCGGGAGTTGCTCTGTCGGTCGTTTCTCGCTCGCGGCCCCTAGCGCATGAAGTAGTTGAGCCAGGTAGAAATGGGCTCTGTTTATTTTAATTTACTCTTGATACGGCTTCCAGACAAGTGGGTTTGAACTTTTAGAAGAAAAAATATGTGTGAATTTGGAGTCTGGTTGTTGTTTTGTTAAAGTGAGGGGGTGTTGGGGGGGGGGGTAAGAGTGTCCCCGGGGGGAGAGGAGTGTTTAGGGGTCGGGAAAATAAAATGGGGGGGGGGTAGATGGGGCGCTACACTGAGTTAATTCCGCATAGAAGAGTATGAACTCGATGTGAAAAAAAAGAGGAAATGTGTGTGTTGTGCTTACTCGAGTTGGTTTAGAGTTGTCAGGTAAGGCTTGTGATTACGTCAAGCAAAATTTCTAAGGTTTCTTTGTAAATTCTAATGATGTGAAGACAGGGTCACACTGCTGCTCACTGTGAAGACGAGGTCACACTGCTGCTCACTGTGGAGACAGGGTCATACTGCTGCTCACTGTGAAGATGGGGTTGTAGAGTTGATCATTGTCTTTACCGTGACAAATTTCAACGTCACTTCCTGCTGGCGGCGGTCGGTCCGCGTCAGACTCATGCTGATCTCTAATATAAGAGCTTATTGTGGATCTCTCTCCTTGACATTTCGAGACATGTAACTGTGAACGCCGTAGATATTATCACGTCATACGCGTGCATTGATAGCTGCGCCATATCCCAGAAGACTCGGTCTGGGATGTGAGGTGGTGGATTGTCCACTAAATCCACATCTACGTCCCCATGCAGTGGTTTGATGAATTCTCCAAGGGGAATGCAACAGTTAAAACTTAAGCTGCATCCCCCTTACAGTATTTTACTAAACTCTCTATTGATATCTTCCATCCCACTACAGTATTTTACTAAACTCTCAGTCTAAGCTACTCATATCTTCCATCCCACTACAGTATTTTACTAAACTCTCAGTCTAAGCTACTGATATCTTCCATCCCACTACAGTATTTTACTAAACTCTCTGTCTAAGCTACTGATATCTTCCATCCCACTACAGTATTTTACTAAACTCTCTGTCTAAGCTATACTGTTATCTTCCATCCCACTACAGTATTTAGCAAAACTCTCTAAGTCTAAGCTACTGATATCTTCCACCCCACTACAGTATTTTACAAAACTCTCTAAGTCTAAGCTACTGATATCTTCCATCCCACTACAGTATTTTACTTAACTCTCTAAGTCTAGCTACTGATAGTTTCACAGGATATCATTTATTTGATTGTCGTGGCTGTATTATATCATATCTATCGTTGTGACAACGTATTGAATCAACTGTCGTGGACTGACAACGTGACACGTATAGTGCATCAAACTATTTAAAACCAACGTGACGCTGAGTTTCAAGTGCTTTCAGCGTGAAACATTTCGTTTCAAATTCCCCCCTTTTTACAGTCTTGTTGAATGCATTTTTCATTGAATCTAATTTTGCCAACTGTTGTTATAATGGAGATGTGACAGGTCAAAAACTGTTCACATAAAAGCCCTGTCTTCTCCCTCAATTGTCCCATGTCGGCCATGTATTTCAAAGAAGAGCATTTGAAGGATTCCCGTGTTGGTCAGCACCATTCTCATTGTTTTACCTTATTTGCAGGCATCATTCACATCGTGTAACGATAATAAATGCACATTTTATAGAATATGGTAAAAAAAAATATTTCCGTTGAGATAAAGTAGTCTCCATAGGGCAAATGTTTCTATATTTCTTCTGTTCATTCCTGTCCCAAATAGACAAACAAAACAGAGATTGAAAAAAATACCGCTAATATGGCCGTCGTAACGTGGACAATGGTTACACCCTCGGTATTATAGCTCAACAAAATTATTTTTTTTAAATTTAATTTTTAAAATGTCAAACTCTAAAACTACCCCGCCCGTGTGTTTTTTTTTTTTGGGGGGGGGGGGGGGGAAAGAGAGAGAAGCAAGAGATGGGCGAGAACTCTAGCATGAATACCAACGCGGTGGGGTGCCCCTTTTATAACGATGTCATTTGACGATGGATAGAAGAAGCCTGCTCAACGCTGAATACTACCAAGACCCGCGTCATTTAACTCAGTTTTGGTCTTTTTGTGCGTGCGTGTGTGTGCGTGCGTGTATGTGCGCATCGGGTTTGACACGCCGTAGTTTGGTGTGGAACTTGTGGAGGACATTCTACCCGGTTCAAATGTGTTGTCTTTTTATGATAGTTCTTCTTTATTTTTCTCTCTCTCTCTTTCTCTCTCTCTCTCTCTCTACTTTTAATAAAATGTTAATTTATTAATTTTTGTGTTGCCACGTCCGTAATTGGAGCCTGCCGGACACGGGGCCATGGATCGATATTCAGAGTTTGTTGGATCGAATTGGCAATGTTCAGCGTGAATACGTTTTGTTTTGAACTGTTTTGTTGTAGTGGTAATTGTGTGTAAGAGATGCGCCGACATCCGGGTATTGACATGTCAAGAATCATGACACGACGGTAGTAAATATGCCATCAGGAGATAGCAAGGATCTTATTGATGTCTTGTTGCTGTCTTGTTGCTGTCTTGTTGCTGTCTTTCTTAGTAACGTCTTTTTGTTTTCTTATTGACTGGGCTTTCTTGTTTAGCCTTTGATGAACTGTTTCTCTTGTTGACCTGTTTCTCTTGTTGACCTGTTTCTCTTGTTGACCTGTTTCTCTTGTTGACCTGTTTCTCTCCGTCTTGGTTGACTCGTCTCTCATTAAGGTTGGCTCGTCTCTCGTTAAGGTTGACTTCTTTCTCTTTGTTTCTCTTGTTCACTCGTTTCACTTGTCCACGGTTGACTTTGTTGATTTAAAAGCAGACACATATCCTTGTACATTACGTATCTATTAAAATTGCCGGTTACCGAAAATTTGTACAAAAGAAACTTGTACCAAAGTTTGTTCAAAATGAAATTGACGATGAAACAAACCAGCAAAAATAAATGTTATTAAAACTTTTACATTTTTCCCCTTCTCTCACCCACGCCTTAACTTAAAAAATAAATATCCATATTATATGGATAGCATAATTTATTTTGACCATATGTCTACTCCAAGATATTTCTGTTCGAACAAACTTCAGTCGAACAATTTTCCTTTGAAAATATTTCTTCCCTTCAGAGTTCTTTCTTAAGAATTTCAGTATATGAACGTTGTACCTCTACCATTATGAACCTAAACGATGATGCAAGCTTGAAAACATCATTTTTTTAGTTTTAAATTTTAAAAAACAATCTTTTAGGTTTCAATGAATAGGTAATTTTTTGCTCAGATGTGCTTGGTCCACTCGAGCAGTTTAAATTGGCCAATAGAAAAATTTGAATACGTCAGGAGATATTACATCTTTAAACACCAACGCCTTCCAATGCGTGGTGGGGGGGGGGGTGAGACAAACGCTGAAACTGTATGTATTATAGTGAACTCTGTTCCGTCCTACCGTAATGTGTGTGAACTCTGTTCCGTCCTACCATACTGTATGTGAACTCTGTTCCGTCCTACCGTAATGTATGTGAACTCTGTTCCGTCCTACCGTAATGTATGTGAACTCTGTTCCGTCCTACCGTAATGTATGTGAACTCTGTTCCGTCCTACCGTAATGTATGTGAACTCTGTTCCGTCCTACCGTTATGTATGTGAACTCTGTTCCGTCCTACCGTTATGTATGTGAACTCTGTTCCGTCCTACCGTAATGTGTGTGAACTCTGTTCCGTCCTACCGTACTGTATGTGAGCTCTGTTCCGTCCTACCGTACTGTATGTGAGCTCTGTTCCGTCCAACCGTAAGTATTGCCTTATAACATACACGTATATAATCTACCGGCGCTGTACAAACAAAACAGGCTTAAGATGTCCCATCTACGATGTCAAATATCCCTTGATTCAAATAGTTTACTTAATTCCTCAAAGATAAAAGCTTACTATGATGAAACAATTAGTTGCATAGCTTGCCATGTCAACCATTTTGTTTACTTACACCATATTTATCGCGTTTTTTGGTAATTAAATACATAAATGTCTAATTAATTAAGTTTAAAAAAAAATAAAACAGTTATTGACTCTTTTTCACTCAAATCCATGATAAATATATATATATTTCAAAATTGGATAGTTAGCTTAAACAATATTTTTTTTAGATTTTATCATTGCCATAATTATTCTATGAGAATTTAAAAAAAAATATTTGTTGTAATTATTTATTTTAAAATAAATAAATAAAAATATAAATTAGCCACTAACTTTCCGAAATAGTGTACTGTAAGATAACTTTCCGAGTGTACTGTAAGACACTTTTTCCAAGTGTACTGTAAGATAACTTTCCGAGTTTACTGTAAGACACTCTTTCCGAAATAGTGTACTGTAAGATAACTTTCCGAAATAGTGTACTGTAAGATAACTTTCCGAGTGTACTGTAAGATAACTTTCCAAATAGTGTACTGTCAGGCCAAAACTCTGAGGAAAATAAATTGACGATTTCAGAAAATAAAATAATAATTGAGTTTTAATTTATACAACCAAAACCGTGTTTCAAATAAAAAAAATAAAAAAAATCACGTATTGATTCATTCACACAATATTACATGTGATCAACGAACCACAAACATTCTTTACAACATATCATCCATAATTCCATATTTATTACCAGATTTTAAGCCCATTAATATCTGTAATATTTGCGTAGGTTTATTCAATACTAATTATAATGTGTCGTGACGATTTCTAAATCCACTGATATCATTTGTGTCTCCATAAACCCAATATTGGTTTATATTATGTGGTTGTATAAAACTTCTGACTTGCTTAACTTCAAAACAACATCCTCACTTGTCTTTTCCTCGCACGGTTATGTACCGAGTTCTGAAACAAGGAGGATAACCCGATCGTCTGCAATGACCTATGACACGGAAGTCACCCGTTACGAGAATTTCCAGAACGCCGCCATCGTGTTTGCACATCCCACGTCGTGGCCTCACCGTTTGTGTTGTTTACTGTCTCGTTACCCGGTGCACGGTTAGCTTATTTTCTCCCCCCCCCCCCCCATCCCTTTCACAGCCGGCTCATTTCCGCCCCCGCCCGTTTATTTCCGCAATTCCTCGTGTTTTGATTACCTTTCTCTTGGTTCTCGTGTTAAACCGATTACAGACAACCTGATGCGATTATGGTCTTCTTCTTCTTATTTTTTTTAATTTAAAGGAGAAGGAACTCGATGCCTTCTCGGCTTAAGGCGTTTTTTCAAGCCAAAGAATGCACACCCTTTAGTTACGCCATGATTTCACCACGAGTCAGTCGTACAATCCCCTGCCGTCAGTAGACGAGTCCGTGGCTTTCATAAATAGAAGATTCGTGGTTTTAGTAAATACCGCAGCCTTAGACTTCTGGCTTCTTGCCTCTGGACTTGTCCATTGACACTGACGGAAAAAGTGATGCAAGACAAGGGTACCCAGAAAAAAACAAGGGTTTTGCGTGCGTGTAGTAAGGGGATGAGAGCGGGTGTGGGGGCAAGAGAATGTGTCTTTGTACTAATTAGACCTTGCGAGGTTTGTTAACTCTCGTCATAGATGAACGCAAGGCTTGTCTCCCTTGTGTGCGTGGCTTCTCTCGCGTCATTTCCGCCGCACACACCCGGATGACGAGAAAACACGATCTCTGTCTGCCCCCGTCCATGTTTGTGTAATACAGATGGTAGGGTCACCGTGTCAGCACCGTGATAGGTTGTCTGCCCATGGAGATATTCACCTTCACTTTAAAGAAAAAAATATGAATAAAAAGTAATTAATTTTCTGTTATTCTTATACTTGTTTAAAAGTAGCGCTACTTCTACAAAATACAATGCCAGGTAGCAGTAGGATATTCTATGCATCATACATCATGCATCATATATCATGCATCATGTTTCATGCATCATGCTTCATGCTTCATGCTTCATGCATCATGCTTCATGCATCATGCTTCATGCATCACGCTTCATGCATCATGCTTCATGCATCACGCTTCATACATCATACAATCTTTCAGTTAGAATTTCCACTAAGAAGCAAACCCGAAGGCTGTTAATTTCTCGTGCGTCATCAAAGTGTTACATTTATATACATTATAGCATTAGTTGTTACTATTTAAAGTAACCATCTCTTCGTAAATGTTTGTTGTACATTTCTCCCATTCATAAACATACGTGTGTGGGGCTGGCAGGGCATACCAGTTATAGCCATGTCGATTTCAGGTTATTAGATGAATGTGTGTGAATTTACAGAAATAAACAATTCTCTCGTTGTCCCTCTTTTGATCTGCCACCCCAAACTGCTACCCACCCCCCAGCTAAATTAAACACACACCCCACCCTCGCTTATGAAAACAGTGTTTGTTTCCAATTTTTGTAACCCTGCTCATTTTCACATTCCGGACTAAACAGAATATTTACGTGGATTTGTTGAAATTGTTAAATGTGTACGTACAACTGTGTACATACGTGTGTGTTCGTGTGTGGATATTCTGCACGTGTGGTTATGCCTGTGTGTGGGTATGTGTCTACGTGTGTTAGTCCTTCTACATTTGTAGGTTACGTGCGCTTATGTGGCTCCGTCCACATGCTTCCACGACACCCCCATCTAAAACCAGTCCATGTTCTCCACGTGCTTCCACGACACCCCCATCTAAAACCAGTCCATGTTCTCCACGTGCTTCCACAACACCCCCATCTAAAACCAGTCCATGTTCTCCACGTGCTTCCACGACACCCCCATCTAAAACCAGTCCATGTTCTCCACGTGCTTCCACAACACCCCCATCTAAAACCAGTCCATGTTCTCCACGTGCTTCCACGACACCCCCATCTAAAACCAGTCCATGTTCTCCACGTGCTTCCACGACACCCCCATCTAAAACCAGTCCATGTTCTCCACGTGCTTCCACGACACCCCCATCTAAAACCAGTCCATGTTCTCCACGTGCTTCCACGACACCCCCATCTAAAACCAGTCCATGTTCTCCACGTGCTTCCACGACACCCCCATCTAAAACCAGTCCATGTTCTCCACGTGCTTCCACGACACCCCCATCTAAAACCAGTCCATGTTCTCCACGTGCTTCCACGACACCCCCATCTAAAACCAGTCCATGTTCTCGTCCACCAGGTCATGGCGGAGTCAACCAGCTCGGTGGCGTGTTCGTCAACGGCCGGCCACTGCCCGACATCGTCCGGTCCAAGATTGTTGAGCTGGCCCACGCCGGTATACGCCCATGTGATATCTCACGTCAACTCAGGGTCAGCCACGGATGTGTTAGTAAAATACTTGGAAGGTGAGTCACCTATGTAATAATGGCATACATAGATAAAGAAGGATTTTAACATTTGACCTGAATTTTGATTAGAACTATAAGGTGCTTATTGCCCATTATGTTTAACCCTTTGCATTCGGTACTCGTCTCAAAGTAATGAATTCAAATGCAAGTGATCAATAATAATTGAAACATTTTAAACTTCTACTACATTTTTCAAATCAACCCTTTCACAATGTATTTACTTAAAAAGTCGTTGTATGAAAAGTAGTTCCATTACTGCCCCCTAATGAAGCATTCGAGGCAAGCAATCAAACAGCAATCAGATAAGCACGAGTCTTAGTTATATTTTCCCGAATTTACTCTAAAATATTCGATAGAAGTCAACGTTATCTCCGTTAGCTCTGTTTTATTTTCAAATTTTTCTGAGATTTATAGATTATTTGCTTTTTAAAGAAAAAGAATACGATAACAATGCCAACAGCTGAATGACATGCTTCTGGCGAGGTTTACCGCTTTGGTTCTGCCGCGATCAGTCCTTTGCCCATTCCTCCTATACGACACCACTTCCTCGCGACCCTTTCGACAACACGCTGAGAACCCCTGTCCCCCCGCAGTAATCTGCCTTAAGTAGTATTTTAACAAACGCATCCCGATCTCCCCCGGGACCACCATTGTTCTACGACGGCCGACGGCTTTCTCCGACTAAAAACAAAATTTCCTCCGAGCGCCGCCCTGTCGTCCCGGGGCCCGGGCCCAACATCCGCAGTGGGACGAGTACTGGCGGTTTAATGGACTGACCATTAGGTCTGCTGAGCGGAGGTTTCCAGTTAATTGTTTTTGCCTGGGGGTCAGATGGGAGGTGGGAGAGAGAGAGGGGGGGGGGGTCATCGAAAGGGGGGTTTGATAGAGGTGGAAGTGATTGTTTGATACGGTGATGGCGGAGCTAAGATGAGTCGCTGTGTGGTTAATGTTGGTGGGGGAGGGGGTTGGGTTGGCGTTATTAAAAGTTACAATGGTTGGAAGTGTATGGAATACAGAACTGATTTTAGAACAAGAAAAAGTAAGACACCACAAAACAACGAACGTGTCGACCAAAAGCTCTCTTCAGCGAAATGCAAACATGTAAAAATAAAGAATAAAATAATTTTAAATCAGCTTATGCTGTGTCCAGACTGAGAAAAATTCAGAGGCTCAGGGGGGGGGGGGGTCCGGGGTGAGGGGAGTGCAGCTTGTCCAAATGACTGGTGGAAAAATCTCATGTTGGTGAAGTCAGGTTAAACTGACATGATATTGTCTTTGTCTCTCTCTATCAGTCTTAAAACCTTTGTGGTTACTTGATTAAATGATGCACTCACGGGGCATATATAATGATATTGATCAAATATAATGATATTGATCAAATATAATGATACTGACCAAATATAATGATACTGATGAAATATAATGATACTGATCAAATATAATGATATTGATCAAATATAATGATAATGATCAAATATAATGATAAAGATCAAATATAATGATACTGACCAAATATAATGATACTGATCAAATATAATGATAATGATCAAATATAATTATACTGATCAAATATAATGATACTGATCAAATATAATTATACTGATCAAATATAATGATACTGATCAAATATAATGATATTGATCAAATATAATGATAATGATCAAATATAATGATACTGATCAAATATAATGATATTGATCAAATATAATGATAATGATCAAATATAATGATACTGATCAAATATAATGATACTGATCAAATATAATGATATTGATCAAATATAATGATAATGATTGCGGTTTGTTCACAAATAATTTACGTATTTTACGGTATTTTAAATTAGATTGACAAAACAAACAGACTCACCTTTCTCCGCTACGATTTCTTCCTCCCTTTTCTTAAAACAACGTTTCCTCCCCCATCCTGCAGTTCTTCATCTCTCCATCCCAATTCTACAGCCCCCACCTCCCTCTATTATTTATTTCTCGACATCTTTATCATTCATACAGCAGCCTATCTCCAGCCTTCAGCTCCCTTCTTCATCTCTCATTTTCTCTCGACCCTCATCTCCCCATCGTACAGCTCCCTCCGTATTGTGACCTTCAGCACGGCCATCAATTGTGTGAAAGTGGATAATTTGATTAGAGCCGCGAGTTGTGTCCCTCGCCAGTCCTCGATAAAGTTTGGCGCTTCAATTTCCCGTGGACGGAAGCTTTTGCGTGATTTGTTCGCGTGGGAAACGGTTTCTGTTACACTCCCGCTCTCCCTCGTTCTCTTATCCACGCGCTCGCTTGCTCACTCACATTTATTCTTTTTTTTTCTCTTCCCCCCTCTCTCGCCCTTCTCCCTCTCTCTCTAAATCTAACATAAACATACGCACTAAATCACTCTTATTCATTCAATTCATCTTCCTTTCCCATGAAATCGCTCTCTCTCTCTCTCTCTCTCCTCTCATTCACTCTCTTGGTTGCTCACTCATTTATTCTCATTCTCTCGTTTGTATGATTCTTACACTCATACACTTTTTTAATCTGCCTCTGACATACCAAATCTCTTCCACTTAGTTGCTGTGCCCCACTCCCATCATCCTCAGCCCTCTTTTGAAGAAGAGAGTTCTCTCATGTATTCGTCTTATCACTTGCATTTTAGTAGGTTCATTTGCTTACCATTTGACCCGTGAACGCTAATTTATACTAGATCGCCCCTCCCCCCCCCCCCACCCTCCTCAACGCTTTCAAAAAGTCATATTTTTTGTGTACTTTTGATCGTCCCCCACTCCCGCCATAAAGTACTATTGTGTTGACGTTGGATGTCGATGTGCGTCATTTCCATCCAATTTTTGGTAGAAGCACCGCCACTAAACTCTCGACAACGACTTTCTTGTGTCCCTCTTTATCTCGTGCAATGGACTTGACAAAACTTCAGATTTAAAAAAAAAATGCAAACTCTAGCTGCCAAATTGAGCTCATTAATTCCCCCCCCCCTCCCAAACCCACTACATTCAGTCATTTCAGCGTCTTAAACATATTTTTGTTAGCGTCAACATCTTGATTTGTTAACCATTTCTCCGTCGCTTCGGCCCTCCTCAGCTCATGGACCACCCCCGCCACACACATTCCCCACCTCTTCTCGTTGAAGATGATACCACGAGACCACACGCACGTGATCACAGCACGTGTAATCTATCCGCTCCACGTACTGTGTCTCATCTCACTCTGCTAGTGCTCACCAAGTGGGCGATTATCGTTAAACGTCCAATTGTTGATCGCATCTCGACTATTCAATCATATTCTCTGATCTCTCACTCTCTCTATGAGACCCCCACTAGGGCATGACTTAGATGAGGGGGGGGGGGGGCGCTTTTTCTTGGCTCTGATCTTAGTGTCCCTTCTGCACACCGGAACGAACGCCTGCCCCGAATCGGGGACAATCTAGCGGCTAATTGGGTCATATCCATCCATAATAGTCCATTGAATTGCGGTTGGTCACATGTTTTAGCCGTCGTGCAACGCTCGCTATTATTCTAATGATAGAAAACGATACTTTATACAACAGGCTGAGAGATCAATTCTTTATTCATTTTTGTTAAATTTGTATAAAAAGAACTTGGAGGCCAAGAACTGAAACTGCACACAAAAGAAATATATCAATATCAAACATATTTATTTAGATTTTGTGGCTGATTGGGGAGGGGGGGGGGGGAGCTCGCTGATAATCAAACATAAAAAATACAATTTCTTTTTTTTTTAAATTTGAAAATAAAAGTGTTTTCCTTTATCCAGACATCCGTGTGGCGCTACAGCCCCCGTGTATAGGGCCTTGACCTGCCTCACCACTTCCTTCCACTCAGACCAAACTGATGCTTTTCTTTTCCATGCTTGGATTCCCAGCTTCTGTAGATCTTTTTCCACATCATCCATACACCCATCCATCTAAGCCTAGGTTTTCCTGTATACAGATGTAAAATGGAAATATCGTATTTTTTGCATTATATTTTCAATACAATTTATTGCGTAAATTTGCGTTAATTTTTTTTTTAAAAAGTATTTATCTTAAAATTTATGTCAAGCATGTACTAATGTAGACTATGTGGAAATGAAGATACTTAAAGCAGCTGTAAATGTTTCTCAGTCACATTTGTAAATTTGAATAAGCACGAGACAGACTCTACGAAGTTGGAGACGATTCATTTAGAGCAGCGGTTCTCAAACTGTGGGTTGCGCCCCCCCCCCCCCTTTAGGGGGGTCGAACTAAGACCGTCGGAAAACACGTACGTATCGAGTGGCAAGGAAAATAATGTCATGGTTGGGGGGTAACCACAACACGAGGAACTGTATTAAAGGTTTTCGGCGTTAGGAAGGTTGAGAACCACTGATTTAGAGTAGATAGCCGAGGCTGCGCCGCAATTTGAAGGATAAAAGTGCCGCCTTCTTGTTTCCAATAAATAGAAGGGTTTGAACGCAATAAAGTTTGGTTTTGGGGAGGGGGGGGTAGGGGCAGAGGCGTAGCAACGGCTTGGCATTGGGGCAGTTGCCAAGGGTGCCGGCCCGCGCCTGTTCAAAAGGGCGCCGCTAAATCTCAATTTTTTAAATTTTTATTATTTAAACAATAAATTAGCCAAGGGCGCCAAAAACCCAGTTACGCCCCTGGGTAGGGGAATATCAGATCTGGTGGGGAAAACAAAACGAATGATTCTACACACACAGACATATGTTTTAAAAAATCACATCAATGTCCCAGCTCCCCTTAGAGCGCGGTTACCTCCCCTCTCCTCCTTTCCCCTCCCTTCAATACCGTTATCAATTAATTCCCCTTTAATTGGTTTTTCAGAACACGACTTCGTTGTCTCTCTCTCTCTTCCGCCCCCCCCCCCCCATCCCTGATTCTAATCGCACGACTGACCCATTGTCGTGGCCAGGGGGCGGAACTTTGTTGTATTGACTTACGAGAAAATGGAGCTAATATTTGACTTAACTCATTTTAATTTGATGTCAAGATTTTTAACTTTTATGTTTTCCCGCTCATCCCCCCAACCCCCACCCCAAAAGCGGTTTTTTTTTTTTTTTTTTTTTTGGTTTGACTTTTGGTATTTATTCTAAGTGAAGGTAAACGCCACGAGTACGGGCCTGAGAGTAAATAGCAATTAAGGTCTAATTAAAATCAAATGACGTCATCCGTTAGAGACCCTTTCGTGATCGCGCGATGGATCGTTTGACGAAATCGGACTGCGAGTTACATAATCTACAAAACATTTTTAAAAAACAAATTTTTTTAAAGAAATAAAAAGTGATGTCATTTTTCTATCTCTGTTTATCCGAAGTAAGTAATGCGGAAGTTGAAATTTGAGTAATTATATACACAGAACAGGAAATTGAAGAGAAGAAAAATAAAAGAAACGTTTATTTTCGGATGTGCAAGTTCGTTTTTCAAATTAAAACAGTTGAACACACAATTCGACACACGTCCACACATTTTTACACACATCCACATATTTCAACACACGTCCACACATTTCAACACATATCCACATATTTCAGCACACGTCCACATATTTCAGCACACGTCCACATATCTGTACACACCGACACATCCACACATTATTGACACCCGCACACATGCGCAATGTCAGATCTGACCCCCACCAGACGTTTCACACTCTACTTGGTGTTCTGTGAACGCCCATCAAATGATCCGATATAGATGATCTTACTGTAATGCAACGCTCATCAAATGCTCCGATATAGATGATCTTACTGTAATGCCACGCTCATCAAATGCTCCGATATAGATCTTACTGTAACGCCACGGCCACGCTCATCAAATGCTCCGATATAGATGATCTTACTGTAACGCGACGCCTGGGACTGACGAATTTAAACTAATTACACGCCACCCCGGGACATCGCCCATAAAAACAAGGGGCATGTCACCCAACAGGCTTTCGAAATTGCAGCCCTTCGGACGTTTAGCTCAAATGCCGGCGGTTATCTTCCTTTAATCTAATTATAACCCTCGGCTGAGTTATCGGGTTTGAACACGCGCATTACATAAAACAACCTATCGGAATATCGGAATTGGGGTGGGGGATCTGGAGGTTGGGGGGTGGGGGTTGTAATCATTTTAATGGGAGGATGACAATTGACTTTTTGTGTGGGGGGGGGGGGGAGACAACTCAAAACACTTAGCGATGCGGTTTCATTCCAATGTCGGCACGTGTGACAGCATAGCAATTTAATTTTTTTTTTTTTTTAAATAACTTTTTCTATTTTTTTTAACATGCGGCAATAAAATGAAATTTTAATCGTTTGCCGATTCTTTTAAATGGCGTTAGGGTCATTCCCACCTGATCATTAGCAGACGTGTGTGCAAGCTAGAGTAGATGGGACTAATAAGCAGACGTGATGAGACTATTAACCAGACGTGTGTGCAAGCTAGAGTAGATGATATTAATAACCAGTCGTGTGTGTGCAAGCTAGAGTAGATGATATTAATTACCAGTCGTGTGTGTGCAAGCTAGAGTAGATGATATTAATTACCAGTCGTGTGTGTGCAAGCTAGAGCAGATGATATTAATTACCAGTCGTGTGTGTGCAAGCTAGAGTAGATGATATTAATTACCAGTCGTGTGTGTGCAAGTTAGAGTAGATGAGACTAATAACCGACAGCAAAACAACTCTTCTAAACAGCACCAAAACAAGGTTGTTTTCATATTTTTTGTTCGTTTTGTTTGTTTGTATTTTTGTTGTTGTTGATAATATTAAATTATAAATTCGGCGATGGCTAACGTCGATGCATACCACACTCAGTGGCGTAGGTAAGGTTAGTGCCACCCGGTGGGGGTCAAATTCTTTCCGCACCCTCACTCAACAACAAAAAAAAATACATTGCCGTTTGGCCGAGAATGCCGATCTTCAACATAGAGCAAACAAAATGCCGCTTGGGGTGCGGGGCGCCCTCTCCTTAACCCTCCCCACGCCGATGCCTGTCCCCACATTCTGAGAGTCCCTGCAATACAGCTAACCCTACACTTCCCGTTGTCGTGCTCAAGCGCTCCAAAATGCCAGTAATCGCAGCTCTGCTCCCGTGACTGGCGCCCATTGAGGGGAGCGCGTGACGCACAGCAGAAATTGTCTGCGCCGCGCCTTAATTCGATGCCTTGAAAAGACATGCGGCCACGTCTGATAACCTGGACAGGAGCAATGGTCGCCTGACAAGCTACTGTAAATTCTGAGTTGGTTACTTTCAGAACGTTGGAGTCCATGGGCTTTCATATGGGCTTTCATATGGGCTGTCATACTGGCTATTGGCTATCATATGGGTTAACATATGGGATGTCATATGGGCTTTCATAAGGACTGTCATATGGGCTTTCATATGGATTGTCATATGGGCTGTCATATGGGTTAACATAAGTGATGTTATCTGGCTTTCACATGGGCTGTCATATGGACTGTCATATGGGCTGTCATATGGGTTAAAATAAGAAATGGTATATGGGCTTTCATATGGACTGTCATATGAGCTTTCATATGGACTGTCATATGAGCTTTCAAGTGGACTGTCATATGGGTTAACTTATGGGATGTCATATGGGATGTCATATGGGTTAACATAAGCGATGTCATATGGGCTTTCATATGGACTGTCATATGGGCTTTCATATGGACTGTCATATGGGCTGTAATATATGGGCTGTCATATGAGTTTTCAAATGTACTGTCATATGGGCTTTCATATGGACTGTCATATGGGCTTTCATATGGACTGTTTTTTTGGGCTGTCATATGGAATGTAATATGGGTTAACATATGGTATGTCATATGGTATGTCATTTCTTCGAGGCAACGTGAACTTTTGTTTAATTTGTATATTCCTTATTTCATATCGTCCCTATCGACATAAATGTGTTCCTAGACATTAGTACGTCATTAGACATTAGTACGTCACTAGAAACTAGTACGTCACTAGACATTAATACGTCACTAGACACTAGTACGTCACTAGACATTAATACGTCACTAGACACTAGTACGTCACTAGACATTAATACGTCACTAGACACTAGTACGTCACTAGACATTAATACGTCACTAGACACTAGTACGTCACTAGACATTAATACGTCACTAGACACTAGTACGTCACTAGACATTAATACGTCACTAGACACTAGTACGTCACTAGACATTAATACGTCACTAGACACTAGTACGTCACTAGACATTAATACGTCACTAGACATTTGTACGTCACCAGATAGACACGTGACATGCTCACAGTCGTGTTATTTGAGCTAAATTCCATGTCCTCAAAATTGTGCCAATCAAAACCCAGTCTTCCATTCTGATATGACGCTACTGACATATGAACTGTGCCAAACAAAACCCAGTCTTCCATTCTGATATGACGCTACTGACATATGAACTGTGCCAAACAAAACACAGTCTTCCATTCTGATATGACGCTACTGACATATGAACTGTGCCAAACAAAACCCAGTCTACCATTCTGATATGACGCTACTGACATATGAACTGAGCCACTGGCTAGCCTTCCCCACATCCACTCAGCAATCTTTACCGTCTATTTTTAAATTCTTTCATATTCTCTATCACCAACTTATCTGTTCGTTATTTTTAAAGACTAAATAAATAGCTTGGCCTGTACTGTAGTTAAGAGTCTAAATTTTGGGGGGATGTTATCTGACATTGTCAAAGACAAGTGGCGTCTTGGTGTGTGACATTTTGTTGTCACATGTCAGTTTGCCCACAAGGACTTTTCGTGTCCTCTGAAAAGCCCATCTGCCCAAGCTCGTACTGCGCACAAAGACATGAGTCCAAATTAGACTTGACGGCCACAAATGTAGATCTCAACAACTGAGAGGCATGAAGAAGAATTCAAAACGGGTCGGGGGGCGTGGGGGAAGAGGGGGGTGGGGCATGACAGTAGATGTTGATTTTGGTTGTCCACCCCACATCGCTAATATTGACATTTTTTAATGTGGTGTACCATTGTTGTTTCCGAGTGGGCTTGGGGTGACGACTTACTCAAAGTGACGGCTGCACTGTCATTCAACAATACAATTTAATCCCCCGCCATGCTTACCTCTTCAAACACGCCCCAGCCCCCCCCCCATCTCCATCAACGTTTGTTTTTCACGTGGGCTATCTCCAAACACCCCCACACCAATACTTGAACGCTGCTCATTTTGGTCCTCGTCTCGTCCTCGTACAGAGCTCCCGCAGCCAATCATTACATCCCGGGACGCGATACCAAAAAAATAAAAAAAAAACCATTCGAAAAAAACCACCACTATATTCAAACCTTTTGTGTTCCCGACCCGAGAAGCAAAAGACTGGCTGGGGCCCCCTACCCTAATCCTCTGCTCTCCTGAAAGTCTAATACATTCTTTACCTGACACAAATGAGCTGAAATTAGCCAAATATTGAGGCCCGAAGATCTCGCCCGACAAAAGGACAGCCTGAAATCATTGCTTGAAAGCAGAGCGAGGGCTGAATGCTTCCAAACGCTGTGCGCCTACATTGCCAGACATGCGGACCCATAGGTAGCTGGTTAAAAAATAATGTAGTTTTATACGGAAAAAAAAAAGGGTTAATTATTGTAATTATTTGGGTGCTGAATATTAAGATTATAAAGACGCACAGTGTTCCCTTGTCTGGCTTGTGTGTATGAGTGTAGGTGCGTGTACGTGTTTAGCTGCCTGTAGGCGTGTGACGATTTGGACTGGTTCTGTGCACTTTAGGACTATGGGGACGGTTGTGCTTCTTAAGATATAATTTTACTAAGTGGACGGGGGAAGTAATAATGTTTGTGTTTTTAAGGGTTATACTTATGGTATACATGTGAGCTGTGAATAAGTCTTTAGGTCAGGATACTCTGACTAGGGTATAAAAATCTATTTTTGCACACTTTGAAAATGTTTGGCATAACCAGCCCAACGGGTACGTAAAAGAAGAGGGGGCGGGGCGGAATTCCATTTGAATTTGGCCTCGTTTCAGACCATGCAGTCTATAAGTAAAAAACGGGTTTTGTTTTGGCACATGACCAGGTAAATTATTTCCACCCCCAACCACCCCCACACACACCCAAACACACATTTAGGCCCCACAAACCTTTTTTGTTTTATCATTATAATGTACACAATTATTCTCAGCACATTCATAAATATTATGGACAAAAACAGACATTATTTTAATTAGATCCATTTTAAACACATGACACACGACATAAAGTCATGACTTCTAATATATATATATATATATATATATATATATCAAGTGCAAAATTCATTCGTCATATGCCATGGTACTTCAGTCAGTTAGTGACATTATTGAATTTAAGAGTGATTATTTAGATTTTGTAACTAACTGTGGGGGGGGGGGGGGGGGGGGGCGCACGCTGATTGGATTACTTTCAAAAAATATTCCAGATCGTGTTAACTACATCAAGTAGACAATATGTCTTTACACATAGATTTATTCTGTGGGGTAAAGGTTTCCACACAGTGATTAACGCACTAAACACCGCCTTCGACCAGTGGTTCTCGCACTGATCAACGCACTAAACACCGCCCTCGACCAGTGGTTCTCGCAATGATCAACGAACTTAACACCGCCCTCGACCAGTGGTTCTCGCACTGACCAACGCCCTTAACACCGCCCTCGACCAGTGGTTGTCGCACTGATCAACACACTAAACACCGCCCTCGACCAGTGGTTCTCATGTATTTCTGGTATTTTGAGTTTCAATTGTGTGTTTTCTTTTCTTCTCCCCACCAGGTATTATGAAACAGGCTCAATCAAACCTGGTGTGATAGGGGGGTCTAAACCCAAGGTGGCGACGCCCATGGTGGTCAAGGCTATAACAAAGTACAAGGAGGAGAACCCCACCATGTTCGCCTGGGAGATCAGGGACAAGTTACTTAGTGACTCCGTCTGCACCGCAGACAATGTCCCCAGCGTCAGCTCCATAAACAGGTGAGTTTGACCTTTAGCAGAATGTGGCTGTTTAGTCTGACCTATAGCAGACTGTGGTTGTTTAGTCTGACCTATAGCAGACTGTGGTTGTTTAGTCTGACCTGTAGCAGACTGTGGTTGTTTAGTCTGACCTGTAGCAGACTGTGGTTGTTTAGTCTGACCTGTAGCAGACTGTGGTTGTTTAGTCTGACCTGTAGCAGACTGTGGTTGTTTAGTCTGACCTGTAGCAGACTGTGGTTGTTTAGTCTGACCTGTAGCAGACTGTGGTTGTTTAGTCTGACCTGTAGCAGACTGTGGTTGTTTAGTTTGACCTGTAGCAGACTGGTTGTTTAGTTTGACCTATAGCAGACTGTGGTTGTTTAGTCTGACCTGTAGCAGACTGGTTGTTTAGTTCGACCTGTAGCAGAATGTGGTTGTTTAGTCTAACCTGTAGCAGACTGTGGTTGTTTAGTCTGACCTGGACTGTGGCTGTTTAGTCTGACCTGTAGCAGACTGTGGTTGTTTAGTCTGACCTGTAGCAGACTGAAGTCGCAAAGCATAGCCTATATGGGTTGGTGGGAAGGATGGATGATTTTTGTTTAAACACAAAAAATAGTTGTGTCATGTGTCTATAAACTATAATGTTGTTCAACAACGGTACTACTCACTGTAGAGGTCCGCGGGCCTCCTCCGGCCCGACAGCCATTATTCACTGGTTCGTATATTTGTAAAAAGAAAGTAATAATAATTTAAAAAATTACATTATTCAATGAATTGGTCGACCGTACTTCTTACAGTGTAAACAATTTCTCCCGGCCCGAATCCCTTTATCCCGAACAAATTGAGAAGCACTGTCGTACAACACAAAATTATTATTTATTTATTTTTTGTATGACAGGACACTGTTGTGTATCCTCGGGGTGTATTGTGTTTTGTGATGAAACATTTTGATGTGCTAAGTATTTAGTGTTCACATATTTTGATGTTTTAAGTACTCTGTGTTCAAATAATTTGATGATTAAGTAGTTTGTGTTCAAATAGTTTGATGATTAAGTAGTTCGTGTTCAACTAGTCCGAAATGTTAGGCGTGTTAGTATTAAAATTAGGTAGGTGATCAGTCTGCCAGAGCGTGTACCGCCATGTCAAAGCACTGAGTGTTTACACCCTTGTATGAACGTTTCTCTTATGAACACTTGTACTAGCTAGGGGATAATGAACTTCGGCGCCGACACTACTAGTAATATTTCTTTTGCGACATTCCCCCCCCCCCCTTTTTTTTTTTCTAAACATATCTTCATAAAGAAAAAAGAAGTACATGTTTCGAGAACAATTTGAGATCGTAGCCGCAAGACATTAACACAACACAACACAACACACAAAAATAAATTGTACTGACACCCGCTGAGTTCTCGTAGCAGGGAATTCGGGAGCTTCGGGGGTGCAAAGGGGTGCTAAATATCTTCACAAAAAGGGAGGGGGCGGGGCAACTGGCGCCCGCATAAAGGACACTGGAGACACGCGTTGAAAGACGGCAGCGTATGATACATAATGCTTCCGTAATCTTTAAGTACCGATGTCTTTTACGGCTCTTAATGGGGACCCCCTTACCACGCACTTTTTCTCCTCACAACCTGCCGCCCCCGCCCTCCCCCCCCCCGCCCCACATACACAAATCCTTGCAGTCCATTGATTCGGTAGGTTGACGATATGTTGTGTAAGTTGTACGTTGTGTAAGTTGTATGTTGTGTAAGTTGTATGTTGTGTAATATGTATGTTGCGTAAGTTGTATGTTGTGTAAGTTGTATGTTGTGTAAGTTGTAAGTTGTATGTTGTGTAAGTTGTAAGTTGCATGTTGTGTAAGTTGTATGTTGTGTAAGTTGTATGTTGTGTAAGTTGTATGTTGTGTAAGTTGTATGTTGTGTAAGTTGTATGTTGTGTAAGTTGTGTAAGTTGTATGTTGTGTAAGTTGTATGTTGTGTAAGTTGTATGTTGTGTAAGTTGTATGTTGTGTAAGTTGTATGTTGTGTAAGTTGTATGTTGTGTAAGTTGTATGCTGTGTAAGTTGTATGTTGTGTAAGTTGTAAGTTGTATGTTGTGTAAGTTGTATGTTGTATGTTGTGTAAGGAAAAAAATGTGAAGAGCGCTCTGTCCATTGAACTTGTCAGTATAGAGAGGTGTTGAACACCTAGTAAGGGAGCACACCTTGTTAGGGAGCACACCAAACATAACTGCACGGTGGAAGTAGCCAAGGAATGTCATCTTTCCAAACAAAAAAAATAATTAAATGAACAATATTTGACATAATGATTAAATGATAGCCCCATAAAGACGAGAAACCACAATTGCTATTATAAAAGTAGTAGTTATAATTCTAAGGTATGATGATGATCATGATATTAATGATAACATTAATAATAATATTGACAGTTAATTTAAAAAAATCAATACAATTATAACTATTGTTAATATTATTTTACAATAAGAAGCATTCACTTATCTTTTAATTTACTATATGTTATAACTTATTTAAATATAATAATAAATTTACTGATTAAAATGATTATGAAACGTTTGTTATAGCTCGATTAAATGGTAAATATCCACATTAAGTTGTCAATTCTTGTTTTCCTCTTTTTTAGTAAAAGAAAATAAAATATTTTAAAATTCACATTAACCTACCGTAATAGTAACAATCCATATCAAATGTTACAGACTGTAGTTTTACTGTAGTTCAGTTATTTGAACGTAAAATTATAATTTTTACTGCTGAATTACGGAGAAAACAGCAAACGGTATTAGCTAAACATTTTTTTTACCTTCATGCAACTACCGTCATGAATGTACCGTCATGATACTACTGTCATGAAACTACCATCATGAAACTACATCATGAAACTACCATCAGGAAACTACCATCATGAAACAACCATCATAAAAATACATCACCAAACTACCATCATAAAACTACCATCAGGAAACTACCATCTTTGTATGTCAAATGCTTGCGCCTATGTTTGAGAGCATAAAAAAGGTGACGACACTGCATAACAATTTTAGAAACAGAATTCTAACAGACTTCCAGGGATTATAAATATATGTTTGTGTATAACAAGCATTTTAAGGTAAAAGTAAACTCATATTTTGGACTTAAGTGAGTGTATCTAGTGTGAATGTGTGGAGGAGGGAGTGAGGGTGGCGTATTTAGTGTGTATATGCGGAGGAGGGAGTAAGGGCGCTGTATCTAGTGTGTATGTGTGGGGGAGGGAGGGTGGGCGGTTACTCTTTCACACAAAAGTCGTAAATCAAATGACTCTGTTTTTGCACCTCGAATCGTAGGCTAGGAATTCCCCCCTAATGGGCAGATGTTAATCTTCCGGGCAGATGCTATCTGCCCCCTTCCACTACAATGACTTGAAAGGTTCGCGGATTGCCGGCCTGAGAAAGCCAGGTTCCGTTTTCACTCGCACCCCGAATGAAGACCTTCAAACAGGGGGTAGATTAAGACATTCTAGACACCTCGTCCAACCTTCTGAGTGGTCTCTTTATTCAAATAGCAAAAAATTTAACTGTTTTTATCAAACAGCTTCACCGAAATCATCGATTCGATTACAGAATCGTTTTTTGATTTAAATTTAGTGTTGTTACCTTTTTTTTTTAAAATACAAAAACGACATAAAAAATGAAAACCGCATATCTCTGAGTCATATCTAGGATATTAATGGTTCATTTTCACACGTCGACGGGATCGGGGTCGAATACGAATGGCCTACCTAGCTTTGAGCTAGAACATTTTAATGTAATACAGATAGACGGGAGTGTTTGGGCAGAGGCGTAGCTAGAGTGTTTGGCGCCCGGGGACAAGATTCGCGCCCGGAGACAAGATTCGCGCCCGGGGACAAGATTCATTTTAAAGCGCCCTCTTTTCCTTTTTTTCAACTCTCAAACCCATTATTTTTAGCAATAAAATAATACCAAAGCACATTTTGGCGCCCCTAACTAGATGGCGCCCGGGTATATCTGTACCCCCCTGCCCCCCCCCCCGTGTGCTACGCCTTTGTGTGTGGGTCTGTGTTTGTATTTGTTACAGTTATCGACTGCGGTATCGGTATCCTCAATAGGACTGTAGACAGACTACGGTATCGATATCTTCAATAGGACTGTAGACAGACACACTGATTGTGTTACCCATGTGTAGCTTCGTAAACATTCTAGTGTACTTTTATAAATTTATTTTCATAATCTTTTTATCTGGACCTAATAATGTCATCAAGTAAATTAATTGTGTTTTCACCCCCCACCCCCATCACAAAAAAATGGTTTTAAAAATCACTTCTTTTGATGCTGATGTGGTACATTAGCCGGTTTGTACGATGTATTGGAGGGTGTGGTGTAGTGGTGGGTGTGGTGTAGTGGTGGGTGTGGTGTAGTGGTGGGTGTGGTGTAGTGGTGGGTGTGGTGTAGTGGTGGGTGTGGTGTAGTGGTGGGTGTGGTGTAGTGGTGGGTGTGGTGTAGTGGTGGGTGTGGTGTAGTGGTGGGTGTGGTTTAGTGGTGGGTGTGGTGTAGTGGTGGGTGTGGTGTAGTGGTGGGTGTGGTGTAGTGGTGGGTGTGGTGTAGTGGTGGGTGTGGTGTAGTGGTGGGTGTGGTGTAGTGGTGGGTGTGGTGTAGTGGTGGGTGTGGTGTAGTGGTGGGTGTGGTGTAGTGGTGGGTGTGGTGTAGTGGTGGGTGTGGTGTAGTGGTGGGTGACGTGTAGTGGTGGGTGTGGTGTAGTGGTGGGTGACGTGTAGTGGTGGGTGTGGTGTAGTGGTGGGTGTGGTGTAGTGGTGGGTGTGGTGTAGTGGTGGGTGTGGTGTAGTGGTGGGTGTGGTGTACTGGTGGGTGACGTGTAGTGGTGGGTGACGTGTAGTGGTGGGTGTGGTGTAGTGGTGGGTGACGTGTAGTGGTGGGTGTGGTGTAGTGGTGGGTGTGGTGTAGTGGTGGGTGACGTGTAGTGGTGGGTGTGGTGTAGTGGTTGGTGCGATGTAGTTGTGGGTGCGATGTATCGGTGGGTGTGGTGCATTAGCCA
Organism: Omphiscola glabra; assembly: GCA_964017045.1. Classification (NCBI taxonomy): domain Eukaryota; kingdom Metazoa; phylum Mollusca; class Gastropoda; family Lymnaeidae; genus Omphiscola; species Omphiscola glabra. The sequence continues at coordinate 21,433,436 of OZ024795.1, forward strand.
GTGGGTGTGGTGTAGTGGTGGGTGTGGTGTAGTGGTGGGTGTGGTGTAGTGGTGGGTGTGGTGTAGTGGTGGGTGTGGTGTAGTGGTGGGTGTGGTGTAGTGGTGGGTGTGGTGTAGTGGTGGGTGTGGTGTAGTGGTGGGTGTGGTGTAGTGGTGGGTGTGGTGTAGTGGTGGGTGTGGTGTAGTGGTGGGTGTGGTGTAGTGGTGGGTGTGGTGTAGTGGTGGGTGTGGTGTAGTGGTGGGTGTGGTGTAGTGGTTGGTGCGATGTAGTTGTGGGTGCGATGTATTGGTGGGTGTGGTGTATTAGCCAGTGGGTGTGGTGTAGTGGTGGGTGTGGTGTAATGGTGGGTGTGGTGTAGTGGTGGGGGCGATGTATTTGTGGGTGTGGTGCAACAGCCCTTGTTATGAAGTCATAACAAGAATATCCTTATATTTGAACGCTGTCGTACTAATCTTTAAAGTCGTTGAACAGACATATATATATATATATTTTAAATTATAAAGGATAGATACAATTTAAATGAAGCGACAACACATTAGCGTCTATTGCCTTCTGCCTTTTGACACATTAGCGTCTATTGCCTTCTGCCTTTTGACACATTAGCGTCTATTGCCTTCTGCCTTTTGACACATTAGCGTCTATTGCCTTCTGCCTTTTGACACATTAGCGTCTATTGCCTTCTGCCTTTTGACACATTAGCGTCTATTGCCTTCTGCCTTTTGACACATTAGCGTCTATTGCAGTGGTTCTCAACTTCGTCATGCCGCGACCCTTAAATAAATTTGCTCATGCAATGGCGACCCATATCACAAAATTATTTTCGTTGATGCTTCATAACCGTAGAGTAAATGTGTTTTCCGCTGAACTTAGGCGACCCCCGTAAAGGGTCGTGCGACCCCCAAAGGGGTCGCGACCCACAGATTGAGAACCGCTAGTCTATTGCCTCCTGCCTTCCAACCCCCAGTTCCCAATACCATCGCTGTGTAGCCCATGAATCCAATCCTCAAAACCATGCACAGAAACATCGCGAACCCCCTCTACAAACATAGGAGCCAGAATGATCATGACATTAGTCGCTTGGCCCTCAAAATATAAAAGGAGAGAAGATGAAATGTGTTAAAATCTTTGCTTAAGACTTAAGACATCCACCTGATTTCGGAATCGCAACGCTGACGTCGCCATCCCTCTGCTTTCAATCCTCCAAACGATCGTGTTCAGACCTCGCAAATCATCGTTTGTTTGAAGTCGGGTCCCGCTACTCTAACACGATACATTACGGTTTACTTTACTTCAGTTTCTGTAATGGCAGACTAGGATGCGATCTCAACGTTATTCTAAGGCTGACCTAATCCCCCACCTAGGCCACCCCGGATATCCAGCGCGAGTTTAGAACCGAGCTGTGGGGGTCAGTGTTCACATGTGAATAATTATGGATGCATAGGGATTAGGTTTCGTGGTGAAGCTATAGGGCCCCCGGTTGCCGGAGAGGAAACCCTCATGGCTATGACGACGGTTCTTAAAATAGCCAACTGATGGTGGCGTAGGGTGGGGTAATATTTGGATGGCCGTGACTATTGCGAAATGACTGAGGTCAGTCAAATTAAGTCACATCCAAGTCTCCTAATTTATGACTCTTACAGATACATTTTATAATTAATGACGTCATTTTACTTTCAATGACCGCCATTTCCAGACTTGCGTTAGTCTCGGTCGCTCACATGTTATCCACAAGTTATCCACATGTTATCCACATGTTATTCACAAGCTCTGCAACTCATTTAACGCTACGTAAATGCTTCTTTTACTTGTATAATATAAATATATATATATGATTGAAGAGATTTTATTTTAATGTCATGTATATTTAAATCTATACGTATGTGAAACATATGAATTCATAATCTTATAAACCTATATACAATCAGTACATAGCCCTATAAAATAATATGTAATCATCGATTGGCGTAACAACGGCTTGGCATTGGGGCAGTTGCCAAGGGCGCCGGCCTGCGCCAGTTCAAAAGGGCGCCGCTAAATCTCTAATTTTTAATTTGCTTTGTTATTTAAAAAAATAAATTAGCCAAGGGCGCCAAAAACCCAGTTACGCCTCTGGTAATCATCGATTGGCATATCAAACAATATTCAATCAACGAATCGACTAAATAATATTTCAAATGACATAGCATCGCTTTTTTAAAGATCACTTTGCTAAAGTTTGACAACACTTGAGTGACATATTTGGGAAAGGAAAAAGTGGGGCCGGTTGGGGGGGTGGGGGGTTATGCTGAGAGTAAATATAGAATTCGTAGTCATAGTTCACATTTCCAGTGATCACATCAGGTCACCGTGCTCACGTCTGCTCTTTTATTTTGTAAATGGCACCCGCTTCAGTAAAAGTCAGGGCCACGTGTGAGGCGGTGGCTCTGAAAACTAGACTGCGGCACCCCCCCCCCCCCAACTGACATTCAAGTAACATTTGATTAAACACGTTAAACAATTACGTTAGTGTTGTTCTTAGGTGTACGTCCGAATCAACGTTCTGCTTTCCGGTGATATCCGACGAGGTACGTAACAGATTCTTACGTAATTGATGATTGAGAACCGCTGGTTTCGAATGGCTGGGGACCCACTGCAGCAGTGGGATCACGTTTAACAAAGGCTATTTTATGATTTTAGGGAGGGTTGTGCATTTGCAAGCCTGGGACTCTATAGCGTCACGTGACTTCTAGACATTTTTGTCGAGAGACAACCGTACATTTTTGTCGAGAGACAACCGTACATTTTGGTTGAGAGACAACCGTACATTTTGGTTGAGAGACAACCGTACATTTTGGTTGAGAGACAACCGTACATTTTGGTTGAGAGACAACCGTACATTTTTGGTTGAGTGGTCAATGGAGACCTTATGGGTTGGATTTGAACACAATCGCTAAATGCAACGCAAAAATTAATTATATTTTGAAGTGAGTGCCATTTGTGTTTACTTAAATTTCTTAGCACACAGTTTCTAACTCAGCAGAAAAAGTTAACTTGAACGCTTTGCCTTGCATGGTGGGAAAAAAAATATACATGATCTCACTAATTTGTCTTACTCATATCAAATGAGACTTATGGGTCAGTCATGCCCCGATTAGAAGTTACTGAGCGCAACATGTGTTAACCCCATGTTAGAGTCCGTGCTCTTATCTAAGTAAGTAAAGGTCACAAAATAAAAAGATGATGGGGTGATTAGATGATGGGGAAAAAAATTGCATGCAAGTCTTTGAAACTATAAGACTAAACGCGAGAACTTGGCGAGGGTCGAAAACATTGATCATATCGAAAACATTGATCATATCGAAAACATTGATCATATCGAAAACATTGATCATATCGAAAACATTGAACATATCGAAAACATTGAACATATCGAAAGCATTGATCATATTGAAAACATCGATTATAATAATTACCTAACCAACTTTTGATCAAGGTGTCAGTGAATAAGATTAATATTAAATAGGACATTGAACACAATAAGGATTTATATATATATATATATATATATAACTGATGATGTATTTTGATATTTTATTGCAAGATAAGTAAAAAATATAAGTAACCCGTAATTTATTACTGTAAACATCTCAATTTCAACTTTCACGTTTATCTTTTGAGAATGGTTTTACGATTTATCCATATAAAAAAAGAAATAATTTTCGTTTACTCCTTAAAATAAAGCAAATATTCTTTTCCCTGGTCAATCAATTTTTTTTCCTCACATCTATAATATAACATTAGAAAATATATAACGAGCATGTCAATAAGTTAGCCGTGTGGTTCAGTCAATAAGTTAGCCGTGTGGTTCAGTCAATAAGTTAGCCGTGTGGTTCAGTCAATAAGTTAGCCGTGTGGTTCAGTCAATAAGTTAGCCGTGTGGTTCAGTCAATAAGTTAGCCGTGTGGTTCAGTCAATAAGTTAGCCGTGTGGTTCAGTCAATAAGTTAGCCGTGTGGTTCAGTCAATAAGTTAGCCGTGTGGTTCAGTCAATAAGTTAGCCGTGTGGTTCAGTCAATAAGTTAGCCATGTGGTTCAGTCAATAAGTTAGCCGTGTGGTTCAGTCAATAAGTTAGCCGTGTGGTTCAGTCAATAGGTTAGCTTTGTGGTTCAGTCAATAAGTTAGCCGTGTGGTTCAGTCAATAAGTTAGCCGCGTGGTTCAGTCAATAGGTTAGCCGTGTGGTTCAGTCAATAAGTTAGCCGTGTGGTTCAGTCAATAAGTTAGCCGCGTGGTTCAGTCAATAAGTTAGCCGCGTGGGTCAGTCAATAAGTTAGCCGTGTGGTTCAGTCAATAAGTTAGCCGCGTGGTTCAGTCAATAAGTTAGCCGTGTGGTTCAGTGAATAGGTTAGCCGTGTGGTTCAGTCAATAAGTTAGCCGTGTGGTTCAGTCAATAAGTTAGCCGCGTGGTTCAGTCAATAGGTTAGCCGTGTGGTTCAGTCAATAAGTTAGCCGTGTGGTTCAGTCAATAGGTTAGCCGTGTGGTTCAGTCAATAAGTTAGCCGTGTGGTTCAGTCAATAGGTTAGCCGTGTGGTTCAGTCAATAGGTTAGCCGTGTGGTTCAGTCAATAAGTTAGCCGTGTGGTTCAGTCAATAAGTTAGCCGCGTGGTTCAGTCAATAAGTTAGCCGCGTCTTTCAGTCAATAGGTTAGCCGTGTGGTTCAGTCAATAAGTTAGCCGTGTGGTTCAGTCAATAGGTTAGCCGTGTGGTTCAGTCAATAAGTTAGCCGTGTGGTTCAGTCAATAGGTTAGCCGTGTGGTTCAGTCAATAGGTTAGCCGCGTGGTTCAGTCAATAAGTTAGCCGTGTGGTTCAGTCAATAGGTTAGCCGTGTGGTTCAGTCAATAAGTTAGCCGTGTGGTTCAGTCAATAAGTTAGCCGTGTGGTTCAGTCAATAGGTTAGCCGTGTGGTTCAGTCAATAGGTTAGCCGCGTGGTTCAGTCAATAAGTTAGCCGCGTGGTTCAGTCAATAGGTTAGCCGTGTGGTTCAGTCAATAAGTTAGCCGTGTGGTTCAGTCAATAAGTTAGCCGTGTGGTTCAATGGTCACATGCAAATTAAGTCATTAAAGCGTCATGTCCCGCCTCCAGACTCCGGGGGTTTATGAGGGAAGGAACACAACATAAAAATGGCCCCTGTTTAAAACAGGCTAGACACCCGGCTAATAACATAACGGTCACTTTCAATTTTAGAAGAGCCCTTATTCATCCTAGAGTCATTCACGGAACTCTCCTCTCCAACAACGGCCAGGTCAGGTGGGGGGGCAACTTTCAGCGGGGCGCCCCCATCACCCTCGGCGCTAATGAGTTTTCGATGACGTAACGATGACTGGAACACCAGATTTCTGAACGAGAAGCGAGAGTCGCCCTCGTGACCCCCTCATCCATTAAACGTTTCTGACATAATCACGCGCGAAAGTTTCCACGAGATTTGCGGGCAGAAGTGAATGTTCCGGACGACATTTTTATATGTTGGGATCCAGATGTTGCTCGTTGGTGGCCGGGGTGATGTGCGGTCGGAACTTTAAGCACGATGGCCTCACAATTCACATACGTGTATTACATAGTGTATTACATACGTGTATTACATAATGTATTACATACGTGTATTACACAGTGTATGACACACGTATATTATACATACATAGCTGTCCCAGTTTATAGCTGTCCCAGTTTATAGTTGTTCCAGTTTATAGCTGTCCCAGTTTATAGCTGTCCCAGTTTATAGCTGTCCCAGTTTATAGCTGTCCAGGTTTTGCGTTGTCGTGATTTTGTTTGCTCTGATGGTTTCTAAAAATATCTTGCTATTATTATTATTATTATTATTATTATTTGTTCCAAAAGACAATTAATTTTAAAAGTATGTTGATACTGAAAGTCTATTCCATTTTCAAACTAGAGGTATAAAGCTACAAAATAAATCACAAGTGAAATGTACATTTATCGAAACTTAATGTGACAATTTTATGAAGTCAGAATTATTCTTGAAGTGCCTGTTCGAATTAGTTCTAGACTTGATTTTGCTTTTTTTTTTTTTTTTTTTAAATCCCAATCATTTTTCCGTTGCTGCAAGTAACCAGTAAGGGTGGGGAAGGGTGGGCTGTCATGTTGATGGTCCTTATGTCTTAACTGAGGTCCATCTGGTGTCGCCGTGACGGCAACGCGCTATGAAATATTCATCACGTCTTAACGATCATCGTGGCGGAGAAGTTTCCCCCCTCCACGCAGACGTGAGGTCTCCGAACCCTCGCTAGCGGGCCCTCGTATCGGTCCTCGTCCGAGAGAGCTATCGGTCCCACGAGGACGACAAATTCGGCTAGCAGGAACTTCCCCGGCACCGATGATGGCGGTCTGAGAATCCCGAAAACGAGGGAAGCGATTAATTTTGTTTCTAATTTGACACAAGAATGACGCCACGAGGGGGGCAGCCCTATTGTGATGCCTTCGCCATTCGTTCACCGTCCATGATTCAAGAGTTGTTTAAAACTGGGGAAGGGGCAAGGGGGGGGGGGGTGAGCGGGGTGTTGCTCCCCCTTTTCCCCGGTAACAGACTCATCTGCTCTGCCCCTTTCCGCCATCTTTGGTCAGTGTAGCGGCGATAATTTAAGGATCAGGGCGCGTGACAAATGGCGGTGTTTTTCTTGCTTTGTCACTGACCGCTGTTGTAGGGCGTTACGACCAGTTGTTACTGCATTCGTTGTAACATTGTGAGCAGACGTGACTTTCACGCATGATTGGTGTGTGTGGGACGCGGGGGGAGGGGGAGGAGGGGGGAATTGGAATGGATTGACAGACGACACTGTTCCTATATCTGGTCCGTGTGTCAAGACATCATCAAAGAACTGGTCAGTTTCAATTCGATCAACTCGATTGATCTTATATGAACGTTCTAAAATAGCTGAACGAAAAATGTGTATTTCGTTCACTGTATCATTAATTAGTTAGCCGTGAATGGCAGCTGTCATGATACGTTATAGAAAGGAAACCTGAAGGATAGAAGGGCTCACATCTCATAGCCATGTTTAGCAAGGAAAACTAAAGGATAGAAAGGCTCACATGCATGTCTGGCAAAGAAGCCTGAAGGATAGAAAGGCTCACATCTCATAGCCATGTTTAGCAAGGAAACCTGAAGGATAGAAAGGCTCACATCTCATAGCCGTGTCTGGCAAGGAAACCTGAAGGATAGAAAGGTTCATATCTCATACGACAGATTTTTTCCAAAGCCTATGCCATTTCTCAATTTATAAAAATTGTGAGCCTGATCAATTATTGCTCTCTCTTCATGACGCCAGCTTCTATATCGTAAAGAAAAGAACCTTCAGTGAGAACTCAAAAACAATTATTTTTGTGTAAATTAGAATATGTTGAGTGAATGAGATGAGTAAATATCATCAATGCAAAGGTTTCTTTCTTTATATTTTTAAGATTTCCATTTTCGTGTACGATCACACAAAAAATTCAAATGTATTGTTCCTGCAATATTATGATTATTCTTTTGCCTCTTGATTTTTGTTATTTTTAATGTCAAGTCCATAATCTGATTGGAAAAATGACAGAATCTCGGCTACTCCTCAACAACTGAGTAGCCTAATTGCTCCACTGGTTTGATCCGATGGTGAACTTGTCCAGGAGATTAAGGATGGCGCGCACAAATTATTCCCTCCCTCCCCACACACACATCCCACTCCTAAAGCCCCTTAATCACGTGGTTTCCAATTTCCCCCCCCCCCAATTGGGTTTTTTCCATGGGGGGGGGGGGGGTCAGCAAATTGGCTCTGATAGGACTAGGTCGTGTTTGATTACTAGGAGCAACCACTTCGCACCAGGACCCCGGGTTTTCGTCCTAATGAGTGCCGAACGGCAGGAGTGATCGGTGCGAACGTTTAATGAACTTGACGCTTTAGCCCCCCTTGCGGTCTGTGCATGTTTAGTTCAGTTGATTTTTTGGCATAGGCGTCGTCTGTTCAGTAGACGCTAGATTTCAGCAGACACAAAGATTCTCCTTTAGCTGACTAGAAAGATTCTCCTTTAGCTGACTAGAAAAATTCTCCTTCAGCCGACTAGAAAGATTCTCCTTTAGCTGACTAGAAAGATTCTCCTTTAGCTGACTAGAAAGATTCTCCTTCAGCTGACTAGAAAGATTTTCCTTTAGCTGACTAGACAGATTCTCCTTTAGCTGACTAGACAGATTCTCCTGCAGCTGACTAGAAAGATTCTTCTTCAGCTGACTAGAAAGATTCTCCTTCAGCTGACTAGACAGATTCTTCTTTTCGCATTGGCTGGAGACGGCTTGATGCACGTCACTGTTAATTTGATTCGCTATAAATACATTAAGTTTTAAAATCAAATTGAAATGACTCTCTCTACACCAGGGCAAAAGTCACCCCCACCCTCCACACAGACACACAAAGGGAAACAGTGTGTTGTTGTGTTAATGTTGTATAACTCCACTAAGTTGTTTATAACTCCACTAAGCTGTTTGTAACTCAACTAAGTTGCTTATAACTCCACTAAGTTTCTTATAACTCCACTAAGTTTTTTATAACTCCACAAAGTTGTTTATAGCTCCACTAATATTTTAACAGCTCACCAGCTTTTTTTCCCAACAAAATCTACCTACTAATGACTTATGACTTATGACAGATTGTTGGGTCTGAAACTGACTGCGATCACTTTTAAGCCCATTAACACGTCATGGGGACTTTTAGTCAGAGTTAAACATTCTAACATTGAATATTTTTTTAAATTAAAATACAAAAATAATTAGATCTAATTTTTCTTCATTTAAAAAAAAAAGAACGAAAATTGAAAACTCAAATTGTCTTTGTAAGCGCAAGCTGTGACGTCAGATCCCGTTAAAGAGTGTTTGGGGGGGGGGGGGGATCCGTTTAATTTATTCAATTGTTAAAGTGCACCGGCATTGTAAACAAACTGTATTGTTGCGCGTTAGGAAACCCCGTTAGATCAAAACGAGACCCTGGCAACATGTGACACTACTCTATTGTATCTCCGCCATTTTTGTTCTTCTGCGTCCTTCATTTGCCAGAGGGATTAGAGTATCTTTTCTAAAGATTTCATTCAGATTGTTTCCCGCCCCTTAGTTGAGTGAACTTTTAAAAAGAACTGTTCTGTATTTTTTTTTAAAAGTTATTATAATCATTTTTTTTAAAAACTATTTTAAACTTGTTTAATTAAAAGGGTAAAATAACCAAAATTTACCGCGCTGATCAATTCCTTTATACCTGTATTTCAGATGGAGTTTCATTTTTTTCCTTCTCTTTTTTCTTTCTATCTTCCATTTTTTTTCTATTTTCTGTTTGATTACTTTTATTACTATTTCATTTTCAGTGAGTCTCTCTTTTTCTCTTTAATTTATTTTTCTCTCCAATATTAGTTTTTTCCTGATTCCTTTCTTTCCTCTTTCCAAATCACAATATCTTCAATTATTCATATATCTTTTTTTTTTTCCTCGGGGGTGGGGGGTCTTTTTGCACTCCACTTTTTTTAAACTTTCCCCTCACCGACCACTTTTCCCCATTTTTTCCCACATTACTATTATTACTGCAGACAACAATTTATTTCATTTTAAGTTTTCTGTTCAGTAATGGTCGAGACCATGTGATGTTCAGTACTGGTCGAGACCATGTGATGTTCAGTACTGGTCGAGACCATGTGATGTTCAGTACTGGTCCATACCATGTGATGTTCAGTACTGGTCGAGCCATGTGATGTTCAGTACTGGTCGAGACTAATTGTCAGACAATGTACAAAGATTAAATAATACAACCAACCCTGATTCCATTCACCCTCAAATGGTTCATTTCAGAACCAAACGACTTAAGTTATAAATGTTTAAAAAATCATCATAATAATTCAAGTTGTAGTTGTTTTTTCACCCACTAACGATGCTTAACTCCCTTTAGTTTATCAGTGACCACTGACCTATCTCCACCCTCTCTTTGAGTCACGGGTTCGGCTTGTGTGTCCGACCGCAGACATCTCCTCGCCACACATGTTCTCGGCGTGCCCCCCCCCCCCAACCCCTCAATTATCATATAAACTATTCGCACCGAGTTGCACACCAAATTGGCGTTCATTATTGCACCCTCGCCGCAGCGCATTAGCCCGCGAAAATTTTCTTCTGTAAATTGAAGAGGACAGCGAAGAACCCGTCAAATCGATAGCCTATGATTTCATTTGCCCATCCAGAATTCTGTCAGCGGCTTGACAACGAAAACAATAGACCGGGTCGAGATGGAGACAGAAAAAAAAACTGGGAGGGAAACCAAAAAATTAAAAATAAAATAAACCTCAAAATAAAATGCGTGCCCACATGATGAGGGTGTGATGATAGAAAGGTTTTTGAAGTCGACTAAGAGCAATAACTCGGAGCTGAAGATTAATTATTGGATTAATTAATGTATCGAGGGTCGAGCGAGCTTCACTGCGTTGCCGATGGCCGAGGAGATAAAAGAAGGGGAAAAAAATCCTTCAGAAATTGTGCTGATACCCTCAGCGGTTAAACGGTACATTACACCGGTAAGGCAAGAGTCATTAGGCGCGTGGTCCGTCCAAGGCCGAGACAAACTCGTGCTCACCACCGGAAACTGGCCTCTTTTTTGGTAGACCCATCATCCCTTTGTACGTTGGATTCTGTTTGATACCTTAACTCTTCCAGCCCCACCCCCACTCCCTCTTAACCACCCTCTCCCCAAAACCCACCCACTTTCACACACGCACCCACCCACACACATACAGTTTCTGAATCACCAGACATCTGTAGCCGTTGTGCTCCATTGAATTCATGAATGTCCCATTTATCTTGACAGCGCGTTCCTTCTAACACATTTGAACTTAATTCTAAATTATTTTTTTTTAACATTTCATTTGATCCATTTTTAAAGTGATGCACATCTTTCATAAGACTTTATTATTCTTTTAAATCTTATACTAAAAATGTGTCAAACTAATTATTATTTGACCAAATTTTTCTGCTTAATTCGCTAAAGATGTTTTTGTTAATGTTGTTTATTGTTAAAAATGTTAATTTTTTTTCAAATATGTTAATTCGCAAATGTTGTTAATTCGCTAAAGATGTTGATTTGTTTAAGATGTTAATGTGGCAAAAGATGTTCATTTTATCGCTCTCGAACGATGTAATGAATAATGCATAAAAAGAAATAAACATAAGTTTAAAACGGCGATTTAAAAAAACACACACTTTATTGGACAAGTTTATAGCAAAAAACACAGAAACATACAAACATATCCTTTTTTTTTTATATATAAAAGTCATTTCTTTCAATCATCGTAAGGATCGTTACTTAAGTGAATTTTGTTTTGATATCAACTTAAGCGTTGCACTCAATCTTGAACACACTGACTTGTCACCCCCCCCCCCCCCCCCTCTTATTTTAAAAAAAAAGTCTAATTTTATTAAACTTGTATTTAAAACTTAAAGATTTTATATCTTTTTAATATTAACATAAAATGCTGAGACGAGTGGGGTGAAAATGATAAATTCCATTGCCTACAAATGATTTTGTGATTTTTTTAAATCATAGATTTCACCCGTTTGTTCGTGTTTATAAATGGTTAGGTGATTTCTTGTAGCCTTGCCTTTCAACACATGACATTGGTTCTCTTGTACTTTCATTTGTGACGTTGTCTTTTTCTCAGAAACGTTAAATATTTTTGTTTATTTTTTTTTAAATGAGGAAAAGTCTTATTAGACTTTGTGACGTCACTTCCTTAAAACAATAACTCTCCGTTAAATGCGGTTATTTTCACGGTCATTCCGCAACGCTTGTTATTGCCTCCCCTTGTACACGATGGACGGCTCTCTTTATTTTTCTTCGGCATGAACCGAGCGCCTTATATCGGCGTACTTTGAAACTTCCGGTCATCTCTTTTATCGTCGTGCACTCGGCTACTTCCCCGTTCCGTAAGAGATGACCCACTCCAGGCCCAACACCCCAGGCAATTAAGGAGCTGCTGACTCAACGCCACGTCAACAGTTCTCCTTTGGTTGCAGGCCATAAGCCACGACTCATATTTTTTTACAACCACCCGAACGACGGCAGCCAGCATCAAGCTGACCTACTTCGTTTTTCTCGTCCCCCCTCTGGTGTACAGTGAATGAAGACAAACGAGAAAAATCTAGTTTACGGTTAATTTGGCAAAGTCTTTTCCAGCCGGCCGAGCTTTTGGGGGCGAGGGTCTGAAGCAATTCTCCGCAGTGAAAGAGCGCAGGCAGCTAAGAGCCCCGCCGATGGGATTCGCTTCAGGGGGCCCCCGCCACTCGGAGATGTCCCCCGTTTTCGTTTCGGGGTCTCGGATATCTGTCCGTGGCCGAGGCTTTTGTGTGGCGTGAATGAGTCGCAGAGATGCACCCCTGCGTGAGCCGATGTCTTCATTCAGCTACCGAGGGCAGTTCATACGGCATTTGGCGGAGTGGTGAATCGTCTGCATCAATAAATCACGAGTGTGAGGGACGTGAGGCTATGGGCGGGGGGTGGGGGGGGCACAACTAGAAAACTGGGACCCCAATCTTAAAAGGGACTCGGGTAAATTAATGGGGGCCACCGGCGGGGGGTGGGGGCGTCAATTTTCGGGAAAACTTTCTGCAAGGTATTATCACTCCCATTAATCAATGGCTTGTGATTGTCACGTGACACTGAAACTCGTTGTGGCAATTTAGAAGTCTATCAAAAGCAGTCGATGCTAGTGGATTTCTTTGGGCGAAATCCTGTTTGCTTTTCCATATCCTTGTTTGTTTGGTGGTTTCACATGTAAGGAATGCATTAGTTTACACTGTTTATATCATATACTTTACACCAGTACTTTATGAAAAACTTGTGCGGGCCATAATTCATTATGAAAAACTTGTGCGGGCCGAAAGATAATAGGACAGGGGCTGTTAAGAAAATAATACAACAAATAATAATAAAGAATATTTCGCTACTTCGCGGGCCGCCAATTTGGGTGCTGGCGGGCCGAATGTGGCCCGCGGGCTGTATGTTGTGCATGCCTGCTTTACATACAATCGATGCATTATGTTACTTAATTAGAATCTGTGTTGTGGTTAGATATGTGAGAGTTTCATACTGGGCTGCAACTGTGATCAAAGACATTTTTGGTTTGTCCTGTAAACATTAGGTCATTTCCCTTTCATGGCGTACGTTTGAAAAAATTTCATTATTTTGTCTCGAGCCCTTTGGTGAGGTTATTCCCAATCCGAATCTCGTCATTAACCGAGCGATTAAGCGAGGGCATAATTAGAATTGGCAATATTTGAAATTACAGCTGAAGGAGTAACAAAAAAACAAGGGAATATTTAGACTGTTTTCTTGTTTCTTTGTTCAAGATCAAAATTATTGTATGCCCACACACATGGGCCATTTTGAAATAAAAATTATTATAATTATGGATGATTACCTTCTGATCCATTTCACAATCCAACATTAATACTTCGCGTGCCTAATCTTCAAGATGTCAAAATATATCCTATATATATATGTATGTAATTGTCATATATGTTCAGTTCATTTGCGTGGGAAAATTTAAGCTTCATTGTGTGGGGTGTGAGGTGAGTAGCGGGGTGGGGTGGAGTAATAGGGTTGGTGGATGAGGAGGTTAAAGTAATTTGTCCACCCTGATCTTAGCGCCCGTGCCGGACTTCCAACTGGGCCGAGAGATTAAACGCATTGAATATGGACACCCTCACTCCCCACACAAGGTCCCCGGGCTTGATTAATGGGCATTAGAAGGGGCGATCATCGCACGTTCGGCCCGTCCGGCGTTAATATTCGTGTCACGGTAAACAACGCTTGTCACGGTACAACAGTCCGACACAACAGACCGGTACAAGTACTATAGGGGAGGTGTACGCCGAACGTTCGTGCGTTATGCTGAGATGGTTTATTGTCGGCCATTGACAGGTCTCAGCGACCAACCCCCCCCCCTCTCCACGGCCCCAATTTCAAGGCTATTCACGCGGAGTTGAGTTATAGTGGTCTAGAGGGCGTAACAGATATTTAATAAACAGTGCTTCAATGCTCTATCTCTATCGCTAACTCTTTCTCTCTCATTCTTTCTCTATCTCTCTCTTTTTCTCTCTCTCTCATCCTAGAGTCCGTGGAGAATTATCTCCACGGCAGCAACTTGATTCAGAATCACAACGCTCATTTCAGCGTACAAACGTGTGTCCCAAATTTATGCCAGTCCACATATATATGCCACTGTTGTGCGAAGTGTAATCCAATCCACAGGCCTGTCCAAATATATATGCCACTGTTGTGCGAAGTGTAGTCCAATCTACAGGCCAGTCCCAGTACATATTGCACTGATTTAGTCCAAGCTATAGCACAGCCCAGTCCAAGTATTTATACCACAGGTGTACGACGTTAGCACCAAACTAGGCCGGTAGAAGTGCATGAGACGTTGCTGTGCATGAGACGTTGCTGTGCATGAGACGTTGCTGTGCGAGAGACGTTGCTGTGCGAGAGACGTTGCTGTGCGAGAGACGTTGCTGTGCGAGAGACGTTGCTGTGCGAGAGACGTTGCTGTGAGAGTTGATGGGCTGGCGCTGAGCACGCTCATATCTGTTCACTTCCTGTTCAGTCAGTTCTGACGTAAGCCGACGGACCTGTCAAATGCGAACTCACCTGACGCTCGGTCAAGGCTGATTAACCTACACAGATCCTTAGAGGAAAGGAGGATTAACTTAGGAAAACTTATGCTTAGTCATGCCTGAATATTAATCATCAAAATATTTCCCATTTTTTGTTGCAATTTCAGCGTCTTTTGGGACATATTTTTCTTCTTCAGATGAAGACTGTGATCTTTTTTTTCAAACTAACCGATAGAAGCCCATTGGGATGCTGAGTTCTTTGCTAGTCAGGGCTCCCAAGATACACGGAGGTGGTCAGAGTCAGGTCAATGTGATCATAATGTTATAGATGGCCATGATCGTTTTCAGATCAATGTGATCACAATGTTATAGATGGCCAGGGTCATAGTCAGGTCAATGTGATCACAATATTATAGAAGGCCTGGGTCATAGTCAGGTCAATGTGATCATAATGTTATAGATGGCCATGATCGTATTCAGGTCAATGTGATCACAATGTTATAGATGGCCAGGGTCATAGTCAGGTCAATGTGATCACAATATTATAGAAGGCCATGGTCGTATTCAGGTCATTGTGATCACAATATCTATTTTGGAGAAATTGCATACGAAATTCAATTCCATAAGAATTCTAATGTCGGTTTTAAACTCAATTTCTTGCATCCACTTTAAAGAAAATTGGGCTCAATAAATATCTACCGCTGGCCAAATGTTGTATGAAAAATTCAACCATTTAAGACTTTTATACCTTAAAAAACTGTACAATTTCGGCTTAAACAAACATGTCGTTAACTTATTCTACAGTGCAACAATTGGAAGCTTAATTAATTTCAGTATTACCTGCTGGTGTGGTAATTCATCGTTTGATATCAGACACCGCATAAACAGACTAATCAAGAAAGCTAGGAACATAACACAAACTAAACATCCTGCACTTAAAGAACTATTTGAAGAAAAATGTTCATGTAAAACTAAACACATTTTGGATGATCGTCCCATCCTCTTCATCACAGATTCTTGGGATCTAAATGAGAACCAATAAGTCTCTGTTATGACTAAGGGAGTTCACTGAGTGGCTGGTTTTTTTTTCACTAGTGAAATAATTTAATGTAGATGTCTTGTGTTTATATTGTTTTTGTTGAAAAATGTGGACTTTATTAAAACGTGTATTTGTTTATGTGCTGAAAATGTGTATGTACAATACATTTTAAAAAATCCATTTGTTTGGATGAATGAAAGAATCGTATCTCATCTTATCTTAATTTGACACACAGACAAACATGCTGACACACAGACAAACATGCGCATATCACAGAAGTTTACGACAGCCGTAATTGAATAGTGGATCAAGATATGCTCAGACTTGAAAAAAATAAAAGGCGGAATAATTGAAAGGACGTTTCGGCTAAACGCCTTCTTCCGCCGATGATTCAAAACGAAGAACAATATATTTTTTTTTTGTGCAATTGAAAAACTTAAAACGCTCCCAGACACAATTTGACATAATTTATTCTGTCTTTTTTACTCAAGCCTAAACATATCTTCAACATGTCTTGTACCACTATTTATTTAAGACGCTCGAAATCTCTTTGAGCGTCTGTGACGTTCCAGTGTGCTTGTGTGTGTGTCACATAATGACCAGCACAATTTAGCCGAGACGTCATTTTTAATTGTTCTGTCCTTTGTTTTGTTTTGTTAAAGTCTAAAGACACCGCCTTGAAAGCATGCCCGCATGCACAACCCTTAATCCAGTCGCATATCAAAACGTTCTTTTCAAAAGAATGTCTGTGAATTCATATTGGACATTAATTAAAAGTTCGACCAAGTGTCGCAAATGCGTTTCGGTGATTATGTCAAGACTTTTGTTACGCGAAAAGGCACGCCGAACGAATGTAATATCTCAAAAGATCTAATCATGTTTGGACGCTGTTGCAATGAACGCACTGCTAAATGAGCCGTGGGCCAGGGGACTCCGCCACCGCTGGCCACTTCCACCCTCTTCGATTTGGTGACTTTCGCGGTTTCTTTCGTGTGTGTCTGTGCAGACATGCGGCCTGTCTGATCTACAAGGCACAATAAACTTCTTTAACAGAACAATTTGCATTTTAAAGATAAACCAAAAACCATTTTAAAAAATGCTATTGTTTGTGCTTGACAATGGGGCCATGGCATGGAACGAGCCAAAGTCGTAAATCTGCTGTATGTAAATGTCGTATCATGGTGGCGCTATTTTTAATTGGAAGCTATCGCTTATGAACACCGATCAATACGTGATTAGTGTGCTGACATGGCATCTGGCGATCTATTGCCCAAGAAGATAATTACGCAATGTAGACATGAATGAATGACAGAACTAACAGCACGGTTATAGAAGATGTGATTGAATGAATGAACTGACAGCAATGTTATAGAAGATATGATTGAATGAATGAACTGACAGCAATGTTATAGAAGATATGATTGAATTACAGAACTAACTGAAAGGTTATTGAAGATGTGATTGAATCACAGATCTAACAGCAAGGTTATAGAAGATATGATTGAAGAACAGACAGAAGAGACGGCAAGGTTATTGACGACTGGGGTCTGGACAATTTTTGTGTGTGGAACTTCGACACTTTTTAAAAGCAAATATACAGTAACAATCTAAATTTAATAAAGTATTCAAATACAAAATACATAAATCAGAACATTTTATGTAAAAGTTATTAATTAAACTCCATCTCTGTCGACATTATTGTACCGGTACATTTCAAAACAAGACATAAAAACATCCAAAGCAATATAGATTACATGGTCTACAATTTATATTTGAAGTTATACAGCGTTTCAGTGTCTATATTTATATTTGAAGTTATACAGCGTTTCAGTGTCTATATTTATATTTGAAGTTATACAGCGTTTCAGTGTCTATATTTATATTTGAAGTTATACAGCGTTTCAGTGTCTATATTTATATTTGAAGTTATACAGCGTTTCAGTGTCTATATTTATATTTGAAGTTATACAGCGTTTCAGTGTCTATATTTATATTTGAAGTTATACAGCGTTGCAGTGTCTATATTTATATTTGAAGTTATACAGCGTTTCAGTGTCTATATTTATATTTGAAGTTATACAGCGTTTCAGTGTCTATATTTATATTTGAAGTTATACAGCGTTTCAGTGTCTATATTTATATTTGAAGTTATACAGCGTTTCAGTGTCTATATTTATATTTGAAGTTATACAGAGTTTCAGTGTCTATATTTATATTTGAAGTTATACAGCGTTTCAGTGTCTATATTTATATTTGAAGTTATACAGCGTTTCAGTGTCTATATTTATATTTGAAGTTATACAGCGTTTCAGTGTCTATATTTATATTTGAAGTTATACAGCGTTTCAGTGTCTATATTTATATTTGAAGTTATACAGCGTTTCAGTGTCTATATTTATATTTGAAGTTATACAGCGTTTCAGTGTCTATATTTATATTTGAATTTAATCACAATTTCATATTATGACCCCTTTGTTGGAGTTAGAAAAAAAAAATAGCGTCAAAGTCGAGATCCTCGCCCTGACCAGCCATCACAGTTCATTAGAGCTGTCAGTTCCACCATCAGATCCGCCGTGTCGTTTGTTTGTGGAGTGTATCGATCTGACTTCTGCTCCACACGCCCCGTTCTGCCGTGGCGCCACTAAACCAAACTGCTTTTAGAACTCGGGGTTTAAAATAAAGCTTCATTAAAAGCAGTCAATTGAAAATTATTGAGCTTTAAGTCAAGAAATTAATACGATGCCTGGGCGCCCTTCGCCGAGCCGAGAGATAAGGAGGGAGAGAGTGAGAGAGAGAGAGGGGGGAGGGAGGAGGGAGGTATAGAGAGAGTGAGAGAGAGAGGAAGGGAGGGAGGGAGAGAGGGAGGCAGAGAGAGATGGGGGAGGGGGGGGGTGAAAGCGGAACATCTTTCATGTGTGGGTGCCGTGTCTTGGTGATTAACTTTCGCCTCTAAATACAATATAACCCAAGAGATCTTTGCTTTTGTCATCTGGAAAAAGGGGGGGGGGATAATCTCGCTGTCTTTGGAGTGAAATAAGCAGACTTTGTATTAACTAAACCTTGTCTGTCACTGCCTTTTAATATGTGTTTAAGCTGTTTATTATGGTCGTATATATATATATATACATGCATTTATAAGAGATTTATCATGGTCGTATATATATATATACACATGCATTTATAAGAGATTTATTATGGTCGTATATATATATACATGTATTTATAAGAGATTTATCATAATCGTATATATATATATATATATACATGTATTTATAAGACATTTATTATGGTCGTATATATATATATACATGCATTTATAAGAGATTTATCATGGTCGTATATATATATATACATGTATTTATAAGAGATTTATTATGGTCGTATATATATATATATATATACATGTATTTATAAGAGATTTATTATGGTCGTATTTATATACATGTATTTATAAGAGATTTATTATGGTCGTATATATATATACATGTATTTATAAGAGATTTATTATGGTCGTATATATATATACATGTATTTATAAGAGATTTATTATGGTCGTATATATATATACATGTATTTATAAGATATATATATATATATATATAATATATATATATATATATATATATGCCAACTATAAATGCTATAAATATTAATCTGCGCCAGTGCCTTGCAATAAAAAGTATTCGACATTTGACAGTTGAGTATAAAGGATTTAATCACCATGTTTCTTCAGATACTTTCATAACATTAAGTCACTTTCGCCCCCTCATAGGTGCATATTGAAAACCTGATCAAAGCATCACCCTTATATTTCATTTTACAGGGAGGAGTTAGCAGGGTTGTTGTTTTGTTTGCCATTTGCGCCCTCCATTAAGATCTTTAGATTAGTATGTAATAATCAAAGTATTTTAATATTAAAACAACAAAAAATCTTGTGTCACGCATGTTGCAAGTTCACTGCCATGACACTTCTCTCCCTTTCTTAGACATACACCCCATCCCCCACTCCAAAGTGGGCCCAACATACACATCACCTCTCCCCATCACCTCTCCCCATCACCTCTCCCCATCACCTCTCCCCATCACCCCTCCCCATCACCCCTCCCCATCACTCCTCCCCATTGCCTCTTCGGCGTCTGATTTTGTTATTCATCCCTCTGGAGCCCGTGTATTTCTTTCACTCATCCGTGATGTGCTTAGCTGGTCTCCGATGAAATGTGTTCCGGTCTCTGGCACCTAGACTCTTGCAATCCCAATGGTCATTGCACTGTGCCATCAAGTTGTTAGTACCGCAATTTTTTGTATGGAACATCATGGTGTTTTTTTAGACCACAACCTTTGTATTGACATCGTGATGTTTGTATCACAATCTTTGTACTGACGTGATGTTTGTATCACAATCTTTGTACTGACGTGATGTTTGTATCACAATCTTTGTACTGACGTGCTGTTTGTATCACAATCTTTGTACTGACGTGATGTTTGTATCACAATCTTTGTACTGACGTGCTGTTTGTATCACAATCTTTGTACTGACGTGCTGTTTGTATCACAATCTTTGTACTGACGTGCTGTTTGTATCACAATCTTTGTACTGACGTGATGTTTGTATCACAATCTTTGTAATGACGTGCTGTTTGTATCACAATCTTTGTACTGACGTGATGTTTGTATCACAATCTTTGTACTGACGTGATGTTTGTATCACAATCTTTGTACTGACGTGATGTTTGTATCACAATCTTTGTACTGACGTGCTGTTTGTATCACAATCTTTGTACTGACGTGCTGTTTGTATCACAATCTTTGTACTGACGTGATGTTTGTATCACAATCTTTGCACTGACGTGATGTTTGTATCACAATCTTTGTACTGACGTGATGTTGGTATCACAATCTTTGTACTGACGTGATGTTTGTATCACAATCTTTGTACTGACGTGATGTTTGTATCACAATTTTTGTACTGACGTGATGTTTGTATCACAATCTTTGTACTGACGTGATGTTGGTATCACAACTGCTCGCCTGGGTACGAATATGTTTGTAATACAACCTTTTTAATGACATTATGATATTTATATCACAACCTTTGTACTGACATGATGTTCGTAATACTACCCCCATATTGACTTATAACAATGTTATTTATTTCTCAATTTTAGAATTATATAATATATAGTCAGTCGTTATATTAAGACTCGGCTTATACATTTTGTCAATCGTCATATAATGATTCAGCTCATAATATATAGTGAATCGTAATATGAAGCTACTCACCTGTAAAGTGTCTGACAGAACACATTTTGAGAATCCCTCTGGCGAATATACTTATAATTGATTTATTTTCTCTATATTTTCTTTTAAATATGCGATGTTCCTATTTTTCAGGATTGTCCGGAATAAGGCGAATGACCGGGCCAGGTCGACCAGTCCACATGTCAATGACGGTAGTCCGTCCTGTATCGGGAGCGATGGTAGCAACATGGGCGTCCACTCGTCCTCATCGCCAGGCAATGACGGTGCTCAGAGGGGGGCCTCGGGTCCCAACGGCAGCAGCAGCGGTGCCGGAGCTGCCGGCAGCTTCAACATCAGCAACATAATGAGTCCGGGAACGAACACGAACAACAACCATAAAAGGAAGGGTGACTCCGAGTCAGGTAAATATCACAATCCTATTTTTGATCCCTGCTTATAGCTAAATATTACAATCCTATATTGTGTTCATCCCTTCTTATAGCTAAATATTACAATCCTATTGTGTTCATCCCTACTTCTAGCTAAATGTTACAATCATATTGTGTACATCCCTGCTTCTAGCTAAATGTTACAATCCTATTGTCAATTGTGTTCATCCCTGCTTATAGCTAAATGTTACACTACTAAAGCTAATCCATATCCTATGTATTAAAATATTGCAATGTAGATTTTAAAATTCTAATTATTCCCTACTGGTAATTTGTACAAACCTATGGCTAGTCCCTTCTTATAAGGTCATTATTACAATTGTCGTTCGTATTTTGATACATGTCTGATTAATCTCTATGGAGGTAAATGTATTTCACAATTATTTATAATTCGCTTTAAAAAAAAAAAAAAAAAAAAAAAACCTTTTCATAATGATAAATAAAATGTAAGAATTATTAGTGAAGACACAACTGACATGAGTATTTCTAAGGGTAATAATGACTAGGCAAGGAAGAACCGCCCCCCCCCCCTTTTTTTTCTAACTAATGTTTTCCCCTTTAAAGTTTTTAGTCACAAAAGCAGGATTAAAATATATTCTTTGCCCTAAGAGTTTTGAACAATTGAGTCTTCTGCTGGGCGTTATTGTCTCCCCTCACAAATTTAAATTTTTATCGATTGAAGTTAATTAATTTTTTTTTAAAAGGATATTTTAAAAAAAAATACTTTTGATACATTAATGACGTCACGCATCAGTGACGGTTTAGTGACATTATATACTGACTGTATTGGGGAAGGTGGGTTGAAAACATTTCTTTCTTGGCTCTTTTGTAGGTGTGACACCGATGTGAACATATTATAGGTATGTCATTAGTGACATTATGTAGTTTTTTTTTAAAATAGTGTTAGCGAGGGCATGAGGGCGATGTATTTTATTGTCACACGCTTTACAGCAATTAGCGCAACAAAAACAACGTTTTTTGGGGGGGTTTTTGTAGTTTTTTTTTTTTTTTTGAAGAGATGTAAAGATATGAGGGCTCAAATAATTTATTGTGGATCGGGTTCTGTGGTAATCATTTCTAGCTTGTCAGGCGTATGACACGATAAATTAGCATATCATTTGTTTCAATAATTTTAGATCGATTGGAACAGAAGTCGTTAATGTGCCCCCCATGTGACGTGAATCATTGGAAAAACATTGTTTAAATCAATCTAGGAACACACTCCACCCACACCCTCACCATCCACCTCACCATCCACGTAACATCCAACTTCAACACCCACCTTCACATCCACATTCACGTCCACAATCCATTTACATACTCAAGAACAAAGTCGTTAAAAAAAACCTTTATTCAATCTCGCAAAAGCACATGAAGCACTTAAGCACATAAAGCACATGAAGCACATAAAGCACATAAAGTCACATGAAGCACATGAAGCATTTACCTTGACGTACGTCACTAGTCAACACTAAAAATACCTGTATCTATATCATATAGTGTATATCTCACTTTCAGGTCAGATCCCACTTGTCTCACTTTCAGGTCATATCCCACTTGTCTCACTCCCAGGTCATATCCCATTTGTCTTATTCTCAAGTCCAAACCCATTTATCTCAATCTTCAAGTCGTAACCCATTTGTCTCATTCTCAAGTCGTAACCCACTTGTGTCACTCTCAAGTCTTAACCCACTTTTCTCTCTTATAGTCATAGCCCGTCATATCCCACTTGTCGCATTTAATCCCAAATAATTCTGAACCCCGACCTCCACTTTCAGAGTCCAACCACCAGCCACCATAAATAAGAAATGAGCCCATATCTTCATGTCATAAGATGATCCCACTACGTCACTAAGGGATCGCCAGGTTCCCCCCAGAGCTTTCCCAGTTTAACTGCGTTTTAATCACGCAAATTGATTCTCACCGTGGGCCAAACTGCCGGCCACTCAATAATTTATACCCCATAGTGGCGCAGTGGGGCGTCTACCACGGCGCTGCCCGTCATCTCCATAGACCTGTCGTGTACAAGACCGAATGGTCCGCTGAAATGACCTCCTTTAATGGTAGGCTGGGCGTAATGACACACCTCCGGGGACCCGGGACTGGTCGATACCTATCACCATTGTCCGGCACGGATGGGGGTCGTGGGAGGTGGGACCCGGCGATTTATTTGTTGGTCGCTTTGCTTGTGGAAGACCCCCAAAGTTGGGATACCGCCTACGTCAGCGCTGTGTTGATTAGCAGCAGCGGGATTTGTGTTTGTGTTCGTTCTACTTGTCTTTCATTGGCTTGTTTGTGTTTGTTCTACTTGTCTTTCATTGGTTTGTTTGTGTTTGTTCTACTTGTCTTTCATTGGTTTGTTTGTGTTTGTTCTACTTGTCTTTCATTGGCTTGTTTGTGTTTGTTCTACTTGTCTTTCATTGGTTTTTTTGTGTTTGTTCTACTTGTCTTTCATTGGCTTGTTTGTGTTTGTTCTACTTGTCTTTCATTGGTTTGGCTTTTTATGTACTTATCTTTTTCGCGATGATTTTCTTTTTTATCCTGTGTTTTGTTGTTTTGGGAACCATATGGTTGAAAGTTTAAAGCTAAGAGATGGGAGATGGTAGTTATATAAACTATGTCAATATGTCTATCCCCCCTTATGCTAGGTCCAACAGTTCGGTCCCCATAATTAGGTCCCCACAAACAAGTCCTATGGTTAGGTCTGACACTGCTTTTTTAGAAATAAAATAAAAACGACAGCTATAAAATGTAATTGTCACAAATAGTTTGAGAAGCACTGGTCCAGCTAGGGGAAACTGCAAGAGACCACTCTACTCTATAAGGGCTGGTCACATTCAACCAGCTCCAGGACTGGTCACTGTCAACCCGCTCTAGGGCTAATCACTGTCAACCCGCTCTAGGGCTGGTCACTGTCAACCCGCTCTAGGGCTAATCACTGTCAACCCGCTCTACGGCTGGTCACTGTCAACCAATGAAGTCAATTAGATCGTCAGTATTTTTGTATGCCTTGTCCATCAAGTAAAATTATATTAAAATTTACATCTTACTGACTAGCATCGAAATTGTTCTTAAGATGAAGAATCTGTTATTCCATTCATTGATGTATCTAATAGAAATAAGCGTCGCTAACCCAAGAACACTTAGGTACACCTAACATAAAATGTTAAAAGTCTGCGTTTGAATTCTCTGTCTTAAGAATTTTACCAAAAAAAAACAGCCATAAAAAAAACCCTTTCAATGCAAGTTAATATTCAACTCCTTCCCTTCCACAAAGCTCGCCTCCACAAAACACATTACAAAATCATCCCGGACTGTTCCCCTTGATGTTGGAAGTCAACCTGTTGCCCACCGAGTGTCTGGGGTTGCTTTGATGCCCCGTACCTAATAGCCTACCTCCCCTGAGCACTACCCCCCCTTTTACGCTACCCCCCCCCCTTTACGGACCCTCTCCACGTTTCTACAATGCTGTCCCCGTAACAACCCCCCCACCCACACACACACACCTACACACACACACCCACCCACACAAAAAGAAACCACCCCATGCAAACGTTAAGATAGGTATCTCACATTCACACCTGCACGAGACAGAAGATGTTTTAAGATTCCTGACGTATCTGCTCTGTACGTCTTGAAGTGATGTCCTAGTTTAGCTGTGTCCTAGTTTAGCTGTGTCCTAGTTTAGCTGTGTCCTAGTTTAGCTGTGTCCTAGTTTAGCTGTGTCCTAGTTTAGCTGTGTCCTAGTTTAGCTGTGTCCTAGTTTAGCTGTGTCCTAGTTTAGCTGTTGTTCGGGGGAGAAACAACTCAAAGGCGAAGATGCACTTTTTTGGAGGTCTTCTAACGAAAAACCAGCTGTCTAACTGTCCTGTCTAACTCTCCTGTCTAACTGTTCCGTCTAACTGTCCCGTCTAACTGTCCTGTCTAACTGTCCCGTCTAACTGTCCCATCTAACTGTCCCATCTAACTGTCCCGTCTAATTGCCCCGTCTAAATGTCCCGTCTAACTGTCCTGTCTAACTGTCCTATCTAACTGTCCCGTCTAACTGCCCAGTCTACTGTCCTATCTAACTTTCCCGTCTAACTCTCCTGTCTAAAAGTCCCGTCTAGCTGTCCCGTCTAACTGTACTATCTAAACGTCCCGTCTAACTGCCCCGTCTAACTGTCCTATCTAACTGTCCCGTCTAACTGCCCCGTCTAACTATCTTGTCTAACTGTCCTGTCTAACGTAATCAAGATGTTAAAAAAGGAACATTATATTTCACGTTGTCCAATGAACTCAGTTACTTTTACAAATGCAATTTCCTGCCCCACCCACTCTTTGTTTTTTTTTGTAGGGTGGGGGGGGGGGGAGTGTGGGGGATGAACATTCAGATGTGACATTCGGAGCTAGAGTAGTTACGTTATAGAGGTTGGATTTGTATTTTGTTAGCATCTGTATTGCATATGTTTCATTTACCGAGTCTTCAAACTGAAGGGCATTTCACCATGTCCCCCCCTCCCCCCGTAGATTAAGCCACGAGCGGCTTACCAGAACGAGGCTGTGTCGAGGGTAATTAATATCGATAGACGTTTTAAATGTAATCATGATTGTAAAAGGGTTTGCATGGGATTAAGTAGATCCATGAAGCAGATTACTGTAATCTTTTCTCCCTCTCCCTCATCTTATAGCCAATCTCTTATCGGCCATCTTTGTATGATCCTAGACGTTGGTTAATTCTTTCAGTGCGCCCACCCCCCGGGCGCCACTTAAATGGCTACCAGGATTATCGTGCTGACAATTTACATAACCAATAGACCGCCCAACCCCACCCCCCCCCCCCCCCCCAAATCTGCTTTGGCGAGTTCAGATACTCTATAAGTTTA
Source organism: Omphiscola glabra (assembly GCA_964017045.1). NCBI lineage: Eukaryota > Metazoa > Mollusca > Gastropoda > Lymnaeidae > Omphiscola > Omphiscola glabra. Next base: position 21,459,690 of record OZ024795.1, read on the forward strand.
TGCATAATGTTTTTAATGAATTATGTTAAGCGTATATTTAATATTTAATTGTAGGTAGCTTCGCATGGGACTGTCCAGCCCTAAGAACAAATCGATACATTTCAATAAGTTTTGTCAAGTTTCCTCTAATAAAATTTGAAGGACAATAAATTGTTTGAGCTGAATGTTAATATCATGGGACATCATGGCATATCAAGGGATATCATGGGATATCACGGGATGTCATGGGATGTCATGGGATATCATGGGATGTCATGGGATGTCAAGATGCTCGATCGACTCTCTCGATGAAAAGATTATGGATAAAATTTGAGTCTGCAGAAATGTTTTTTTAAAAAACTGGTTGCCGCCATCTGATGCCGCAACAACATAGCAGACATTTGTGTCTGTCAAATTGTTGGATGACTTCTGATGTAGAGGAGGAGCTGAACGATTGTCCCTAACACTAACAGATAGGGCTCAATTAAAAATGTTTTTAAAAAAATATTTAGGGGTTGCAAATGGGGTCACTGGGGATTGGGCCCCAACATTTTAAAGCTGTACTGGCTAAGGATAAAGTAGAGAACATGAGATGTTAGACAAAACCACTCGAGACGGTCCGTTCTCGTGAAGCACACCAACAACATTTCTTCAACGTGTTATTACAGATCAATATGTGCAGACACTTGAAAGTATAGATATATGCCTTACGGTCCGTGAATGAAGTAATCCGAAGAAACGACAGTTACCGACTCGGCCACAATCAACCAATCAGCGATGCGCTGTCCTCCCGAAGATCATCCTAGTAAACAACATCACGTGACCACTCCATCTTTTATTAGTAATTTCTAAAATGATAAAACACAATAGCAAAAAAAATTTAAAATCCGTTTTTCGTTTTCATGTTTCTTTCCCCCCCCCCCCTTTTTTTAACGACTTGAAGTGGCGCCCTTGAATGGAGCTCATCAAAAACCTTGTACACACCGTTTCTATTGAGTCTGTCCTCCATTAACGCCTTAGTCTGCTTTTCATATACCCCTTGCCATCCACAGCAAAATGAAACCTTTACAGCGTGGGAGACCTTGTAAGAAGGATTAGATTATTTTTTTAAAAATCGTCCCGACACGTCGCCCGACAATGGCCGCTCTCGGCAGTGCTAGTGTATTTAATTGCGTTTTCGCCGCGATTGTTGCCAGCATTTAGCCGGCCCGTGTCGCGAGCGGCTATATGCAGCGTTCGAACTACTTGAGCGGCCCGCGGGGGGACAATAAGGTATTGGGGACTGGCTGGAGAAAGACGCCGACTGTCATTGTGGATTGATCCTCGCTCGACCGGAACCAAATTCAAATCTGAGCTCGTATTTTCTTCTTTAAACATTAAAAAAATATATTTTTTTTACCTCAGCACATCCGCCGCGAGAGTGTATTAATAGAGTTACGTGGTGCTTGAGACCTCGGCTTTGTGTGCTCACCGGGACCAGGTCGACCGCTCTGATGTAAACGCTCGTCTTTAGCGCGAGACGACACGTGTAAGGCTGACCGTCCGCGGGCCATTTTCAGTTTCCGCCGGTGGGGATCGTGTTGAACCCCCCCCCCTTCCCCACCACCCCCTTTAGCGAGAACCCCTTCACGCACAGCCCACCTCCAACTCTTGTTAGCCCCATGAAGTAACGAGTTCACTTGTAACTGCAGAAAGGTTTGCGAGCGATAAATTGTTACAGTAAATCGCTTTCATTTTCAGTAGTTTAAAAGTTAATTATGTTTTTAACAGTCTTTACCTTTATACGGCCACTGGATCATGTTCCACCCCCCACCAGCGAAACCCAACGCACCAGAAGCGTAGCTAACAGGGGTTGCAGGGGGGGGCGACAGATGTTAGGAGCGCCGGAATGAACTTTGATATGATTTTATTGATGAAAATATGGGTTGGAGAGTTGAAAAAAAAGAAAGGGAGGCTCTTTAAAATGAGTCTTGTCCCAGGGCGCTAAAATCTCTAGCTACGCCTCTGCAACACACACCCAGTATAAACTTGAGCTGCTATTTGTCACTGATCCAATTTGCACGATTTGTTTCATCAGTTTAACATGAACAACATATATTTGTTTGTGTTTGTTCCGTGCAGCTTGCATTGGGTTCAGAGGAGAACAAAATGTGGGTCTGTGTGCGTGGTTCGGATTGCCAGATCGGCGACACATTCAGACATTTCCTATTATCTTCCTTTCATTGACACACCAGACGTGAAAATAGCACGTGGCCCAAAAACAAAACAAAAGTAATTCTTTTTTTTTTTCTCTTTAAAATCACGAAGCAAAAATAATCTGTTTCTCCATAAATATTTAATCCCACAAACCTTTTTTTAAAACTATTATATTTTTTAAAAAAGTTTTCTTCCATCAACCTGCTCAATATAAAAATGGAATGTAAGCCTGAAAGATGGCGCCGACCGTGTGCGAGGATAAGAATGTCTCCATCGGCCGGCGCGCGTGCTTAAGTGTCCATTACGACTTTGTGACACCGCTGTGAGTAGCCCTCGTGACGACAGGCTCGGCTGCTCCTGTAAAGAGCCATAAGGACTTCCTCGTAAGCGCCTCCCCCCGACCCACCTCCGCAACAAAAGATTTTCTTTAACGTCATCGTTTTCAAATTTTTTTTCTTCGATCAACAAATGGACGCCCGGTTCACAAAAAGAATTTTTAAAAAAAATTCTCTCATTCTCTCCTTAAAATGTCTTCCTATCCCGTCCATTCATTCTCTCCTTAAAATTTCTTCCTATCCCGTCCATTCATTCTCTCCTTAAAATGTCTCCTATCCCGTCCATTCATTCTCTCCTTAAAATGTCTTCCTATCCCGTCCATTCATTCTCTCCTGAAAATGTCTTCCTATCCCGTTCCATTCATTCTCTCCTTAAAATGTCTTCCTATCCCATCCATTCATTCTCGCCTCAAAATGTCTTCCTATCCTGTCCCTTCCATGTCAGGTGTACTGTGTTTCGTCCTTACCAAACAAGCCCCTCACCCCTATAAAAAGTTCAGAAGACCTAACAAAATTACGACGTATTTCTTAACGTGCGGGTGAGTGTCTGACATTGAAATATATTCTTGCTCTGCTGTTGTAATGATAGTCTAAGTATATATATATGTTGAGCCTAATTGATGTAAATATACAGATGAAAGCTTTAGGATATGATCTAATATTATATGGATATGAAATGTATGTGGCCTGTAAGGGGCTAATGGATATGTAACATCCCAAGACCCACTTACTCGTGTTTGCCTTGTTTTAAGACCACATTCGAAAACTGAGATTGTAGGCATATGGAATAAAACTGAGATTGTAGACATATGGAAGAACATATGGAAGTAAACTAAGAATGTAGGTATATGGAAGAAAACTGAAATTGTAGGCGTATGGAATAAAACTGAGATTGTAGACATATGGAAGAACATATGGAAGTAAACTAAGAATGTAAGTATATGGAATAAAACTGAGATTGTAGACGTATGGAATAAAACTGAGATTGTAGGTATATGGAATAAAACTGAGATTGTAGACGTATGGAATAAAACTGAGATTGTAGGTATATGGAATAAAACTGAGATTGTAGGTATATGGAATAAAACTGAGATTGTAGGTATATGGAATAAAACTGAGATTGTAGGTATATGGAATAAAACTGAGATTGTAGGTATATGGAATAAAACTGAGATTGTAGGTATATGGAATAAAACTGAGATTGTAGGTATATGGAATAAAACTGAGATTGTAGGTATATGGAATAAAACTGAGATTGTAGGTATATGGAATAAAACTGAGATTGTAGGTATATGGAATAAAACTGAGATTGTAGGTATATGGAATAAAACTGAGATTGTAGGTATATGGAATAAAACTGAGATTGTAGGTATATGGAATAAAACTGAGATTGTAGGCGTATGGAATAAAACTGAGATTGTAGGCGTATGGAATAAAACTGAGATTGTAGGCGTATGGAATAAAACTGAGATTGTAGGCGTATGGAATAAAACTGAGATTGTAGGCGTATGGAATAAAACTGAGATTGTAGGTATATGGAATAAAACTGAGATTGTAGGTATATGGAATAAAACTGAGATTGTAGGTATATGGAATAAAACTGAGATTGTAGGCGTATGGAATAAAACTGAGATTGTAGGCGTATGGAATAAAACTGAGATTGTAGGCGTATGGAATAAAACTGAGATTGTAGGCGTATGGAATAAAACTGAGATTGTAGGCGTATGGAAGAAAACTGAGATTGTAGGCGTATGGAAGAGCCGCATTGGAAACCTAAAAAGTAAAAGACGAAGCAAAACAATTTTATAATCATTCAATTTTTTGGGCTTTAAAACTATGGGTAGACTGACAACTGATTATGTAATGTTGCTATGATAAAGAGAGGATACCGGATAACACACATAACGAATGGACCAGGCGACTGAATGGGAATGTCATAGTGTTCATGCCATGCTTTTCGACTCCTTTCATTCCCTAAAATATGAGCAAATATAAATTGCATTTTTGAGGGGGCTTTATGGCGTGAAACCCCTGCACCCTGCAGATGACAAACCTACACCCTGCAGATGACAAAGCTACACCCAGCAGACGACAAACCTACACCCTGCAGATGACAAAGCTACACCCAGCAGACGACAAACCTACACCCTGCAGACGACAAACCTACACCCTGCAGACGACAAACATACACCCTGCAGACGACAAACATACACCCTGCAGACGACAAACCTACACCCTGCAGACGACAAACATACACCCTGCAGACGACAAACATACACCCTGCAGACGACAAACCTACACCCTGCCGACGACAAACATAACCCTGCAGACGACAAACCTACACCCTGCAGATGACAAAGCTACACCCAGCAGACGACAAACCTACACCCTGCAGACGACAAACCTACACCCTGCAGACGACAAACATACACCCCGCAGACGACAAACATACACCCTGCAGACGACAAACCAACACCCTGCCGACGACAAACATAACCCTGCAGACGACAAACCTACACCCTGCAGACGACAAACCTTCACCCTGCAGACGACAAACATACACCCTGCAGACGACAAACATACACCCTGCAGACGACAAACCTACACCCTGCAGACGACAAACATACACCCTGCAGACGACAAACCTACACCCTGCAGACGACAAACCTACACCCTGCAGACGACAAACCTACACCCTGCAGAAGACACACTAACATCTAATATGTAATTATTTTTTTTTAAACTGCTATGAAGCGTTGCAGTTTTGATATGTTTGTAAACATCAGTCACAACAACAACAAAAGTATAACTTCTAGCATTAAATGACTCTAGTTATTAGAGTCCTATCGCATCTGGTTGAGCACGAAATAATAAGTTAAATGTACAGGGTCAATGGGCATGCAAAGAAATATATTTTTTTAAATCTGGCGCATCGGTCCCTGGGGGGCAGTGGGAATTGAAACGTGTGTCCCCCTGTCCGCAAAATTAAACAGTTTTGGAAGCGCTGTGTTATTGTGTCAGTCATCGATATAATATTTATGGCTAAATCATTTTATCTAATTGATTTGGGGGCTGGTGTGGGGAGGGGGGGGGCGACTTGTATAATCTCTACGGCTCCTTTTAGAAAATAAAATCAGTGCTGAAAAGAGATGGCTATAGTCGAGAATCGATGGCCCTGGGGTCAGCTGACAGCTCTCGAAGTGAGTGCTGGTCGTGGCGGAAGCCGGGCGCATTATCATACAAAAACACCCCCGGGGCGGGTGCGAGAACAATGAATAGAAAGTACACTCTAGTGTTTGGGGGCATGCCAGAGAAACCCATTCCTCCTCCCTATCCAATATCCCCCACCCCCCCCCCCTTTTTTTTTAAAAATCTCGTCTGTAACAGTCCATCAGAACATTCTTAGACAGGTTATTTATTTATGCAGTGAATTATTTCAGTATGTGATTATTTGCTTGTGTTGCGCAGTTGATAGTTTTGTTGTATTTACTGATTAATTATTTTCAACATTTGTGTTGGATTTTTTTATAGCTCCCATTGACACCAAAACTTACATAATATAATATAGATTCAACTTGAAATATACAGTATCAATCAATTTCATTTCGGTTCATATGAAGCCATTACAGAAACATATGTTAATGTTAGCTGAATGTAATGTAGGGGTAATCCTTACATACACAGTTTTATCGTGTGTGTTTTTTTCCTTTGATTATTTATTGAACACATAACCCCGTATTGTACCATTGTTAAATCATTCATTGGTTGTACCATTCAGTCCCCATTGTTAAATCATTCATTGGTTGGTCATTTAAAATTACAACATAACAAGATGAAAGATTATCCAATAGAATTTCCCCAGCAAAAAATTAACTTTATTGGATCAGATGGTAAGAGATCCTGAAAAAGTTTGAAAAAAAAACTCTGTTTTACATCATAACATTGTGTTGTTTCTCACAAATTCTCCCTGCATGGCTCTCAGCTGTGCACACCCATCCTGCCGTTGCAAACTTGTTCCAGTACCGTGTCTTGACCTTTTGAGGCCTCCTTCTGGGTTGTTGTTTTGTTGTTGTTTTTTTTTTTGCATTGAAAGTTGAAAGATCACAACTTTGGGCTCCTTTTCCAAGGCCCGGTTGCCGCAACCGTAGGGCTTGCAGAACCCTAGCGACGGATCTGCTTGCTCCGAGCACAATTTGCAAACTGGTGCTTTGAAAAGGCATGCGGATACGCCCGAGCTGGACTAAGTCAGTGGAAGCGAACACACGGATTTGTATATATTTTTGCCGTGTTGCTGCCGCGTCACCATCAACATATCAACCAATGGTTTGTCCCTTGCGTCATGGCAACACTGTGAGAGCCCCAGACTTGATTCGATTGATGGGGTATTGGGATTCTGTCGACACAATGAATAATTGTCCCGGCACAACAGTGAGCCATTTTGTTTTTACCGAGGCTCCCGCGCCCAGAGTGCTCCCCCTTTGTCTCCAGAACTCGATGTTTTTCCCCCCTTCCCTCCCGCAACGCCCTTCCCCGGGCAGAAGATGGCACCCCCTCCTGCGCATGCCCACAACAGCGGATATTAATTTGAACCGGAAGTCAATCCCGTGCATTACGGGTCGTGCTGATGTGGCACTGGGCGAGGAAGTAGCGGAGATTGCCGTGCCATAGCTCGCCGAGGAGCCCACGAGCGGATAAAACAGCCAAGAGGAGAATTACCCCGAGTGCTTGCATTGGCGTCGGATTTCATTGGCTTGTCGCCATCTCTGTAATCAACACCAAACCAATCGATGAAAGCAGCGAGGCTTGGGCCGAGAATGGAAGGAGAGAGACAGAGGAGGAAAGGGGAGGGGGGGGGGTGAAATAGCAATCTATATTTCTAGGGCTTTTTTAAAATAATTTTTCTTTTAGTTTTTTTTTTTTTTTTAAATGAAAGTCATCAGAAAGATCTCCGCCCATTCCAGCCTTCGACCACCCTCGCCCCTCTTTCCTACGCCACTGGTTCTCCGCAATTCAACCGACTCCCCGTCATCACTAACTGATACATTTTAAAATATATATATATATATTTCATTTAAACGAAAAGAAAAACTTCGCTGCAATTCTGATTCAGAACTTGGATTTATTTTTTTGAAACTCTCAAATCCAATTTCAAATATATTTTTTTTTTAGTCATGTATTTTGTTAACGAGGATATTTTTTGTCAGGAGCGGCCATTTTTTTTAATTTTATTTTTTTTAAACATGGAAATAATTAAGACCGAGACAAAGCAATTTGTTGGGAAGCTCAGAGCACAGAGCTCGCCACACGGTCGCCATTCACTCACATACGTCAAGGCATTGTTACATTGGCCATGACTGCTCAAAAACTTAAAAAATCCCTCACTTCTGATTGCTTTATCGATCACTGCATTGTTACGCCTTTATTTTATTGAAGTATTTTGATAACCGGTTTTTATTTCTTAATTCAGAGGTTGTTTTGTTTGTTTGTTTGTTTGTTTGTTCCTTTTAACTGCATTGGACACATTTTCTGACCTTACAAGAAACGGGGATTTAATTAAAAATATCAATCTTATCCTGTCTGCAGAAATGTATTCAAGTTAACCCATTGGATTTAATTGGAGTCGGTCAAAATTATCCGGTACAAATCCGGAATCTATAAACAAAAAGGGGCCGGAAAATAGAATACCTTGACCTTGACCCGCGTACTTAAACAAATCTATTTTTGATTTAATGTATAATATTTTCATCACATACGCCGATGCCCCGCCGTCTTTACGCTGCTGTAGCCATCATAATTTGAGTTAGGCTCTTTAAAATTAATTGAACTTGCTTGCGAAAGACCATTTGCTTCTTGGTGGTAGTGTCACTAAAAGTGGTGTTGTAATGAATTACTGAAGCATACATTCATAATTTATTTTACTTCAACGTTAACCCCACCCATATACCCCACCCACACACGCCACCCACACACCCATCCCCACACCCCACCCACACACCGTCCACACCCCCATCCACATCACCAAACCCAAACCCACACCTCCACCCACTCGGCCCTGCCTACACCCACACACCCCATCCACACACACCATCCACACACCTCATCCACATACCTTATCAACACACCCTATCCACACAACCCACCCACACACCCACCCACATCACGAAACTCACACCTCCACCGACACACCCCTGCCTACACCCACACACCCCATCCACACACCTCATCCACATACCTTATCGACACACCCCGTCCACACACCCCACCAAACACCCCATCCACCCTCACCCCCACCCACATCACCAAACCCAAACCTCCACCCACATAGCCCTGCCTACAACCGCATACCCCAGCCACACCACACCTCAGCCACACCACACCTCAACACACACACCAGCACCTCCACCCACATCGCCAAACCCACTGTTTTTAACGCCCATTACAAGGGCTTCAAGAAGAGAGATGTTCTCAACTTTGTACTTTAATTCTTACAGGCAACATCAGTACATAATTAACCTTTCCCATATCACGAGTTTGCTTAATCAGCAGATTTGAACATTATTGTTATTATTTCCGTCTCTACTAAAAATGTATCGACTTTTTCTCCATGAAATATACCACTATTATTCTACAGCCTTCCTCCAGTTATTCCATTCTTTTCTTCTCCATTATATTAAATAAATATTTTTTTAAAGTGTGTGGGTGTGAGTGTGTAAAAAAAAAAGGGGGGGGGGAGGGGGAGAGAAGAAACACAAATAAAAATTTGGCAAAAATTATTATTGTGTTTTCATAAATCAACTCCAGCCCCTGGGCCCCCCTCCGATGGTGGCCCCTTATTTTGACCTGCCTAATCAACTGCACCAGCTTTAATGAGACATGTGGTCATTGGTGTGAGAAAGTGAGTTAGGAGACGCTCAGTGTTTTGTGCGTCTGGACATCCCTGGCTTTTTGTGTGTGTGCCCACTTTGGTCTCGGGTGTATTCTTCCTTGTCTTGGTTTATTCTAGAACTAAAAAGAAAAGAAAAAAAAAAACTCGTGTGTATTTGTTTGTTTGTTTTCCCCCAGAGTCCTGTTTGGTGTAGCCACCTGCCGTTCACGGTTGGGTGACTTTCCTATTTCGGGTGTTTTTAAAGGATTTTTTTTATGTTATAAAAAAAAAATTGTAAGTGATAAAATCCATTGTCGTGAATGTTTGAGGACATTTTCGTACATTGATGAAGATAAGAAAAAATAATGTTCATAAATTCTTTATTGCCGCTGTAACATGACATAAAACAATATATTTAAAATTCCCATCCGCGTTACTTCATTCTTTGGACCAGCGGTAATAAATTAGAAAATAAAATTACATATAACAAATTTAATAAAAATCTCAAAACGCGAGTCAAGAATGTCGGGTTGGACGGGGATAAACCCGGACACATTTAATTCTAGCGCCACGAACATACACTCCCAACCATAACATATGCCTAACAAATCACAAACAAGCCAAAACATTACATATATTGTAAGAAAACACAAACAAAAATTACATGTAACATAACTAAACACAAAAAAACCATAACATATAACATAACTGCTGTGTCAACTTCAGTGTCTGTTTCTATCTCAACTTCTATGTTAACTTCTATGTCAACTTCAGTGTCTGTTTCTATCTCAACTTCTATGTTAACTGCTGTGTCAACTTCAGTGTCTGTTTCTATCTCAACTTCTATGTTAACTTCTATGTCAACTTCAGTGTCTGTTTCTATCTCAACTTCTATGTTAACTTCTATGTCAACTTCAGTGTCTGTTTCTATCTCAACTTCTATGTTAACTTCTATGTCAACTTCAGTGTCTGTTTCTATCTCAACTTCTATGTTAACTTCTATGTCAACTTCAGTGTCTGTTTCTATCTCAACTTCTATGTTAACTTCTATGTCAACTTCAGTGTCTGTTTCTATCTCAACTTCTATGTTAACTGCTGTGTCAACTTCAGTGTCTGTTTCTATCTCAACTTCTATGTTAACTGCTATGTCAACTTCGACTCCGCAATCGGTGTCCATTACTCCATGCCCCACCCCAGCCCCCCTCGTCTTCAAGTTCTATATTTCCTAACCACGTCATTATTTGTGCAGGCCTGGAAACATTTGTTTTTATAATTGTGATTAAAAATAATGATGAAATTGCGGTTCCAATGCAACGACTCGGTCCGCCTTGAGCCCTCCAGGATCCTCATGCCATACTTTTCATTCCCATGTAATCTTGTCCAATTTATCCCCGACTCGGGTGCCGGGCCCCCAATAATGGTTTGATTGTTCCTGAAACAAATATATGTTACGGGGTGGGGGGAGGAACAATTACGGTGGGAATAGGAGGAACAATTATATCGGAAGCAATCGATCCGAGGAGTTGTTCCTTATTTTTTATTTTTCCACCTCAAGTAGCAGGCGGCTGGGTTGGACCCACCCCACGATTTGAAAACCTGGAGCTCCTGTAGGGAAGTTAACAGGCTGGGTGTGCTTGAGATGGAGGTGCATGGAGTGTGGGGTGAACATGGTTTGGGGGGGGGAGGGTGATGGGAAAGATGCCAGATTGTTGTGAGCATAGGATTTTTAAAAAAATTCTTTAAGAAAAAAATGTCAGGTAATTTTCAGTTATAGTTGATAAATCTCGAGGTGAATGTGAGGGACAGTTAGGACACCAGGAGGATTGCGTTTGAGGAATGAAGTTCAGTTGACCTCACTGTTACATCGTATATTCATGCGAATAAACCAAGTACTAGGTTTCATATGCCGGTCCGGTGAGTGTTTAGTCATTAAGAATATCAGGGCCATACATTCGTATGATAATATGTGCCTTATAAAAGTGATGCCAGTCCAGGAATGATACGTTCATAAAAGTGATGCCAGTCCAAGAATGATACGTACAAAAAAGTGATGTCAGTCCAGGAATGATACGTACAAAAAAGTGATGCCAGTCCAGGAATGATATGTGCCTAAAAGTGATGCCAGTCCAGGAATGATTTGTGCCTAAAAGTGGTGTCAGTCCAGGAATGATATGTGCCTAAAATCGATGCCAGTCCAGGAATGATATGTGCCTAAAAGTGGTGCCAGTCCAGGAATGATATGTACAAAAAAGTGATGCCAGTCCAGGAATGATATGTGCCTAAAAGTGATGACAGTCCAGGAATGATATGTGCCTAAAAGTGGTGCCTGTCCAGGAATGATACGTACAAAAAAGTGATGCCAGTCCAGGAATGATATGTGCCTAAAAGTGGTGCCAGTCCAGGAATGATACGTACAAAAAAGTGATGCCAGTCCAGGAATGATTTTTGCCTAAAAGTGATGCCAGTCCAGGAATGATATGTGCCTAAAAGTGGTGCCAGTCCAGGAATGATATGTGTCTAAAAGTGGTGCCAGTCCAGGAATGATATGTGCCTAAAAGTGGTGTCAGTCCAGGAATGATATGTGCCTAAAAGTGATGCCAGTCCAGGAATGATATGTGCCTAAAAGTGGTGCCAGTCCAGGAATGATATGTGCCTAAAAGTGATGCCAGTCCAGGAATGATATGTGCCTAAAAGTGATGCCAGTCCAGGAATGATATGTGCCTAAAAGTGATGTTAGTCCAGGAATGATACACTGCCCACAAACATATTACAAGTCTACGAATCCTACTTCCGGCAACAACAAAGGAGAACTCTAAATTCTTTTTTTTTTACGGTGCTCTATTTTTTGCCTTACTTCTATTTGTCTCGTTCGCCGAAGAAGGCTTAAAGCCGAAACGTTCAAATCCTACTGTCCTGTCTATTGATTCAAGCTTCAACATACCTTGTTCCACTTGTTTCATTTACACAGCCATGCAGAATGCAGCCCATCAATTATTATCATTTACGAATGATAACATACTCCAACCGTTGATACCGGAGCTAAAGTCTGACCAAAATATTGTCCATGTGTATAAATGATTGTGCTCCATTAATTGTTATCCAATACAAACCAAGTAACTGTAAATTATATAAACCAGACCTTAAAGATGTCTTTTTTTTTGTTTTGTTTTTGGTATAACACAGTGGTCAACGAACTCATTAGTTAAAAGAGACAAAAATCAGCAGCAGGGCTATTAAACAAATTTTTGAGCGGCGAATTTCTTGTCAAGGACATCGTTTTTCGGAGTCAAAACCGATTTATGGCCGACTGGCTGAGCCGCACTCAGGATCGCGAGCCGCGCTGTGCCGACCACTGGCATAACATTGAAATAAAAGTGGACCATGTTATGGAGGTTTACATGGTCACAGAAAGGCATGGTCACGCGACAAGCAACATCTCGGGTATGAGAGAACTTTCTGATTTAATCCCCAGTAACTTCTGAGCTTCCCGGGAGCTCGGTTCGCCCCGCCGTTTTGCCAATAAATGTTGAAATATGGGGAGGGGACGTGCCGGCTGCCCCAGAAATTGATACAGACAAAATAATACCTTTCACCGGGAAGGAGGAAGTTAATTTAATGAATCGCTACGAGTAGCTCGGATTAGGCCGATCCCGCCATTTTCACCCAGTGCCAAACGACACTGGGACGCCATCTTGAACAGGATGTGAAAACCGGAAGCTCCGAATCTGACATTTATACCGGGGTGTGTGTAAAAAGTGGAAAAAGGGGGGGGGGGGGCTGCTCGGTGTTCTCAGCCTTTTGTCGAACACGAGCAGGGATGACTGCTCACAACGAGGCTGGAATCACGGCTTTCTCGCGTGCAGCATGCACTTGATGTCAACCGGTGCTGGATGCGATATTCGACTTCAAAGAAGGACAAGGCGGCCTCGGTGAAGTAACGGCCGGCTAGCACCCGAATTTATTGGTTCTAACATTATAGGGCGAGCCACCTCAACATTCTCCTAAATTCCAAGAAGAGCTTTAGAATTTAAACATTAAACTTTGTAATATTAAAATGTTTAAAAATCCAGGAATGATCCAACACCAGGCTTGTAATGGAAGTCTTCGTGTCAATGCCATAGGCGGCATAGGACTGATGAAACTGATAGACTTAGTATCTATCACATATGTTTGATGTAAATCCTATAGGCGTAATTCCAAATAAAATGGGCCATATTAACATACTTTACTCTCTTTCATTTAACCTTTTTTAAATTCTCTCTCTCCCTCTCCCTCTTGAAACGCTCTAATATAAAAGTTGAAAAGATGTGAGAACCTCTGAACGACAGCCGTGGCCGCATATGCAAATTGAAATGAAGTGGATGAAGACCTCGCCGTGTTGGTTTTTTTACATCCCCTCTTTTCTTCTCTTTCTTCTTGTTTCGTGTTCATCGCCTGCCGTTTCCTCTGTTCTCCTTTATGCACCTTTAAAATAAAAGCCCTCGTTCTCTTGTGTCCACCTGAAAAGGCGCGAATCTTGACTCGCGAAGTCGTGTTGATATTAACTCTTTTTTTTTTTACAACTTTATCCCGGGGAGGTTTCTCATTAGCGGCCCCAGAGGGTTATTCTCCTCCCTCCCACGCGTAACGCCCCCACCCCTACACCACCCCAAATCTAGAGAACGGAGTCAAAATTTCACGACGGGTTTTATTATCTGGCAGTGTGGCCCTCCTCACACACAAAAAAGAAAGCTGTATTTAATAATCTCCTCAGCCACCAGAGTGAGTACGCCGCTGAATTGAGCAACCACAATGACGCGTAAAGTCAAGCCGGCGTCGGCCAACGCTCCGGTCTTTTCCATATTCTCATTTTGATTCCACAACTCCGGGTGTTTTTCTTTACGTATGCTAATTCGTGTTTGCTTAATCTTTAGATGATCCCATGTTTGGGGGACCTCAAGTCCTTGTTTTATTTGTTTGTCTTTTTTTTGTTTTTGTTTTTTTTTTTAAATTCCGCAGCCGAAATCCGACCCTCGTGATTTTTGTTGTAAAGATTACAAGAGGTGTACGCGTGCGTACGGGTTCGTTCCTACCCACCTGAAGTCTGTAATTAGCGTGACGGACCCCCCCCCCCCCGCCCCCACACTCTTTTAATGCCATCTCCCGGTCCCCCCCCCCCCCTCTCCCCCACTAAATCCAAACGCGTGAGTCGAGGGTATGATCAAGTGCAACAGATAGAGATGTAGTAAATGATGTTCTTGTTGTTGTTGATGTTGTTGCTGTTGATGCTGTTGTTGCTGTTGATGTTGTTGATTTTGTTGTTGTTGTTTTTGTTGATGTTGTTTGTTTTGTTTTTTGTTTGTTTGTTGTTTTACTATTCGAACACCACCCAATAATGGGATGTCTCTGTGCATAAAAAAGAGATACAAACCAAGAAGACATCATTTTTTTCCCACCACGTCTGCTAGATAGCTGTTTTTCGCCACATTCCCACCCCCCCCCCCAAACAACCCCCAATATTTTCAAAGGTCAGATTATTTTAAAACTAGTTATTTATATTGGGGCTGGGGGTTGGAGTGGTATGAAAGGTTGTTGGCTCTGATATCGTCTAGAGATCATATCCCTGGTATGAAAGTTTGTTGGCTCTGATACCGTCTAGAGATCATATCCGTGGTATGAAAGTTTGTTGGCTCTGATACCGTCTAGAGATCATATCCCTGGTATGAAAGTTTGTTGGCTCTGATACCGTCTAGAGATCACATCCCTGGTATGAAAGGTTGTTGGCTCTGATACCGTCTAGAGATCATATCCCTGGTATGAAAGGTTGTTGGCTCTGATACCGTCTAGAGATCACATCCCTGGTATGAAAGGTTGTTGGCTCTGCTACCGTCTAGAGATCATATCCCTGGTTTATAGCAAGGTATATTGATCCAAAATAGATGGCGTCGCACCTTTTTGACTGACCTATTGCAGTTGGGTTTGTTAATAAAGATTTCGCAATAGAAAAGATAATTGGAGCCTGATTTTTGCATAGGTCATGTTTGATTTAGATAGGGGCCTCTGGCAGTTGAGCCATAAGGCGACCCAAGCACGGGTACCCCGATGAGCCCCCGGGAGCATTCTGATTATTGTGCCTCCTACGATAACAGTGTAACCCTCCGAGAAGACTCCCATTATAACTGCCATTTCTTGCAACTCTTTATCTTTCTAATACTGAATTAAACACCACTGGTGTAGTTGTTGAAATTAAATATTTAAATTTTGTATCCTGAAAGCAAAATATTTCAAAGATCAAAATCATACTAAACAATTTCTTTTTTTTTTTTCCAAGTCTCACTTTAGGATTTCAGTTTTTTCATCCGTTCATCAATATTTTAATTTTGATTTCTCCTAGCTTGATTTTTCTCGACATGATATTTTAAATTATTATTATTATTTCATTTGTTTTTAATACTAAAGTTTCCCTTACTCAACTATAAACTTTTTTTTTCACTCTTCTTCCAGTATCAAGTGGAGTCAGAGACGCCCACGACCATGAGCATCGTGACCTTTCTGTAAGAAGATGTTAACGTCATTTCCGTCTCAAACAGTGTGAATGTTTCACTTATCTGTAGTCATTGTCTCAATATCGTCTGTATATCCTATTCGAGGTCCTGTCATTAAATCAAATAATAATGTTAAATGAAAACAAAAAATGTCAGCATCAGATCCACACAAAAAAATCGAGTGTGGAAAGCATTATTTCATGTGTGGGGGTATGTGTGAGTGTGAGATCGTGTTAAACCAAATGTGGTGCGGTTGTATGTGAAACCATCTCGTTGAATCGTATTTCGTTAGTTTCCTCTCCAACGGTCCTCGAATGTTGTTCCCTATCATCACACGTTCTCGTGTTTTCACCCCCCCCCCTTTTTTTTCGCATCAACAGATGAGGTGGTACGACCGCGCCCCTTCGAAAATGGCAAGGACCAGCGATGACGGCGGACTGGATGGATCCGCCGATGACCAGATCCACTACCTGGGCGGCTACCATCACGGTACGCCCACAATACCCTTGTCGTTCTCCGGCAGCGCCCCTGTGTCCGGCAGTGACATCACCATCAAGCAGGAGTACCACGTGTCTCCGTCTCGCATCAACGGGGAGGCCCACAGCGGAAGCGGCGCCGCCTACCCCATGGGTATGTACTTAAGTATGTGGACATTTATGAATGCTTTATTTTGTGTTCAGACTATTTTTTAGGTTTTGGTTTATATTATTATTTTGAATATTTTTGTTGTTAGAATTATTGTCCAGTGACCAAAAGTGGATATTCCGAAAAGTTGTAAGAAGTTGTAAGAAGTTGTAATTGAAGAGAGTGAGTGCATTTATTGTCTGCTGGTGATGTTGATACGCAAGGACACTGTCGGTGAGGATGATACCCCCATGGATACTGGTGATGACTATGGGGGCGGGAGGGAGATGTCTATGTAGTATGGGGGCGGGAGGGAGATGTCTATGGGGGCGGGAGTGAGATGTCTATAGGGGTAGGTGTGAGATGTCTATATAGAAGGTTTAAATAAGTGAAACTTTTTGGCTGTGAAAAGTCCGCAGGAGGAATGCTCACGCTTGTGCTCGGAGTAATGGTGTTTCTAGTGTAATGGTGTCTCTAGTGTAATGGTGTCTCTAGTGTATTGGTGTCTCTAGTGTATTGGTGTCTCTAGTGTAATGGTGTCTCTAGTGCATTGGTGTCTCTATTAAAATGGTGTCTATAGTATAATGGTGTCTATAGTGTAATGGTGTCTCTAGTGTAATGGTACCTCTAGTGTATTGGTGTCTCTAGTGTAATGGTTTCTCTAGTGCATTGGTGTCTCTAGTGTAATACGGTGTCTCTAGTGTAATGGTGTCCCTAGATTTGTTTCGGTGTGCTCAAGTGTTCAATAACTACTCCTATCGTTAAGTGAACATTCATTTGTTCATTTTGGGAAAAAAACAAACACTTCCCCACACACAAGCGCCACACACCAACCACACGTTACAGTTCCACACCCCAGCCTCACGCACCAACCAAACACCCCACACACCTTGCCTTCCACCGTCAATAAAAGCAAAAGACACCTAGTCCGAATCTCTGTTTTGGTTTCAAAATGAGGTCTCCCTGGTGTCCGCATTCCTATGGTAAATATGTTGTCTTTTTTTTACCTCAACTGCTCGGGTGTTGGTACATCATCGCTCAGATCTGCAGACACCTGTTTGGCGATGTGATCTGTGACAGGTGGGAATACAAAAAAAATTACCTTTCATCTCCCCAATACCCCCTCCCCCAACGCCCTTTCCCTAATTCTTTCACTTAACGCAACACGACATCAAAGCAAAGGACCAGGGCTTAAAATAAAACACACACACAGCTTTTCCCGGTTTTTATCAGTGTCATTTATGGGGGAAATGTTTGATGACATCTCGTCAGTCAGAAACAGTAAGCCTTTTAGTTTATACAGCATACAATAACACGGGAACGATTTGGTCGAGGGACATGTCGCGAAAACTAAAATATAGTTGTTAAACAATTGCATCTCAGTATGATTTTGTTTTGGGTTTGCGGTGCTAGAGGTTAGGGTTTTGACTAGATGAAACGCATCTGGCCGGGGGGAGGGGGGGGGCTGTGAGTAAAAAGTAAAGCTAAATTTAACTGTGGTATCGTTGGACCATAGTCTTCTGATCCCTGTCAATGTCTTTGGGCCATATTCCTCTGATCCCAATTACTAGATCCGTTACCCTTGTCATCTGATCCCATTACTTGGATTTTAGTCCTTGAATCCCACTGAGAACGTATGTTGGATAATTTGGAAACTTTGTACATTGCTACAAATGTTGGATAGATGCTTTTGTTTTCACATTTTCAGTAACACCCCTACCCCACCCCCACCCCTTTCAAAAAAATAAAAGAAAAATCAGTTAGTCAGACGGGTTTAATATAAACTTGACCAAACTTCCAAAGCTGTCCATTTCACAAAGATGTTCGGTTTATAGATATATCAGTGTTGAGATGTTGGTATTTATATTCATTTGTTGTCATGTTAATGTATCATTATAACATTGTATACACGCAAGTGTCCAGGGTTATTTTTTTAAGCCGCTTGCAATTTTAAAATTATGCATTGTGTCAGGAAATATTTTGCTGGACTTTGAAAAGAAAATGAAAACGGGTTTTTATCATGAAGACAATCGTCTCTTGCATCAAGCGGATATCTTGGATCGATACCAACCTCTTTCATCGTCTCTTGCATCAAGCGGATATCTTGAATCGATACCAACCTGACAAGCGGTCGGGTTTCTTTGATTCTGTTCAATGACATGACGCGCTGATCCTGACGTCTTGCCAGTCACTGACGTCTTGCCAGTCACTGACGTCTGACGGGGCGGTCCTTGCAGCCGAGACCGTCCCCACCCCCCCTTCACTGCCTGGATGTCGTCGCATCCGGCGAGAGATTTTCCGATCGCGTGCGGGGCGGCCGTTTCTTCACCACCACCACCACCCCCACATCAGTGTTTTGGCACCAGGAAAAGTTTTGGTTTTAAGGATAGAGATGGAGGAGAAAAGGGGGGGGGGAGCATGTTCTCGATAGAATCGGTTGTGACTAATTGTAATTATAGCCCCGACGTCTTACGACTCGAGGGGCAACGTGAGGGGGGGGGGGGATGACAGGGGAGTTAACGCCAATGGTGACAATGAGGGTTGACAGGGGGTTTAACGCCATGAGTGATATTCCGTCAAGATTTGGGGAACAATTCCCCTCAATTTAGAAAAAAAAAAAAAAAAAATTTTAATTTGGCCTCGTTTCAACCCACCAAAACTGTACTGGGAAAACAAAATGGATTAGAGTCATTTCCCGTGTCCTTGATTAAATAATAAACCGTTAATAAGATATTAATATGTTCATGGTATGTACGTTTTATTTTTTTTAATGATTTGAGTTGAAGGCAGCGTCTAAATATTAAGTGATATTTAAATCATTTGTAACGCACTTGACTGTACAAAAAAAACAAAAAACGACTGACTGCAAGTGGGGAATACAACTAATATTAATGACAATTCTTTTCTTATACGTTGCCTTGATCTTAACATATGACAAAATAGTGAGGGAAAAAACTGTAAGGTCATATGTTTGATTTTAATAAGTCATATCTTAGATTTGGCGTATATTATAGGGTTTTTGTTTCATATGTCATGTGATAGATATGTGATATATCATTAAGTGAGACGTACTCTATGTGTGGTATGTTATATTCTTGTATGCTTCATGTGTCGTGTGATAGATATGTGATATATCAGTAAGTGAGACGTACTCAATGTGTAATATGTTATATTCTTGTATGCCTCACGTGTCGTGTGATAGATATGTGATATATCATTAAGTGAGACGTACTCTATGTGTGGTATGTTATATTCTTGTATGCTTCACGTGTCGTGTGATAGATGTGTGATATATCAGTAAGTGAGGCGTTCTCCGCGAGTCATATGCCATGTCTGATGCCATGTGTTGTAAATGTCTTGCCGCACGAGCTACATACATTTCATACTATGCACCTTGATGGATTGTGCATGATCCCGTATGTCTTAATGTGGTCATGATTTACATTTAAATGCACCTGCACCAAATGTACAGTGATTCTCAACCTTGGATATTTCCTGTCCGGGGGGGGGGGGGTGATTTATAAACAAAAGCAACTGATTAGGTTTAGACGAGTAGAAAATAATACAATTAATCTTTACTCGTATCCCCTGTACCGTGTGAGATGTGCCGTACAACTTGTACCGTACAACCAGTGAAGTACAACATGTGCCGTGCAACTTGTGCCGTACAGCTTGTACCGTACAATTAACCTGTGCTGTACAACCTGTGCCGTACAACCTGTGCCGTACAACTTGTGCCATACAACCTGTACAACCATTGTCGTTTGCAGCCTGTGCCGTACCGCCAGTAGATTAAACAATGTAAACTAAGACAGTGATAGCTGGCCAGAACAACGCTCTCCTACGGCGAGGAATCCAATCTGGCAGCCATAGTCTCCCCAATATATTGAAAACTGTATATAGTTTTCATTTGACTTTCTTTCAATGTAGCGTGTTTGGGTCGACCCTGACTCACACGTTGAAATATATAATATGTGATCGTGCAAGGCGATGGGAACTGTGGAGAAGTGTGGGGGAGAGAGTGTTCCATTTTATCGCGTTTGGTGATCCCTGGTGTTGTAAATGGTTCTAGAAACACTGTATGTTTGATTTCTTTTTCATTGTTTCTATGATTTTTGCTCTTTGCATGCATTTTTTTACGTTTTGTTTATCCCCTGCAGCCGCCATTAAAACCCACCACAACAACTGTGACACCCCCACCCCCAACGCCTCACCGCACGCGGGGAGCGGGGGCAACGACATTGCCGCCCCACACACCCCCAACGCCGGCAGCCGACGCAGAGACGCCAGCAACACCCCCTCCCCCCATTCTATAAAAGACGGGGGCCAGGGGACAGTGTTCACGGAGCTGACCCCTGTCCCAGCGGCCACGGGGGGTTCGAGCTATGCCCCCCTGCCCTCAATTGTTCAGTTCTCAAGTAAGCCTGAAGGTCGAGCTCAAGATGTTCCTATTACTGACATAAGCTTTCTTTTCCCCTCCAACTAACCAAGTTAAACATATTTCTTAATCGATTACATCTGTAAGGCTTCGGAGCCGTGGAGTCCCACGGACTTGGTCACTAACTCCGGGCGTTGACGTTATCCGTGAATCGGTTATCTTTTTTTTTTTTTTTACGGATACAAAGGAAATAAACGGAGGAATGACCTCAGATTTTGGATGAATTTTCAAAAAGAAATAGAGGGTACATCAATGTTTCCACGAATCCGACCAACAACCGACTCCAATGCAACTCCTCGGCTCTGCATCATTTGTAAACACTAATGCTCTAACCATATCCCTATCTCCATAACAAGGTACGTTGCAGCTTGCTAATTAATCCTTTACTAACCACCCCCACCCCCCTTTTCCCCAATCCAGAAAACAGCTACATTCTAATAATCGATAATAGTGTAGCAACAGCTACAATCTAATAATCGATTATGGTGTTGCAACAGCTACAATCTAATAATCGAATTATTTTGTATGGAAATGTTCGATTGCTTTCGGTTTATTTTGATCTCCTTTATTTAATTTGTTTATTTCATCTATAAATCTTGACTTAGTCACGTGGTATATCGTCTACTTTGTGTGCCTTAATTCTAACACTTTAGTCAGTGCCTTAATTCTAACACTTTATTCAGTGCCTTAATTCTAACACTTTATTCAGTGTCTTAATTCTAACACTTTAGTCAGTGCCTTAATTCTAACACTTTAGTAAGTGCCTTAATTTTAACACTTTATTCAGTGTCTTAATTATAACACTTTAGTCAGTGCCTTAATTGTAACACTTTAGTCAGTGCCTTAATTCTAACACTTTAGTCAGTGCCTTAATTCTAACACTTTAGTCAGTGCCTTAATTCTAACACTTTAGTCAATGCCTTAATTCTAACACTTTGGTCAGTGCCTTAATTCTAACACTTTAGTCAGTGCCTTAATTCTAACACTTTAGTCAGTGCCTTAATTCTAACACTTTAGTCAGTGCCTTAATTCTAACACTTTAGTCAGTGCCTTAATTCTAACACTTTAGTCAGAGCTAAATTTTGTTCTCAAAAAATGAATAAATTAAATATCTGGGGAAAAAAAGAGTGGGGGGGGGGGGGGGGGAGACTGTGTTTTTTGGCATGTATTTTATTCCTAACTCTTAAAGCGGGGGTTATCAAACTGTGCGGCGTGTGTTGCCCTGAGGGAACCACCGCTTCCTCACAGTTTCTCTTTTTAGAATTTGACCCAGGGCGCCATTTTTTTCATGTCGCCCCCTCCCTTTCTCACCTGATGGACAAAAAATATAATTCCCTAAGGAGAAGCCCTGTTCGCCCTCTAGTGGCATCGTTTACATGTTGTCTATGAGGTGGTGTTTATACATGCTATGTGGCCAACATTCAATGTGTGCCGCTTGAAATTAAAAGCTAGTAGACAATGAATGCATTGAACTCAAGGGTACCACGATATGTCCCCTTAATTGTCTACCTTTGTTTAGCTATCTTAGCGTACCACTAACTTGTCCCGTTAACTGTCTACCTTTGTGTAGCTAACCAAATGCACCACTACATGTCCCATTAATTGTCTACCTTTGTTTAGCTAACCTTGCGTACCACTAACTTGTCCCACTGATTGTCTACCTTTGATGACGTAACCTAGTGTACCACTAACTTGTCCCACTGATTGTCTACCTTTGATGACGTAACCTAGTGTACCACTAACTTGTCCCACTGATTGTCTACCTTTGATGACGTAACCTAGTGTACCACTAACTTGTCCCACTGATTGTCTACCTTTGATGACGTAACCTAGTGTACCACTAACTTTGTCCCACTGATTGTCTACCTTTGATGACGCAACCTAGTGTACCACTAACTTTGTGCCACTAACTGTCTACTTTAGTTTACCTGCTTCTTTTGTTTTCAAAATTACATTTCTATTTTTCACTTATTGACATTTTAATAACTTACAGAAAAACGTTTTAAAATAGCATTTTTTTTTTTTCAAATTTTTGTTATGAATGATATATTTCCTTTTTAAATATAAATTGAATATTTATTTTGAGTAATAATTTTTTTCCCGCTTCATTTTGGAGTCCGCGATTAATTTAATATGTGAGGATTTTCTATTTAATGCTCTAAAAAATTCGCCTTCTTCCATTTCTATATTTGCCTACTCATCAACATTATATTTAACTTTAAAGACTCTCTATGTAATGGATTCATTATACAGCGTACTATAAAGAAATTGGTCTTTTCGAATGACGTCAGCCAGCACTAAGTTCGCTTAGTAACGGGCGTTTTGCTTAGTAACGGAAGTTAGGCTTAGTAACGGAAGTTATGCTTAGTAAAGGAAGTTATGCTTAGTAAAGGAAGTTATGCTTAGTAAAGGAAGTTATGCTTAGTAACGGTGCGTTATGCTTAGTAAAGGACGTTATGCTTAGTAACTGAAGTTATGCTTAGTAAAGAAAGTTATGCTTAGTAACGGAAGTTATGCTTAGTAACGGAAGTTATGCTTAGTAACGGAAGTTATGTTTAGTAAAGGAAGTTATGCTTAGTAACGGAAGTTATGCTTAGTAAAGGACGTTATGCTTATTAACGAAAGTTATGCTTAGTAACGGAAGTTATGCTTAGTAACGGAAGTTATGCTTAGTAAAGGACGTTATTCAGGGGTTAACAGAAATGCGTTTTTCTTCTGGAAAAAAAAAAAGAGGGCTTGGGGAAACGGAGTCAATCGCATACAAATAATCTGTCAATCTTGTGTCCACAGCCCCGCCAATCTCATACGGTGGAAATCCATCGGCGTACAGTCAACCAGGGATTAACAGCTCCGTACCACTGGCCGTCTTACCCCAGGTGTACAACACCCAGGTTTCTGGTAAGTCGTTGTGTCGAATGTGCGGATGAGCAGAACGATTTGACAGTTTGATGATGTTAAAATAGACTGTCACTCTAACATACTTTCTCACTCTAACATACTTTCTCCCTCTAACATACTTTCTCCCTCTAACATACTTTCTCCCTCTAACATACTTTCTCCTTCTAACATACTTTCTCCCTCTAACATACTTTCTCTCTCTAACATACTTTCTCCCTCTAACATACTTTCTCCCTCTAACATACTTTCTCCCTCTAACATACTTTCTCCCTCTAACATACTTTCTCCCTCTAACATACTTTCTCGCTCTAACATACTTTCTCCCTCTAACATACTTTCTCCCTCTAACATACTTTCTCGCTCTAACATACTTTCTCCCTCTAACGTACTTTCTCCCTCTAACATACTTTCTCGCTCTAACATACTTTCTCCCTCTAACATACTTTCTCCCTCTAACATACTTTCTCCCTCTAACATACTTTCTCCCTCTAACATACTTTCTCCCTCTAACATACTTTCTCCCTCTAACATACTTTCTCCCTCTAACCTACTTTCTCCCTCTAACATACTTTCTCCCTCTAACATACTTTCTCCCTCTAACATACTTTCTCCCTCTAACATACTTTCTCCCTCTAACATACTTTCTCCCTCTAACATACTTTCTCCCTCTTGGGGTTCTTTCCTTGGTGTGCTTTGTGTCGCGGTATCACGTGCTTTGTGTCGCGGTTTCACGTGCTTTGTGTCGCGGTATCACATGCTTTGTGTCGCGGTATCACGTGCTTGTGTCGCGGTATCACGTGCTTTGTGTCGCGGTATCACGTGCTTGTGTCGCGGTATCACGTGCTTTGTGTCGCGGTATCACGTGCTTTGTGTCGCGGTATCACGTGCTTTGTGTCGCGGTATCACGTGCTTGTGTCGTGGTATCACGTGCTTTGTGTCGCGGTATCACGTGCTTTGTGTCGCGGTATCACGTGCTTTGTGTCGCGGTATCACGTGCTTGAGTCCACGAGCCGAAAATGAGGAAGGGGGGAGGGGGGTGAGACCGGGCGGAGGATATTTATTCCTCGGATTCCAAAAACGTAATTGAATGCTTTATGTAGCAATATTTTGAGAATCCCTCTTGCCGTGGAGAACATGGCCTCAACGTTTGCAAATAACGACCAAAGCATTAATGGGGGCATCACTTACGCAAATCAAGGTTGTCGACTCATAAAAGACAAGCTGTTATCGCCCTTTACGATCCCGGTGTAAAATGGTGGGGTGTGGTGAAGGTGGGGGTGCTGGAAGAAACACCACATACATTAGATCCATTGTGACGACAGCAGACAAAAATAGATGCCGCTTGTGATGATGAGAAACTTACCCCAAAAAAAAAAGATGCGAAATGATTCGAAACATAAAGGCAAGCCACGAGTTCTCACAGTCTTGTCATTAGTCTGACGGCTACTATGCAGCTGACTATAGCGCATACAATGCAGCAGATTGGGGGTTACCCCACAGCCATGGCCCTACAGCTATGGCCCAACAGCCATGGTCCCACAGCTATGGTTCCACAGCTATGGCTCAACGGCTATGGTCCCACAGCTATGCAATTTACTAAGACCCCGCACCTAAGTCCCACAGCTATAATCTAACCACTAAGACCACGCAGCTATAACCTCACAGCTATGATCTAACAACTAAGACCCCACAACTATAGCCTCACAGCTATGATCTTTTACTAAGACCCCGCAGCTATAGCCTCACAGCTATGATCTTTTACTAAGACCCCGCAGCTATAGCCTCACAGCTATGATCTTACTACTAAGACCCCGCAGCTTTCGCCCCGCAGCTGTGGTGCAGGAGCTACTTTCCCGCAGCGATGGTCCCAGAGCCATGATCACAACCGAGACAACGCCAGTTACAAAACAAAACAAAACTCCAAATAGTCATTTAATGGGGTGTCGGGTGCATGGCGCGCAGAAGTTAGGACGTGTGAGATTGAACATTATAGCAACATGTGTCAGGCCGGCAGGAACGCTCTGATCGTGTTACTGATTGGCCGATACGTCGGTTGGTGGGTACAGCGGTGATTGTGCCGATGGGTTGCAGGGACATGATGTACTTTTGATACTTTGCAATGTGCAGAGACCGATGTGTGATACCGATGTCATGATGGTTCGAGCCCTGGAGTACCAAAAAAAATGTTTTGGGGTGGGGGGGGGGGGGAGTGTCGCTTTAGGAAATTGTGGTGATCCAAATGAAGGATAGATCAGGGGACGGCAATCTTCCATGTGGCATTGAGGTGGGGGGGGGGGGGGGTTGGCGCCATAGGTGTTCCCCTCCTGTAGAGAACCAGTCACGTACTGCTTTATTTTTCGCATGACTCTAGTCCGTATAGCGTGTAATGTTAATGGTCCGTATCCATCATACGGAGATTTGAACCGAGCCCGATTGGGTAGGGCAAGACAGACCTGGGGGTTCAGTCATCGGGGATCCCCGGATGATACCAGTCCCCATCTTATGGTGTGTGCTTAACGCACCACTGTTGTTTCTTATTATTTTGCCCTAGTATCTGAACTGGAAAAAACAAACTAACAGTTTACTTTCTTATTACGTTCTTTTTTTGTTGTACATTATCAGTCACATCCACGTGTGACTTGAGTATGTGTTGTACATTATCAGTCACATCCACGTGTGACTTGAGTATGTGTTGTACATTATCAGTCACATCCACATGTGACTTGAGTATACTTAGATTATGTGCTGTACATTATCAGTCACATCCACGTGTGACTTGAGTATAATTAGATTATGTGCTGTACATTATCAGTCATATCCACGTGTGACTCGAGATCATATTTTGCCCCTCTTCGTTGTCTCCCTTTTTACTAACCCCCTTGTCTTGTAGTGTTGGCAACTCGATATGATGCTATCATGGCGGCCAGCGTATATTTGTCAATAAACACGTCTACATCCCCAGCTGTCGTCCCAGCTGTACTGGCTATTTAATGAATCTGGGCCGATCTAGGCCAGTCGTACAAGAGCTAATGGCCGTTAGTGTCACAAAGACGATTAGTGGGTTAATTCTGGGGCTAGTGTGTGTGGTGTTTGGCCTAAGGTCCAAAGTTGGGCCAAGGCCGAGCCGTGTACGGTGCTTGTAGTGTTTGGAAAATGGTGTAGTTTCGGTAGCATGGGTGTTGTTTCGGCGCCATAGGTGTTGTTTCGGCGCCATGGGTGTTGTTTCGGCGCCATGGGTGTTGTTTCGGCGCCATGGGTGTTGTGCTAGGACTAAGGAGTTGTACAATTTTTTGGCGAGACTTACAGTTTCGTCTTTGTTTCAATCAAAAACTTCAGTGATAAATATTTGATTCGTGCGTTACTTTAGATCCAATACAAACATGTGTCAATCACTAGCAACTGTCGCCGGAGCATAATTGCTAACAGATATTTGTATTTCTTTTTTAAAATCTCCTTACTGCATGTGATGATTTCACTCAATGAACTCATGTGCTCAGACAAGGTGTTTTTCTTTTCTATCGGTTTTATTTTAATCATTTTCAGCCTAGTTTTACTGGCTGTTGTCGCTGAGAATCTGCCGCAGGTTGTTTAGAAGATGTCTGTCTGGCGCATAGCTTATCTTCTCGCAGCATCACACGAACTAAACTAAAAAAATAAATATATATATATTTAAAAATCCTTACATTAGATTGGACGCCTTTCCCCTCCTACAGCTGTAGCCTCGAACCCATCTTGCACCGAACCAACCTGTTTCAAAACTCGTCCATTCTCTTGAGTTGCTCAACCTGGAAGTCGTTTCTTGTACTTCCGTATTTGCTCTTCTCTCTCAGGATTCAGTATAGGGTGATTTACCCCCCAACCCCCCCCCCCCCCGCCCTTTTTCTTCTTCGTCTTCTCATTTTTAAACTGTTCAACAGCCTCCCGTCTGTTTTTTTTTTTTGTTTCTGTTTAAACCAGTGTCTGACAGATGTCACATAGTGTGTCGATGGCGACCAACTACAGTTTGATCTATTACTACACCCTCGGCGGTAGTCCTGCCATAGCCGGGGGATGCTCACAGTCAAACCCGTCCGAAAATGTTTGATAGTTTTACGCATGCTATCTGGAGAACTCGCGTACCAGCGACTGGCCCTCGACGCCAATCGGAGTTTAAATGTTTGGTAAACGCCAAGGTGCGTTTCGCGTCGTTATTAGGGGGGCGTTGAAACCAGATCTCGATAGGGGGGAAGGCTCCGTCCGGGAGCCGGGGGCCTCGAAAACGATCAGGGCTGCGTTTCCCATCGTTAAAAAACCTTCCGCGGAGTTAAGTAAGCAGAAACGCTAATGTGCATGACGGTTTTACAAATTAGTACACCGTTGAGGCTGGCGCAAGACTGCGGTGTCATCCAGTGCGGTGGTAGCCCGTGGGGTTGAATGTGTCGACAAGTTTTGTCTGAACGGTTCTGTTGTGGAACGAAGGCGCCCCGTAGAGGATGTCTGCGAAACTCTCGAGTTTTAAAGTTTTGATACTCTTTTGAAGTTAGCGCGTATAATTTTTTAATTTTTTTTTTATGCTGGCCCGCGGATTAGATTTCACCCTTGGTTTCTCCTCGTTCACTTCCTTACAAACCTCTGAATACCAACTTCGAACATTAAGCCTTTTAATCCGCGCGAAAGCTCGGGATAAATTGCAATAAGTTATACGAGTGAATAGTTTTATCTGAGCCATCAATTTGAAAACATCTTCATAATGAGATCTCTTTTTTTACAGCTCAAGTCAGTTTATTGTAGACACGCAAAAGAAAACTGTGCTATGATTTTTCTTTTATCCAAAAAATAAAAAAATTAATCTGCGCCATTTTTGTTGCATTGCGGATGTTGTTGTTACTTTTGTTGTTTATTATTTTAATAGTGTTGTTTTATGTACACCACCCTTTTTTTTTCGTCTCTCCCTCTTATCAACGAAGGAATTCTGTTGTCGCTGTAGTTAAAGATGTTCAAATCTCAGCAGCGACTTTTGCTGGACATAATCTGGACATATCGATGACATGACATTCAGATTGGATCGGTTGTAAGAAAAAAATAATCATTTCTTCGCGGTATAACCAAAGCCATAAATGAGCATATTCTGAGATAAGCAAGTTGTGGGTTGTGTGTGTGTAAGGAGGGGGGTGGGGGTGGCCGGACGTGTAATAGAAGCCACAGACTTGGTGCCATTCCGTCTGCGTAATGGCCGGTCGTTACCCCGTTGGTCCCACTCACCCCCCTCCCCCCCTAAACACGTTGCCATTCTTGAAGCTCTAGAGTCAGACACCGGGATTGCAAATAGTGTTTAATGTTGGACGGGATTTCCCGAAAGCTCTGGGAATAATGTCCGCATGACGCCATTTGAATATTCCTGAATTATGGAGGGATTATCGTGGATAATAACGCATCGATTTGGACCGTCGCTCTGACACGCGATGTGTTCGTGTTTGTGAGGATTTCTGCCCCCCCCCCCCCTCGACATGCGCACGAAGTCTCGAGGTGGAATATTTAAGGTTCGTTTCCAAAGATAAGGATGAATCAGAGAAGTGAATGTTTCTAGATAAGATATGAAGTATATGTGCTCTAAATTTGAACTTTCTAGAACTGTGACCATTCTACTTTGTTCTTCTAGAACTGATGACTTTTCTATGTTCTTGTTTGTACTTTAAAACTCGATTGTCCATTTATGAAAGACTAGTTTGCTTCTTATTTTTGAAAATTAAGAATCGAAGCTCCATATAACCAAACACATGTTGATATTTCCAAAGTCATATGCACATATGACGCACTCACACACAATGATGAATATGTAGTGTGTATTTATTTACATGTCATATTAACGCTATCAGTTCTATAAACACGGGTATTGATAACTTCCACTATATAGACGGGTATTGATAACTTCCACTATAAACACGGGTATTGATCCATGGTTTAAAAAAAATATGTTCTATAGTATTGTCTACTTTTGCTTATCATATTCCAAAACGCCTTTGACAAATTTCTCTATTGTGACAAGCGCTGGAGCCAAATTGTTTAACATTTGAACAGTTTCATTCAAATAGCCTGCTGTAAACCTGTGGCTCTGTATGCAGTTATAGGTCGTCTATATGCAGTTATAGGTCGTCTATATGCTGTTATAGGTCGTCTATATGCCGTTATAGGTCGTATTATATGCTGTAATGGGTCGTCTATATGCAGTTATAGGTCGTCTATATGATGTTATAGGTCGTCTAATACCCGTTGTCCATTGGAGGGACCATTTAAAGACACAGATCAAAAGTATGTTTCAACTGAGAAAAAACCCACT
The DNA here is from genome assembly GCA_964017045.1 of Omphiscola glabra. Classification (NCBI taxonomy): domain Eukaryota; kingdom Metazoa; phylum Mollusca; class Gastropoda; family Lymnaeidae; genus Omphiscola; species Omphiscola glabra. Next base: position 21,489,865 of record OZ024795.1, read on the forward strand.
ACTCGTCACAATATGCCATGTGATCGATACCTTACAATGGGTACTCTCCTTTGTCCTCAAATACCAAGATGGCGGCCTGCATTGCTGTTGAGAGAAAGTGGGAGTTATAATTGTGAGCACTGGTTGATTGGGGCGTAAAGGTTGTGAGAGAACTCAAAGTGCGAGTAGTGAGAGGGAGAGAGAGATGGGGGGGGGGGGGAGAAAGAGAACAAAAATTCGTGACGCCTCAATGAGGAAAAAATAACAAAGGGACGTTATAATAACCTCCAAAGAGTTGTAGAACTTTCAATGAACAATTCTGCTTCCGGTGAGCTTTTTAAATATCTTTTTTTTAAAGGTTTCAAATGACTGACATAAAACTGGACAGTTAATTCCACGGTTGTCAGTGACAACATGTTGACAATGGAAAGTCATTACTTTGAGAATGTCAGTTTAATTTGTTGCCATTTAGCAAATATCACAATGGATTTTTGCCTTCACCGGGGAGAAACCATCCCGCCACCCCCCCCCCCCCCCCCCCCAAAAAAAAAAAGTGAAGTAAAATAAACACAACTTTTAACCGCATAATTCAATGAGACGACCCTTTCTCTTCTGTTGAACACTAGAGAATCATTCCGACCCCCAATTGCTCCAATGCTAACTTCTCCAGCAAGTCGTGTTGGCTGTGTCAACACATTTGTTTAGATGCCTTCCTGCCACAATGGCGCGACCGGCTCCCCCGATGAAGGCTGACACAGTCAAGACAATCAGAGCTTGTGTGTTCACATGATCGAGCCTTTGAGTGCGGTCTGGGCCGAGGCGATCCCGAGGCGCATAACTGTCTAAGCAGATCGATGCCCGGCTCGGCCATACTTATGTCCCCTGGGAGGCGACCCCCGCCACCCCCACCTTGTCCCCTCTCCCTACCCTCGTAAAGTAAAGTCAATGATTGAATTGCGCCTGGAATGGACGGCACCGCTGATCGTGAAACTAAATGTAAGGGCGGCCCAATCCGTGGCAATATTCCCCGGCCGCGAGTTACCTGCGCGCCCACGAGGTCTTATCGACTTCCGAAAAAAAGAGCCAGCTATTATCGAAATCGTTCTCAGGGGAATACCGCAAATCTATTGGCTTATCGCAATGGCCAATCTCCATCCTCGTTAATTAGTGACCTGGGCTCTTGTTTGTTTGGTGTTTTTTTGGTGTTTTTTTTTTGCATACAGTGACGAGCCTCGACCTAAATTTCGACGTCCGTTAATTGACAATAAAAAGCAATTGTCTTGCGCCCCCTTCTCGTTCTCGGGTCTGAGCGTCTCGAACACTGCGCCCAAGACATAATGGCAACGGAATAAGTTTATTTAGAAAGAGGGCCCTCTCAGTGAAAGCTCGGGCCGTCCATACAAATGGGTTGAGACCCAACGAGTTTTTATCCTATTTGCAGTGCCGGTCGCCAATGAAACGAGCATGTTACCAGACGCAGGGGGAGATAATCAGTGCTGTGCCCATGGGCTCCAGCAAGCCATTAAAGCATCCTAGATGTCTTGGCCCATTCCATTACCAATGAATCTGCTGGCATAACAAGGGCGGAAGGTCGGGGGTGTCTGAGACGAGTGAGGGGGCGTGTGTCCTATTGACGCCTTTTGTGTAAAGTGAAACCCCCTTAGGCGGGGTTCTGGCGAAAACACGATCCTGCACACACCCCCCCCCACCCTTCTCCACACCCCACACTTTTCGATAGTGTCATTGATTTTTTTTAACCACTCTTCGCGCCCTCAGTGTTCATTAGCCGTGTGCCGGTCAGGGGCATTTCACGAGCGCGCCCCTGTGACATAACTGTCAATGCTGTCCACCCACTAATGGGAGAGTGAGTACAGGCGTCGTGACAGTGTGGACCCACACACAAAACCTCGCAGCCTTTAATGCACTCAAAGATAGATGCGTTTCATATATTTGCATGGCTCTCATCTCTTACATGGCTCTTATCTCTTACATGGATCTCATCTCTTACATGACTCTCATCTCTTACATGACTCTCATCTCTTACATGGCTCTCATCTCTTACATGGCTCTCATCTCTTACATGACTCTCATCTCTTACATGACTCTCATCTCTTACATGACTATCATCTCTTACATCGCTCTCATCTCTTACATGGCCCTCATCTCTTACATGACTCTCATCTCTTACATGGCTCTCATCTCTTACATGGCTCTCATCTCTTACATGACTCTCATCTCTTACATGACTCTCATCTCTTACATGGCTCTCATCTCTTACATGGCTCTCATCTCTTACATGCCTCTCATCTCTTACATGACTCTCATCTCTTACATGACTCTCATCTCTTACATGACTCTCATCTCTTACATGACCCTCATCTCTTACATGACTCTCATCTCTTACATGGCTCTCATCTCTTACATGACTCTCATCTCTTACATGACTCTCATCTCTTACATGACTCTCATCTCTTACATGACTCTCATCTCTTACATGACTCTCATCTCTTACATGACTCTCATCTCTTACATGACTCTCATCTCTTACATGGCTCTCATCTCTTACATGGCTCTCATCTCTTACATGGCTCTCATCTCTTACATGACTCTCATCTCTTACATGGCTCTCATCTCTTACATGACTCTCATCTCTTACATGGCTCTCATCTCTTACATGACCCTCATCTCTTACATGGCCCTCATCTCTTACATGGCTCTCATCTCTTACATGGCTCTCATCTCTTACATGACTCTCATCTCTTACATGGCTCTCATCTCTTACATGACTCTCATCTCTTGCATGGCTCTCATCTCTTACATGACTCTCATCTCTTACATGACTCTCATCTCTTACATGGCTCTCATCTCTTACATGGCCCTCATCTCATCTCTTACATGGCCCTCATCTCATCTCTTACATGGCCCTCATCTCATCTCTTACATGACTCTCATCTCATCTCTTACATGGCCCTCATCTCTTACATGACTCTCATCTCATCTCTTACATGGCTCTCATTTCTTACATGGCTCTCATCTCATCTTTTACATGGCTCTCATCTCATATATGTTACATGTCTCTAATCTCATCTCTTACATGGCTCTCATCCCTTACATGGCTCTCATCCCTTAAATGGCTCTCATCCCATCTCTTACATGGCTCTCATCTCTTACATGGCTCTCATCTCATCTCTTACATGGCTCTCATCTCATGCCACTGGTTTATTCAGTCACTTCACATCTCCAACTCTTTTGACATTCTCTTCTCTAGTTTCTTCATATGCGCTTTTGTAAACGATCACTATTCTCTGTCTGTCTCTCTCTCTCTCTCTCTCTCTCTCTCTCTCTCTCTATTTGACAACCAGAGCAAAAAGATGTGATTCTTCATATACTTTCTCTAATATGAACATAGCATTAAGATGCTGTAAAATACTTAGATTCAATGGATTGACATAGCGAGGGCTGAGATCTAAAATATCCAACCATCTTGTTGACTGTATAATTCTCTATCCTCTTCCCACAATTCACTCTACTTCCTGTTTTTATTACTTTACAAAACAAAAATGTAATTTTCCGAAACGAAGTTAGTATTTAAATATATGATCTGTTACAAATATATTACTTGTATCCCTTACAGACTACGCTGCATATTCGTCGTCAGCGCCCTACTCTCAGTACGCCGGCAACCCCTACACCACAGACCCATCTTCTTGGAACCTTAGACAACATGCCAACCTCATAAGTAAGTAATACTATTCATCCATTTTGATCCATTTTAAAATCTCCACTCTCCAGGAATTATCAAATCAGATACATTTTCTAATATCCAGGATATCCAGCCCCAAGTTAGTCGGATTGATTTTAAAATATCCAGGCTTCCAGCTATTACCCAATCGGATCCATTTTAGAATTTCGAGGAATCCACCTGTAATTTAAATGTATGAATGCTAAAAAAAAAATCAGGTAACCTGTTCTCATCAAATTAGGTCATCAACAAAATCCAGGTTTTAACCATTGTGGTCCACGCCGCGGGATGTTTCAAGTGTATTCTCTTTTATCTGCCAGGATGTTGTTTTTTTCCCTCTCAGTCAATTAATTTTTCTGCAGTAAATTTTAAAACCAATTTTGCGCTACAGTTATAGAGCAGTGAATCTCAAAATAGTCTATATCGAACCCCAGGGGTCGACGACAACTTGCAAGGGATCCATGTCGGCGAAAAAAAAAAAGTGGGGGTCTATGAAATGAAAATGGGGGTCAGCGATAGTGGATCTCATGTAAGCAGGTCGCTGACTTCTATTTTGGCATTCCATGAATGGAATAATCCACTTACACAAAAATTACCTATTTACTTATATAATATTACCTTATAATATAAAGACATATATCTTCCTACATAAATTATAAAAGTTCATATGAAGTAACAATGTTAAAAACATAAATGTTTGACAAGATGTTTTGCACTTTTTGAGACTATTTTATAGTTCCCGGATGCTAAATATCAAATTTCAAAAGGAAATTTAATGAAGTGTAAAACAGACATTACCTATTTAACAATTTTTTTTACTAAATTTATTATGGTTAACTTGCAGTTACAGATCTGTTTACCCATAAACTCCTAAAATCGTACACTATCATTACAAAATCGTTAAATACATTATCTTATTAGTAAAAATAAACATACAGTATATATATATATAAATTATACACCTCAAAATCGTACATTGTACACCAAAATCGTAAGAGTAAACAGGTCTGCGGTTACAATCTGACAGTCTAAATAATAACAGCAGGTGCTTATTTCACTAATGTCTTAACTTATCATTGAACCAGTTGCTTGAGAGTATAAGTAGAATTCAAACCGCTATTGCGTCATCAACTCATCGAACATCACGTGATTAAGACGTGTTCGAAATGCGATCCATTTTTCCTCTATGTTTTTCTTAGCATTTGCTTCTCTTCATTTGCTAAGAGACTTATCGTATTATCCACTGTTTATCCACAGATTCGCCCTACTACTACACACCAAGCATGCGTTCAGATCCAGCATCATCCGCTGCCTCGCCCACAAAAACATAATGACGTCACGATGGCGTCGTTGCCTAGCAGCCAAATGACGTCACCGGTTGAACAGACTTCAGACCTTGCCTGATACAAATAAGTTTTCGATATCCAGGAAAGCAACGATTGACCGGATATCAGAACATTATCATTGATGTCCTGGAAAAGTCTTTTTTTACTGGATGAAAACTGCAAAAAAAATAATTATTTCTCTCAATCCAAGTGTAAATTTAAAAATCTATGTATAGTTTATATTACACAAGAGCCAATGGGCAAGTTTGTTTTCATTTTTTTAAAAATTCGTACTCCTTATTGGACAAAATGTTGTTTTTTTTTCATTTTAACCAATGATACGCAGTCTGACTCCATGGTCCAAAAGTCTAACAGCATGACCTCATGGTCCAATGTCTTGCATTCCGACCTCGTGGTCCAGTCTCACAGCCTGAAACCTTGGACCGAACTCTTGCAGTCTCACCCCATGGTCAAAGTTCTCATAGTCTGACCTCATGGTCAGAAGTACCGCTGTCTGTCGTGGCGACGAAAACCTGGTCACTACCAGCATGGTGAACTTTTGATAACACTGAAATACGGACACGGCCAATCACTGGACGTCTGTGGGCCTACAAACCCGTTGAAAAGGTCACATGAACAATGACGTTTTCTTATGGAGCCCCAAGTGTTGGCATGGCAGCTGGCTGATATGTTTTTAGCCGTTGTGCTCATCCGCAAGCTGGAAGTCTCGGACTATCTTAAATGTGAATCTGAATCCGAAAATCAGGAGGAATACTTCATACCTCGTGAAATAAAAATAAAATTTAAAATTGATGAAAGAGACATCAAATTTTTAAATAATTGTCCAACAAGCAGAAGACGACAGGAGACATAATGCTATGGACAAGAGGAGGCGAGAAAGAAACCTTAACGCTATATCCACAATATTTTTTCTTCATATTTTTCCTCTGTTTAAGAACTTTTTTTTTGCATTCAAATCGACAAAAATATTATCCATTTGAAAGTTGATATGTGAAGGATATTATCCTTAAACCTTGAGCTTGGATCTCCAAATCTCCACAACCATGAGGATATTTCCATTTCTTTTTTAAAAAATTATGTCCCTTATATGAATATTTATTTAGAGAGTTATCTCCTGAAGTAATATAATTCCTGCTGGTTTGTATTTAGTGAAATAGATATTACAAATATATATGTGTGTATATATATATATATAATTTTTGTACACGTTTCGGAAAACAAAATCATTTTGCATTGCTAACACAGGTAACACAAGGTAAAGGTGTTTATGCTAACCATTGTGTGAATGTTCCACGTACATTCTGTGTGCCAACACTGACAATAACAAGTTAATGCACTTTTTTTGTGTGCCTCATTCGAATAACAACTATTATTTTTTTAAATTGTATGTTCAACTTTTTATGCGCATAGTTAGTTACCATCTATAACTATACATTGAGGCATCTAGATTATGTCTGCAGATATGTAGTTATCTTGTAAACTTTTTGGGCGACTCAGAATGTTTGTTCACAAACTTTTCAATGAGCTCAGTAAGCGTGTTGTTTATGCTGACAGAGCCATAGGGCACACACTATACTGACGGACCCATACGGCACACAATGCTGACAGAGCTCTATAGCACACTACACTGTATATTATTGTACTAGTTTTATTTTTATATTTTTGTACAGCTTAAAAAAAAAAACCAGGCTCTGACAACAAAAGCACGTGACAACGGCCACATTGCAATCACGTAGAAATGGTCCCCTATTAGTTACTCTTTTTGAGACAGAAATGTCAAAAATAATTTTCTTTGAAATACAAAATGTCCACGATTTTTTTTTGGGGGGGGGGGGGGTTTCTGGGTAAAAAAAGGGAGGGCGAAGGGGAGGGGGAGATGTAATATATGTAAGAAAAATTTAAACAATTAATGACCTTAACACGATTATGTCCGCCCAAGTGTCAAGATAAAAATCTATAAATAGCCGATCACGTGATGGTAAATATGTTGTCAGGTGTTTTGTTTACATTGTTTATACTTTGAATTGACCGCATTTCCAATAGTGCATCATTTGATACTCAATGGGGCATCATTTGATACTCAATGGCGCATCATCTGATACTCAATGGTGCATGTCTAATGCTCAATAGTGCACAGATTACCTTTACTTATCGCCGATCACGGTCTCAAATTTATGATCACTTATGAGTTCAATTGTTTTTATTTTATATACGTATCTTTTTTTTTAATTAAAAGAAACGTTTCCTTTCAACTATTACGCAAATTTATTCAAGATGGCGACCAATCCACTGACCAATCAATGGCATAGATATAATTTTGTATGACCAAGCAACCCAGATGTGTGTCATACAATCAGCAATGTAGGTCAAATTACGACCTATCAACTGGATGTAGATCACGCGGCAACAGATATGCCGGGTATTAGAACATTTATTATTGTTGGTTTTTTTCCTGAGGCGTTAATTTAAAAAACCAAATCGAATCAATGTTTGAGGGTTCGCCAAGCTACAAAAAAAATAAGTATTTATATTTTCAAAATCTATATTCACGTGTGCGTGTGTTTGTGTGCGCAGTCCGTGGTTATATTATAACTTAGGCTCAAACTAATAATTCAATAATAATATCCAATGTATTCGGTTCTCAATCGAACGCTCAACACAAAGCAGACGCTGTGTCCTATATCTTAAGTTTCGCCATGAGACGCCCCCCCCCCACACCACCAATCTCCCCCCCCCCCCCAAAGACATGTGTATTATAATAACCCATTGATGCTGAATGTATGTGGATATTCAACATTATATTTAAATATTTGTTTTTAAATAATTGATCTTTGATTCTGTTGGTCAGCATTCTGTATCCCCCCCACCCCACCCACCATTTTTGTCTTCTGACCTTTCCAACCTTTAGTAAGCTTTGTGACAGTTTGCTGTGCATGCTGTCTTCAATTCACCTTCAGACATACGTATGATATTACAAATGCGGCTAGTGCAGTTACACTTTCAGAAACCACGCCCCCCCCCCCAAATCCTTTAATACATAGGCTCCCCTTTGTCAAACAGGCTTATTCCGTTCTCATGGGTGTGTTTTGTAATGCCAGGCGGCCATCGTTTCTGCTTGCCGCTTTCCCGCCTTGTAGGTGTTTTTTTTTTTGTGAACCGGAACTGACCAATCATTAATGTCAGATAAGAAGCAGCCTCATTCTTCCAGCACAAAACAGACAGTGGAAATGATCAGAAGAAGCAGACCCATTCTTCCAGCACAAAACAGACAGTGGAAATGATCAGAAGAAGCAGCCTCATTCTTCCAGCACAAAACAGACAGTGGAAATGATCAGAAGAAGCAGACCCATTCTTCCAGCACAAAACAGACAGTGGAAATGATCAGAAGAAGCAGCCTCATTCTTCCAGCACAAAACAGACAGTGGAAATGATCAGAAGAAGCAGACCCATTCTTCCAGCACAGACAGTGGAAATGATCAGAAGAAGCAGACCCATTCTTCCAGCACAGACAGTGGAAATGATCAGAAGAAGCAGACCCATTCTTCCAGCACAGACAGTGGAAATGATCAGAAGAAGCAGACCCATTCTTCCAGCACAGACAGTGGAAATGATCAGAAGAAGCAGACCCATTCTTCCAGCACAGACAGTGGAAATGATCAGAAGAAGCAGACCCATTCTTCCAGCACAGACAGTGGAAATGATCAGAAGAAGCAGACCCATTCTTCCAGCACAGACAGTGGAAATGATCAACTATCCATTTAAGCTCCGCTAGACTGTGTGCGCTCATATTGTAACACACATGCTGTATTTAAAATTACAATATTTTTAATTGATCTTGAGACCACCTTGAAAGAAATCCGCTGTTTTTCAGTTATTTATTGAAATTACACCATTCTAAAAATCGAGTCGTTTTCTCGCACTAAAAGGTATCATTAATTATTTTTTTAATTACGTTTATTCACGTGCAGGTGATCGGCCTGATTGGATGGAGCTAAGATCTTTTAAAACAGTGGTTCTCAAACCTTCCTAATGATGCTACAACTACAGTTCCTCATTTTGTGTGACCCCCCCCCCCAACAATTATGTTCGTTGCTACTACATAAATGTGTTTTACGATGGTCTTGGGCAACCCTTGTGTTAGGGTCGTTCGATCCCAAAAGGGGTCGTGAGCCACAGGTTGATAACCGCTGTTTTAAAACAGATCTTCATTTTTCTGGGATGTGGCATCTCAATGAATAACTAAAAGATTATCCCCCCCCCCACCCTTAGAAAAAATGTGCCACCCCCTTATTTTTTTCCCTTTCCTCTTGTGTTAGTGTTACCGCCCCTGAACGCGGCCCAGTTTTCGGGTAATGAATATTTGCTCACTGTCATATTAACTCATTTGTACAGCTACATATATTATTATATTTATATATTATTTTCTCATCTGTTCAACTGTTTTCCCTCCACAGCAAGCAAACAAAAAAGGAAGTGTATGGGAAATTTTATGTATTAAAAAAATCATTATTGGTTTACATATCCACCTTTGTTAGCAGCCTCAGATTGTATTTTCATTAGTTTTATGTGTGCTTAAAATCTTCATTTATCTTGGCTCGAATCTGTTTGCTTGTATTTGTTTGTTTTTTGTCTTTTTGTTGTTGTTGGTTTTTTTTTAGGTTGGGGGGGGGGGTGCTTTGGGGAGGAGTGTGTTAGTCAAGGAAATTTTTGGATAACTTTTCATATATTGGGGTATTAAAAATGTGTTGGGCTTTGCGATGGGGGAGGGGTGGGAGTTTTAGATTGGGGGGGGGGGAGTGTAAACCTTAAAAAAAATGTTTCTCTTTAACGTTTTGAATATAATAAAATTGTCTTTTGGGTTAGCAAAATTTCTTTTGGGGGGGTTGGGAGGCGGGGTGGGGGTATGTGCATGCTGACGATTGTAGAATAATTGATGACCGATAGAAAGACGAGCCCCCCTTCTCCCCCAAAAGCACACATCCATCAGCGCGACGCCCAACAACGGGCACCCAGCATTGAACGTCACTTGTGATAACAAACTTGGCCCTTTGATGATGTCGGGCCACCAAAATTTAAACCAACACGTCCAGGTGACGGGTTTGTTAGGGCGCTCCAGAACATCGTAAGGGGCTTTTAGCAGCTGTTTTGAAGAGCCCGTTTTGTGGGGTGGGGGTGGGGGTAGTTTATCTAGCGATACCCTCCTTAAAAAATATTCTAAAACTCGTCGTCTATCTTAATATCTTATTTTGGTTTAAAGTGATGCCTTTACTTGAAATTGGGATTTGAACTAGATTGTCTTCCCACACTCGGTGAGCTTCGGTGATTGGGCAATAGGTAGATGACGTGTATGTAATTTTTACTTTTTAGATTGTACATGAGGATGTGGTTGGGGGGTGTTTTTGTAGATGTGGGGGAGCTGTGTTGTTGATGTGGGGAGCTGTGTTGTTGATGTGGGGAGCTGTGTTGCTGTAGTTGGGTTGCGTCGTTATAGATTGGGTTGATGGGGGAGTTGTTGTGGCTGGAGGTGTGGGGAGGTCCGACGTTATGAAAAAACAAAAAGTAACACACCTCCCTATGGAAACACACCTCCCTATGGTAACATACCTCCCTGTGGTAACATACCTCCCTGTGGTAACATACCTCCCTATGGTTATTTCGCAACTGTGAAGATTTGGAAAATTTTCCCTTGTATAAAATTAATAGATGAATTAACCCCCCCCCCCCTTTTTTTTTTTCCTTTCCCGTGCGCACCCCCAACTTTTTCTTCCCATTCATGACCATTATGTTTCGATATTTAATTGATGGAGATCATTGTAAAAACGAACATATTTGTTGTTTTCTTTATGAATCATTTGTCTAGGATTTAGACCATGCATTAGGAACTATTCCAAAATTGGATTTCAAAAAACAAGTATGCCTCTGTGTTGATTCTTGATGATATTTGATGTCACTTTACCTTAAACATTAAACACATATAATCCTGCACATTACACACCCATGATCCTACACACTACACTCTTATGAACCTGCTCATTACCTGCATCTGCCTATCATTACAGAGACTTCGACCCATTCATTACCTACATCTGCCTATCATTACAGAGACTTCGACCCACGCATTACCTACCTGTTGCCCAACTCACGTCATCGCACTCAGGCCTGCAGATAACCATACACTTTTACCCACACCTTACATTACCCACACCTTACATTACCCACACCTTACATTACCCACACCTTACATTACCCACACCTTACATTACCCAAACCTTACATTACACACACCTTACATTACACACACCTTACATTACCCACACCTTACATTACCCACACCTTACATTACCCACACCTTACAATACACAAACCTTACATTACACACACCTTACATTACCCACACCTTACATTACCCACACCTTACATTACCCACACCTTACATTACCCACACCTTACATTACCCACACCTTACATTACCCACACCTTACATTACCCACACCTTACATTACCCACACCTTAAATTACCCACACCTTACATTACACAAATCTTACATTACACACACCTTACATTACTCACACCTTACATTACCCACACCTTACATTACCCACACCTTACATTACACAAACCTTACATTACCCACACTTTACATTACTCACACCTTACATTACCTACAACATTACAAATGTGTAACTAATATAATAATATATTAAAATTACAACCAATGTATGAAAGATACTAATTCTGTCTTGCAATATTATGTTTAGGTTTCAGGTGGGGGTGGGTGAGGTAATATCCCAAACATAAAAGCATTTTTTAATGGGCATATTAATCGTGCCCACCTGTACCTGGAATATCTCTCGTGTGTATCTTAGCTCATTTCTATGGTGACATACAATGTTCGAGTTCTTGGTGACATACAATGTTCGAGTTCTGTATGCGATAAATTAATCTATCTAAAACATGCAGCCTTTAAAAAAAAAAAAAAAGAACTTTAATTGGATGTGTCAAAGAAAAATTCTAGCATTAATTCCCTAAATACACCCCCCCCCCCCAAGTCCCTCTCCCGGGGCCGCCTCTGGAGTGAGGCCCCAAAAACGAGTCTGTCGGTTATAACAAATCTAATGATAATGATATTTTGAAACAACTTTTGTTTTTTTTTGACTTTGTTGTCCTCGCTGATTCGTACGTTGATATTAATCCAAACGTTGCCATGGGAACCTATCATCACCGCCATTTTGTCTATTACACGTGATGACTTTGATGTCCATGGCAACCAATCATCACCACCATTTTGTCCATTACACGTTATGAATTTGATATCCATGGCAACCAATCATCACCACCATTTTGTCTATTACACGTGATGACTTTGATGTCCGTGGCAACCAATCATCACCGCCATTGTGTCTATTACACGTGATGACTTTGATGCCAATGACAACCAATCATCATCACTAGTTTGTTCACAACAAATTGTTGATACTGATGCCTGTAGTATAGTGTCGTTCATGTCGACTGTTTTTTTTTTAAATCGTTGTAGACGGATGCTTAAAACAATATATATACAATTGAATCCACAACTGCTCCATGTTAAACTCTTGCCAGTTCTCCACATATGTTTACCATATAATATAAAGAATGTACATATATTTTTTATTAAGAACATCCGCGGATGTAAAGTCTTAATATCGGGACTTCTTTTATTAATTTTTTTTTTTTGTGTTTTATAATTCTTGTAGATAATCATCCTTGATATTAAAAAAAGCCATCATCTATAAATGATATTCATCTAAAACACCTTTCAAAAAAAAATAATAAATTGTGTTGATTACTTCACGGTTTTGTGACGTACGGCGCAAGATTGAATGACGTCATGGTTAGGAAATTAAATGTTTTATTTTGCAAGGATTTTGTTATTTTCATATCTATATATATATAAATCTATATAGCCTACATTTATATGAGAGTGAGAAACTGCATTTTTTTTTTTCTTAAATGGAAAAAAAATTGTTTTAACATTATGAACTATTTTATTTGCTTACCGACATAAGATATGTTCTTCACTGCTATAGAAAACTTTCTGGATATTAATACACGATTGTTTTGAATGGTTCTTTTCCCCTGATTTTTTTAAATGTAAAAATTTGTTTTTGTTTTTTTTAAATTAAATCTTTTTAAGTCTCCATTATCTGGCTGTAAGTACGGATATTTATGTTTATTTTATTTGTATTATTAAATTTCTAAAAAGAAAATAGCGAGTTATTGCGTATAGTTTAGAAATATATCAACACAATAAAGACAAGGCTATTATGAAAGTTAAAACACTGCAGTCAGCTAATGGCGCCAATAAGCTGAAAGAAGAAGAAAAAATGACCCACGATCTCATATAGAAGAAACATATCATGGTCACGTGGTACTGATTGGCCTCCGATTTAAATCTTTGGAAAGGATAAAGGACAGCCATGCCACCAGGCACGCCGCTTGTCTGACACCAATCGCGTTGGCACACGGTGTGTCCTACACTGATAATATTGGCACACGGTGTGTCCTACACTGAACACATTGGCACACGTGTGTCCTACACTGAACACATTGGCACACGTGTGTCCTACACTGAACCAATTACAACAGGTGTGTCCGACGCTGAAATTAGCGTAACAGGCGTGTCCCAGTGCGATCTCATAATTAAATCTTGATTATATAATTAAATTACGGATCTTTTAAATAGGGTGAGTGCTTTAGAGGAGGGGGGGTGTGGTCAGGTACCTGTTGCAGCACACTCGTCCTCAAATTTATTGATCTGAAAAAGGTATATTTATATATATATATATATATATATATATATATATATATATATATAAACTAAATACAAGTAGACATCCAAATGTTGTGAGATGTTCGAGTACAGAAATAGTTCATAAATTGATATTTTCCAGAAATCCACTTTTTTTTTCTCCTTCTTTTAACCTACCGATATTTTATCCAGATTTCAAGTTCAGCAATATTTTTGTCATGTAGTTTCACCATGCTTGTTTATTTTTTTGTTTACAATCATGTGAAAAACTGTGAATAAATATCATTGTTTCAATTTGATAAGACTTCATAACCTCTGTATCGTGGATGCACGGAAAGCAAGTTGTGTTTCAAGTTTCATAATCAATATGGTTGTGAGTGTTTTTGATGTCCCGCATACATCAGTGACATATATGTCCGGCATACATCAGTGACATATATGTCCCAGGCACATCAGTGGGGTCGCGACCCACGGGTTGAGAACCGCTGCTCTTAATGATGAAATCATCATTTCTAAACTAATCAACGCCAATTCCCGTCCACAACCCCAACATGCACACACACACAAGAATACAAACACACCAACACATTCACACACACATTCACACACACACTCACACACATACATACACACACACATTCACAAGATGATGATTGATAGGATTACTGTTTATAGCGCTCGTGTCCATGGTATTCTAACATGTTCAAAGCGCTCGTGTCCATGGTATTGTAACATGTTCAAAGCGCTCGTGTCCATGGTATTGTAACATGTTCAAAGCGCTCGTGTCCATGGTATTCTAACATGTTCAAAGCGCTCGTGTCCATGGTATTCTAACATGTTCAAAGCGCTCGTGTCCATGGTATTGTAACATGTTCAAAGCGCTCGTGTCCATGGTATTGTAACATGTTCAAAGCGCTCGTGTCCATGGTATTCTAACATGTTCAAAGCGCTCTGATGTCATAAATTCTATTTAAAGAAAACAGTCTTCAAATGTCTATTAAATTATTTTTTTAAAATCATTTTTAATTTCCCTCAAAGATTGAGGCAAACTGTTCCATAATTAAGGCACAATAGCTTCAAAAGAGCGTACTCTGTGTCCATCCACACTGGCAAGTCTCAGAAGGGACTGTGTTGAAAAGTGCAGCCTCTTTAATGATACATGTTTGGAAATAAGCTGTTTAAGATATTCAGGGTTAGAGCCTCCCATACAGCTGTACGCCAGGGACAGAATTTTGTGGTCAATGCGCTCACTCACACGAAGTGAGTGCGGAGATCTTTAAGAACCGTATTGATGTGGTCAGACATACGTGACACACACACATATACACACACACTTACATATTCACACACACACATACATATTCCCCACACACATTCACACACATACACATTCACACACGCACACTCACACAGACTGCTGTATTTCCTGCCCACGAAAATTACGCTACAGCGTTTTTTGGCCGGAGGACTATTGCCAATATCGCCGATTCCAGAACGTCCGATAGAAAAAATATTTGCGAAGATTATATAAATTTCCTTTATTTTGTTTCTATGAGACTCTATGATTTTCTTTACACGTTAATACAATAGATTTGAATATATTTTTGAAGTTTCTAGAAAGTTCCGAATGAGTCTAGTCTAGAGCGTTCTAAATTGTTTTTTTCCTTATAATACCCAAAAGCTGTACAAGAGCGCTTATGTGACAACGCAAACTTCTTTGTAAATTGTTTCATCTTGGCCAAACTTGGTAAATTCTAGCATCTTGGCCAAACTTGGTAAATTGTTGCACCTTGGCCAAACTTGGTAAATTGTTGCATCTTGGCCAAACTTGGTAAATTGTTGCATCTTGGCCAAAATTGGTAAATTGTTGCATCTTTCATATTTACAAGTGGCAGCATCGTTGTTTAATTGCAATCTATTTAAACGGAAGTTGTTTTGAAAAATCTAACAAGAATTAGGAAGTCAGCAGAAGTGGAAGGTATCCAAGGGCAAGCTACTCTGTTTTACACTATTTAGACGTAACGAATATAGTAACGTTCTTTATGAAACAACTGTTAGTATTGCTTTGGCTTTAGCTATTGCCAAGTGTGGGAAATATTTACAAACGGCAGCATTGTTGATTAGTCGCAATCTGTTTCAAAAGTCGTTGTTTCGACAGGAGGAAGACATTTTTTATTTCCGCTTTCGATAAAAGTTTAACTATATAATCGAATTCAATGGAGGGCCCCCTGATTGGCAATCCCAATTTAGACAGTGTTCTAAATCTCAGATCTGGAATTCCGTGGACGAGAATTTTATTCCCAAAGCAATATACCGTTATGCTCAGAAATTACGCCATTTCTTGTTTATTTTCTTCCATCATGCTCGTTATATAAGCACGAACTCCCCCCACCCCCACACAAAAAATACGCCCCTGACCGACACCTACCCTGTATGTAAACGGCACTGGAGACGTACTGTCGAATACAATCACGGACAAATGTGTTGCCTATAGTACACTTCAAGCAAGATACCTCAACACGACGCGCACGGCCGGCCTTAGGCCATTTTAGCCTATGCGGCCGCAATGGGCCCCACACTTTCATAGGCCCCGCCCCGAATTTATTTTCTAATACAAAATCTTAATTTTCACTTATTATCCTTATTCCTACCCAGAAAGGGCCCCGCGCAATCCGTTTCGCATAGGGCCCCGCAATTGTTAGGGTCGGCCCTAACGACGCGTCTGGATTGTTGTAGTGATGAAGATTGTTGCAGTGGATACGCAAATATTGTAAATTGTGGTAATGGATTTTTGTAATAGACAAATGTAGATTTTCGTACAAGAAAAAGATAAGACAACTCCTAAAAATTATCCCGATCGTAATCTGGTGCACAAATCGACATAAGACCCGATCTTAACATTCTGAGTAAAACGGTATGTGAATAATATTTACAACGTTAACCGCACAAAAGCAACTGCAGGATGCCCTAATGAATTCTTTGGGCATGCAGTTTATAATGCGGGCCCACGAGTTCAGCACGGGCAGTCGAGTCTATGTCACACGTTTTCGTCAACTGAACTGTCACTGAAACATTATATCATGATATATGCATGTGTAATTGATATTGAATTTTTCTTTTTATAACAATTTTTTTTTAACACAAGAGACGAGATAGCAGGCAACCCGACATTATAATGTATAAATGAACGCCCAGTAGATCTGAAGGCCCAGTAGATCTAAAGGCCCAGTAGATATAAAGGCCCAGTAGATCTAAAGGCCCCTATCTGCGTGTGTTGTCGCCCTACGAAGGTCACCCGTTCATCCCGTTCCTTTTTAAAACTTCAGGATCAATTTATCCCAAAAGTCCGGACTTATGCGGGATGAATTGCTACCATCCGCTACCAATTTCTCCCGTCCACATATTGTTACGGACGCACACGCAGGCTGTGACGACATGACATGGGACATTTCAATGCTAATTGGTCGCACGGTGCGCACCTGCCGGCATCGCGCGAAGGACGGCGCGACATAAGTTGTATGTCTGGGCAAGATGTTGCAAGTTAATTACCTATAATTGCCTCCCCTCTTTTATTTCCAGGGAGATGAACAAGGACCGACCGATGACGGGGTTGGGGGGCGGGGACTGCAGGGGTGGGGACTGGTAGTACGTGGGGGTACGGGCGGACAGAAAAAGTGGGGTGGAGGAATAAAAGGCGGCTTTCTTTTATGCCATCGAGTGGAGCCCACAACTACGGACACTCGGTGTTCTGTCGCGCAGTGTTGGCGGGCATAAAATGAGTCGCGTGAAATATCATCGTGATGTAGCTAGTAGCATTTTAAGTTGTTAAAAAAACGACATGATTTGTTGAAGTTGGTGGTGGAAGGAATATGAGATGAATGAAGTGGTGAGTTGGTGTGGATGGAAGTGTGATGCGGGTTTTTTTAGGTGAATAATTCAACAAGGTAAATGGTGTATGAGCTGTTGCTGAGAGATTGTTCATAATAAGCTAATGATATCTCAAATTATAGTCCAGTCCGGCGTGTAGACTTTGATGACCTCAAGTTTGGTTCAACGTCGAGTTGCATGGTAGTGTCCTCCTCCCTCCCCTTTGTTTTAATAACTGTCAACACCAATGAACTGGCCGTTTTTGGCAGTTCATTGTACAACCACTGCTTCTATTAAACTTACCAGAACGCTCAAAATGGACACGGAAAATTTTCGCTTCGATTCTAGAAACGGCTTCCCTCATAAGACTATAAAGAAGGCGTATACCAGAAATAGGAGATATACGAGACCTATGAAGACGTACATGACTTACGTAATTGTCGGATTAATACGTTTGCCTTTCTATACTTATTATGTATTCGTGTGCTGTATGTCAATAGAGTTTTCATTTCTATACTTATTATGTATTCGTGTGCTGTATGTCAATAGAGTTTTCATTTCTATAAGTTTGATTTGTATTTATATAAAATTTGTTAGTATAATTATATTGTTACTTTTAGTTAGCACTTGTCTCCTCTATAATATAAGCCCCGTCAGTCCAAACTATTCTCAAAGTGGCACCGCCCACTTGGTCAAAAAAGCACACAACAAACTCAGTCGGGTCAATGTCCTAAGACTAACAGACTTTGTACCCGTAATCAATTGTCTGGAACATTCCATTACTAATGATAGTCTCTAAGTCTTAATTGAATCTGCGATGCTGAATATAATGCATCCCTTTGGGTGGGGTGGGGGGTGAAGGATGGACATCGAAAACGAAAGGTTTAATTTAAAATGAACAGGCATATATAACAGGCAGGTTTATCTGAAGTCTGAACACGTGATAATATATATATAGTCTAAAGCAGTGGCCAGCAAAGCATTAGTCGAAAGAGCCAGAGATCAGCAGCAGGACGATTAAAAAATTTTTGAGAGCTAAATTTCTTTTCAAGAACCTGTCAAGAACCATGTTTTCGGAGTCAAACCCGATTTGTGGCCGACTGGCCGAGCCGCCCTCAGGTCGCTAAAGAGCCGCATGCGGCTCACGAGCCGCGATTTGGCGACAACTGTTCATTTAGAGACCACCAATTGAAACCCGATATCATATTTTCACATATAAAAGCCAATATGATATGTTTGCATATGAAAGCCAATATGATATGATCACGCTACATAACACACCAATGGCCCAAGACATAGAAGACATGCATCACAGATAATAAATCTCTTTCTATAACGTTTGAATGGCTGTAACGCTGTGTGCAATAGGCGTGCAAAATAAAATTCTCAGACGTTAAGAACTAATTGGGATTCTTACAAATTGCACTGCTTGAATGCAAGTTTAGCCATGTAACTTTAGAAGATGGGTGTCGAGCATGGATATTCACGAGTAATTGGTGCGCACCGAATGGTGTATTTTTTTGAGCTCTGTGTTTCTTGTGCGATGAAAGTTTTTTTTCGCCATGACGCAGGTGACGTAATATATATAAAGAAATATAATATATATATCATGTAGCCGTTAACAAACTAAAGCAGGTCATGAGAACTATAGCGTTTAATTGTAGAGGTACAATCCGTAGAACACGTTTTCACACTCAATATCAAAGCCACCACGCTCCCTAAAACACAGCTCAAAACGTACAAGGAGCCCCGAGTTCAAATTTCACCTGACTCGTGTAGTCACAATTTGTGTCCCCGTCATGAGCTGTTTTTTCAGTTCCCCTTGGGACAGGCATACCCAGCTCAGTGTTGGGACAGACCCACCCAGCTCAGTGGTGGGACAGACCTACCCAGCTCAGTGGTGGGACAGACCCACCCAGCTCAGTGGTGGGACAGACCCACCCAGCTCAGTGGTGGGACAGACCCACCCAGCTCAGTGGTGGGACAGACCCACCCAGCTCAGTGGTGGGACAGACCCACCCAGCTCGGTGACTCTGAGCACGCCTGGCAGAAAACATCGTGCCACAGGAGCGTGTTTTCTTTGCCCCATAGGTGGCACCCTGCAACATAGGTGGCACCCTGCCACATATAAAAAAAAATGATACATACATACGGCACATTGCCACTTCTATATATATCTCTTATATATAGTACACTTCTGGTATGACTCGTGGGCTGCTTCCTAATTTACTGCTTCCATTTCCGGTTCCTTTCTATTTAGTGAATTTGGGATTGAGAGTATACTATAAATAATTCTATATTTGTTTCAAAAAAAGTATGGTTCATTAATGAGTTCAAAGCGCGCAAAATATACTTCCCGATAACTACGCTAAATGATATATTTTTTATATATAAAAGCAACTGCGTTTGGCGCGTAATAATTTCTTTTCGGAAAATGAAATCGTCTCAGTGTAAGTATAGTTAAAAAAATATTCGGTTTAAAAGTCGTTGAGACATCAAAATATTTGATATAATTCATGGGCGTGAAATAAAAAATGTGCAAGGTGTAGCTTGAGTTAATGTCTTGTCAAGTAACTTTAGTAGAAGTTCAAGGGCTATATCTAGTAGATGGGAAGTTCGCGCAATGTTTGGCGGGCTATATCTAGTATATATATCTATCTCCATGACACAATTTTATGTAGCTGTGACGTAGTGTCTATAGTCTGTCATTTTTAGTGCATGCTACTCGTTTTACAGTCTGAGCACTGAGTGATAAGGTTGTATTTTATTTCAGCAGCGAACTGCGGTGTTATGCGTTTCAGTTATAGCACGAGCAGACGATAGAGAAGCTTGTCTTAAAGTTTACGTTCTTCACGAAATAAGACGTTTGTTCACGTCATCAGATAACGACGTGTGAACGTGTGAACGAAATTGACGTGTGAAACCAATCATTACGGATGCGGCCTTGGGAAGTTCACACATTGCGGCCGCCATTGTTTTAAGAGGGTCATTTGTAGTGTAAAAATAATTTACGTAACTATTGCGATAACCTTAAAATATAATCTCCACTTTATTATATATATAGTTTTTACTGATCATTTCAGCATTTTTTTAATTTAAAAGACAACAAACAAAAACAAAACATAAAGCATTTCTGGACACGTGTATCGTATTAACTGAAAGACGGCGCCACATTTGTTTTTGACGGAAGACGCCATTTTTGCTTCAGCTATGCGCATGCATACGCTCAAAGCAGATGCTGTTTTAAGAACAGTCATTGCTGCTAAGGTCAGCAATGTATATCTACATTAGAAGAAAACAATAAATATATGACTTTGGACTTGATGTTTAAATCATCATGAGTAAACGAATGCACCCAACGGATTTAAGTAATGGAGAAAAATGGCCGCCATAGCTTTCTTCTTCTTCTATATATCAAGGGCTCACGATCAATTTATTGATCATTATGGCACCTATGAATGTAGATGGGATTTGCAATGTTTCTGTGCCTGGTGTTGACGCATTGCTGCCGCCAATGTTTGGCGGGCTATATCTAGTAGATGGGACATCAGAATATTTAATATAACATATTTAACATATGGTTACTTGCTAAGAATGGCCCTAAAAGATGTTGTTTAATTACTAGAAATGGCCGCTGTTGTCGGTTACTTGCTAGGAATGGCCGCCATAGTTGTTGGTTACTTGCTAGGAATGGCCGCCATAGTTGATGGTTACTTGCTAGGAATGGCCGCCATAGTTGTTGGTTACTTGCTGGGAATGGCCGCCATAGTTGATGGTTACTTGCTAGGAATGGCCGCCATAGTTGTTGGTTACTTGCTAGGAATGGCCGCCATAGTTGATGGTTACTTGCTAGGAATGGCCGCCATAGTTGTTGGTTACTTGCTAGGAATGGCCGCCATAGTTGTTGGTTACTTGCTGGGTTGAAAGTATCGCCATAAATTTGTTTTAAAAAAGTAACATTCCCATTTTTTTCGTAACACGTTTATCTCTCTCTCTCTCTCTCTCTCTCTCTCTCTCTCTCTCTCTCTCTCTCTCTCTCTCTCTCAGTCTCTCTCTCTCTCTCTCTCTTTCTCTCTCTCTCTCTCTTTATCTCTCTCTCTCTCTCTCTCTCTCTCTCTCTTCTCTCTCTCTCTCTCTCTCTCTCTCTTTATCTCTCTCTCACCCAAACAGACACTCTCACTCTTTCCCTCTTCCACTCTAATTCTCTCACTGTCCTTTCTCCGTCTATCTACGTGCCTACTTACTCCCTCCACCTTATATCTATCTACTTGCCTCCATCCCTTTACTTTTCTCCTTCCCCTTATCTCCCCTCCCCGCTCCCTTTACCCCCGTCCCTAATCCCACGTGTAGAGTGTGCCACCACCACACAACTTTATCAGCACCCCGCACCACACCTTGTTATCGTTCGATCAGCTTTCACACATTAAATTGGTTTTTCGCGTTTTTTCTTCTTTTCTTCAAGTCCCTCTCAGGTAAGAACTATAACTTTAATGTCTCACAGCATAAATGGGGGGGGGGGGGGGGGGAAGGGGGGGTAGAGAGAGAGAGACGAACCAAACCGAATCTGTTTCCCCTGAAGTTCGTCGAACAAGCAACAACATATTTGTGTACATCAAAGGCTTGAGATTTTCTTTACTAGTTTTTTTTTTCTTCTAAGGTCTAGACTATTCGTCCCACCCCCCCATCCCCTTTTCCCCCCACCCCGAGTGGTTCTAAGTCTTCAGCTGTTTAGTCATATCGACACAAAATTACTTGCTACAGTGCATTTACATTTTTTAAAAAATATTTCAATTTTAAGTATTGGAATTTTTTTATCGTGTTCGAAGCAGGTGATTTTAATTCGTCACATCTAGAACACCCAATGCTATCTTCCCCACTTCTTTAGATGGATAACTTCCACTTCAAGATTTAGAACCGCTCCCATGAAAAATAGAGATGTCCTTCCACTTACCTCTTTACAGGTGACACGAAAAAATTAAAAGAATTTAAAAAAAAAAAAAATTATATATATAAAAATAAATATGTTTAATTGAAATGCAAACGTACAAAATGTTGAACTCCAGTATAGCCTCCTTTTTCTTTCCTTAGCTTTCGCGGCAATATCTGGCCTCGTCTCAATCTTGGATCCCAATCTCGTCAATCATCTTAAATGCCATTTTCTCTCAATGTTACCTGAAAATTACGAGCTTTTGACGAACGGCACGTCAAACATCAAAGTCGAGGTGGTTATCCAGGCTCCAGACATGAGATCTACGCCTCGACAGCTGCTACCTACTGATATCTCTCATCTACAGCTGAAGGTTGACTTCGTCGTTTGTTTGTTTGTTTGTTGGTTTTTTTTGGGTTTTTTTTGTACTTTTTAAATATGTGTATTAAATTCATCCTGTTTGTTTAACGATACGTACGACGCATTGAGTCTTGCAATTACGCAATATAATTTGTAAACAAAAAATTGTGTGGCATGACATCTCATAATTCATTTTATATGATGACAAGTGAGTGTTCATTTGCCGATCGCGCTCACAACGAGAATGTTTTCGTCAAAACCAAAACATTTTTTGTTATGTAGTCATAAATGTAAGAATTAACTAAACCATCTTTTAAGTTTCGTGGTAAAAAAAATTGTTATCGTAACGATCGGTGTCGTATCTTTCCCATCCTGGTCGTATCCAAAGATTGACATCTTTTTAAGATAAAATATTTTTAGTTTCATTTAGCTTACATTTAGTTTTATTTAACTTACATTTAGTTTGATTTAGCTTCATTTAGCTTACATTTAGTTTCATTTAGCTTACATTTAGTTTCATTTAGCTTACATTTGGTTTCATTTAGCTTACATTTAGTTTCATTTAGCTTACATTTATTTCATTTAGCTTACATTTAGTTTCATTTAGCTTACATCTAGTTTCATTTGGCTTACATTTAGTTTCCTTTAGCTTCATTTATTTCATTTAGCTTATATTTAGTTTTATTTAACTTACATTTAGTTTCATACCAATCGCTAGTAAGTTTTCTATTAGTATTTATTTAATTCAGTTAAAAGTACAAAAATATGGGTTTTTTTTTAAAAGATCTACTGGATCTATACATGAACATTTCATGTTTACCCATTGGGTATGGAGCCAGGGCCGGCCCTAACAATTGCGGGGCCCTATGCGAAACGGATTGCGCGGGGCCCAGTCTGGGTAGGGGTAAGGATAATAAGTGAAAATTAAGATTTTGTATTAGAAAATAAATTCGTCTTTGCATTTTATTCATTCTTTACTAAGTACAAAATCACGATCAAATTAACTTGACTTTACGAGCCTTGCGTGTAGCGAAGTCATACAGTATATCATCAAAATTCTGTTTCCTATAATACATAGATCACGCTCAATAGCAAGAATTGCCAAATTGTTCAATCTATCTTGCTGAATTGTTGACCTCAAGTAATTCTTGACTAGTTGAGGCGCGAGAAGCTTCTTTCACCAGACGCCACAGTTACGGGTATTGTTAAAAATATGCTGAGTGCAACAAAGTAGTTTGGGAAAGCAGTGTATCTGTCATTAGTGGACAGATAAGCCAAAATTTCTACCGGGGTTTTGGCGGTATTTGGTAGAATATGCCTTAAAGATTCCATTTCATCTGCTAATTCTCGCCCACATATATATATCTGCTTCAGTTTTAATTATCGCATCATTAGTCTCTTCAGCTAATTCATCGAGTGCGTCACAAATTTCAGGCAATTGATAACGAAGTGCTTTAAAACTATCTACATTCCCACCTTGTTTCACACAGAGGTCTTACAGTCAGATTGGAAACATGCTTTCTAAATAATGACCATCTCTTTGTAGATGCTGAAAAGATAGTGTACACGCGTTGTATAGTTCCAAAATAGGTTAAGGCATCAGGGCATGTTTTGACCATGTCTGCTACCACCAGATTGTAATTATGATACGCACATGGAGTAAAAAATGCTCTGCTGTTAATATTTAAAAGCCGTTTTTGAACTCCATAATGGACGCCTTTCGTGTTCGCACCATTATCATAACCTTGTCCTTACATCAGTTTCCCTAAATGACGAGTTTAGAGATAAAGCACTCGAGCAGCTACTTTTTTTTTTCAATTTTATTTAATTGTCGTAATCACTTGAAACAATGACGTAATAGATTAAAAACACTGTAAAAACATAAAAACAGAATAAACACGCTGACCTATACATGATTATAAGTTATAATGGTTTAATTTAATAATTTACACCTAGAATTAGCGCGGGGCCTATGAAAGTGCGGAGCCCACTGCGGCCGCATAGGTTGCATTGGCCTAAGGCCGGCCCTGGGTGGAGCACATTAAAGAAAATGAGAAGATAACTTTTTTTTACACCCTTTTCCGTTTTTGCCGGGCCCGGGTTTGTGCCGGGTGTGCTAATACTCCGCATTTCAGATAATCCATGTCAGTACCCGGCTCTGCCCAAATGTAAACATCACGTGGTTTATTATAAACTTTATATAGTTGAAGGTTCTCGATCTTGACCCAAGTCAAAATACATCTACTCTATTATCCAGAGGCATTTTATGAAACTACTTCCCATTTCAAGCTGGCAACGTGCAGTAGCCAGTCCAAAAAAAAAAAAGAACAAAGAATGCCACCACAATACTACAAAGACGACATCATTGCTATGTGTCCTCATTATTTCGAACGGCCATTTTCTTCGCCTTTGAAGAGCGATTGTCCATTTTGTCGCTAATGTACCTGGCTGAAAGCTGACGGTAAAAATTGAACAATATCCGTACCTACGGACGTCTGATAGCCATCTACGTCACAGGACGGAAGTGAGAGAGCAAACGAGTGCTGGCAGACGATAAGGTTCCGACACAACAAAATACTCGTGTGGTAAGGGTGCTGTCAAGTAGTTCTCTCTATCAGAGTCGAGAACAGGGCACGCAAGTAACAAAATGAAAATACGGGGAATACTATTCTTAATTTTTCCCATGAAAATTCCAATTACAGATCAATTGTCGAATGTTTTACAGGCTTATAAACAGGCAATTTTGTTCAATATGTTTTGTAAACATTACTTTTGATTACTTTACGAGCACCTGAACTTTTAGAGTAGGACATTAAAATTGACGTCATGAGGTATTAAACTATAAACATTATTTGTTTTCCAAGTTTGTAAGAATTGACCAACGCGCCCCTCCGGCGATGACCAAATCTAAATGATCACTAATTAAGTCATTCTTCTCACTAAAAGAGTTCATTAATGCCTGATTTCTACGCTAGAGAAATACTTTAGATGTCTTGTGTTTAAATTTTTATAATTGTAAAATGTTGTCTCGGTTATAAACATGTATTTATTTATGTGCTGAAATTGAATATGTACAATGCAATAAAACAAAACATGTCCATTTATTTGGTCAATGAAGAGTCTTAACTTATTTTAAATCATTGATACAAAGTTTCCATTGGTAGAAATCTAAGAACGCTGTGACTTTAAGATAGATGTATCTCCAGACATTGTTCAATGTTGTGACTTTAAGATAGATGTATCTACAGACATTGTCAATGATGTGACTTTAAGATAGATGTATCTCCAGACATTGTCAATGATGTGACTTTAAGATAGATGTATCTCTAGACATTGTCAATGATGTGACTTAAAGATAGATGTATCTCCAGACATTGTCAATGATGTGACTTTAAGATATATGTATCTCCAGACATTGTTCAATGATGTGACTTTAAGATATATGTATCTCCAGACATTGTCAATGCTGTGACTTTAAGATAGATGTATCTCCAGACATTGTCAATGATGTGACTTAAAGATAGATGTATCTCCAGACATTGTTCAATGCTGTGACTTTAAGATAGATGTATCTCCAGACATTGTCAATGATGTGACTTTAAGATAGATGTATCTCCAGACATTGTTCAATGCTGTGACTTTAAGATAGATGTATCTCCAGACATTGTCAATGATGTGACTTAAAGATAGATGTATCTCCAGACATTGTCAATGCTGTGACTTTAAGATAGATGTATCTCCAGACATTGTCAATGCTGTGACTTTAAGATAGATGTATCTACATACATTGTCAATGATGTGACTTAAAGATAGATGTATCTCCAGACATTGTCAATGATGTGACTTAAAAATAGATGTATCTCCAGACATTGTCAATGCTGTGACTTTAAGATAGATGTATCTCCAGACATTGTTCAATGCTGTGAATTTAAGATAGATGTATCTCCAGACATTGTCAATGATGTGACTTAAAGATAGATGTATCTCCAGACATTGTCAATGATGTGACTTAAAGATAGATGTATCTCCAGACATTGTCAATGCTGTGAATTTAAGATAGATGTATCTCCAGACATTGTCAATGATGTGACTTAAAGATAGATGTATCTCCAGACATTGTCAATGCTGTGAATTTAAGATAGATGTAGTTTTGATGCCCACGGCCAGCTCCGACTTCGTTGCCACCGCGTGCCCATGCCTTAAGATGGCACTGCTTTTCTCCAATAATTTTCACCACTGAGTACGTAGCAGTGGCGTAGATAGTGTTATTACCCCCCCCCCCCCCACACACACACACTCCTTCCCCGGGACTAACATCTAAAATATAGTAACATGTTTGTAAACACAAATTCTTACTATATTTTTTCGATTCTTATCTGGGAGTAGTAAAACTGTTGACGAGAGTTATTCCACTTTATGAATCCAACTTGTAATTCCCATTTATAATGTTAATTTTGGAATGTGTCGATAATGCGTATCCGGAAATTTGATCGAAAGAAATTTCGTCGACGGAAAATTGATCGACGGAAATTTGGTAGAATCTTTTTTTTTTTTAGTTTACACGTTAAAATTTTGCGTAAAATTTCATTTTGGACGCATAATTTTGTTTTACTGTATAGTATAGTGCGTTCAAAAAGAAATTTGAAGAAAATTCTAATGTAAATATTCAACCAAATTTCCGTTCGATCAAATTTCCGGTAACCTGGACAATTTCGTGGGTTAAAATGGAGAAAGGTTCTA
Organism: Omphiscola glabra; assembly: GCA_964017045.1. Classification (NCBI taxonomy): domain Eukaryota; kingdom Metazoa; phylum Mollusca; class Gastropoda; family Lymnaeidae; genus Omphiscola; species Omphiscola glabra. The sequence continues at coordinate 21,517,615 of OZ024795.1, forward strand.
TCCGCTGACCGTTAAATCAAATTAAATTGCCAAAATCTTTCAATATAAAGCACGATGCCTCTAAAAGAGTGAGTCTCCTAGAAGCGTTAGGCCCCCTAGAAGCGTTAGGCCTCCGAGAAGTGTGAGGCCCCCTAGAAGCGTTAGGCCCCCTAGAAGCGTTAGGCCCCCTAGAAGCGTTAGGCCTCCTAGAAGCGTGAGGCCCCCTAGAAGCGTTAGGCCCCCTAGAAGCGTTAGGCCTCCTAGAAGCGTGAGGCCCCCTAGAAGCGTTAGGCCCCCTAGAAGCGTTAGACCCCCTAGAAGCGTTAGGCCCCCTAGAAGCGTTAGGCCAACCTAGAAGCGTTAGGCCCCCTAGAAGCGTTAGGCCCCCTAGAAGCGTGAGGCCCCCTAGAAGCGTGAGGCCCCCTAGAAGCGTTAGGCTCCCTAGAAGCGTTAGGCCCCCTAGAAGCGTTAGGCCCCCTAGAAGCGTTAGGCCCCCTAGAAGCCTTAGGCCCCCTGGAAGCGTTAGGCCCCCTAGATGCGTGAGGCCCCCTAGATGCGTGAGGCCCCCTAGAAGCGTTAGGCCCCCTAGAAGCGTTAGGCCCCCTAGAAGCGTGAGGCCCTGGGCCCATGCCTTAATTAAGACGGCACTAGATCTGTCTCCGGACACTGTTCAACGCTTTGCGGATAAAGAAAATATCTTTCTTTTCGTAGCCCTTTTAACCAACAGGGTTTAAGTGTTAGGGTTAGGGTTAGAGTTAACTGGGTGTGGAGGAGCTGAAAGTGAAATCCTCATACGAACATTAAACGGATATCTACTGTGAGCTTTACTTGTAAAAATTCTCATAGTGTAAAAACTTTGGACCAATCAGAGACCACGTTGAAACCACAACTGGATCACCACCTACGTCACTACGGCCTTCCCTTTTCTGCATCAATAACTTGTGATGACGTGTGTTCTGGTGAACCTTGCGAGTTTTTTTAAAAATTATGAATTATCTTCTACTCATCATTGATTATAATGATGCCGATTGTGCCGCGGGATGATGAAGGGTGTGCCGCAAGATGATGACAGGTGTGCCGCGCGATGATGCCGGGTGTGCCGCGGGATGATGCCACGCGTGCCGCGACTTATAAATACAAGATGATGAAAACACTGTGTATGTATACATAGGCACAACATATGTACAAAAACTGTGTTGCCTATTAGCAAGCTGTCAAACACTGGACTAAAGAAATAGGTACAGTACTGACAGCTGATATAAATCAATACAGCGCTACGATACTGGTACAACTATGTTGTTTCATTTATAAATGTATGTAATTGCATAATTAGTTGGATCAAGGATCATGGCGCTTCATTGCTTTATATTACACAGCATTGCATAGGATCCTGGGCGGCCGCTGGGGTCTAAGCTGTATCCAAAAAGCTGGTGGTCTGGAGTTCAATCCACACAAGCAAAAACATCACCAGCACACGGGTGGATGTGACTAGTTAACCTCCAACAGAAGGCAAACCCCGAAGAGGGGGGTTTCGTAGGCGGATAACAACGAAAATTCCGGCAACTCCCGCGACGCCGCTGGGGCTACGCTGTATCGTCCAATTACCGACCTGTTTACTCTTACGATTTTGGCGTACAATGTACGATTTTGACGTGTCTACAATATCTTTATTGTATGTAATTTTTTTACTATTAAGATAAATGTATTGAATGATTCTGTAACGCTTTTGTACGATTTTAAGAGTTTGAGGGTAAACAGGTCTGCAAATATGATGTCTGGTCTAAATATCTATGCTCTATTTAAACACAGGGTGTCGATTGACTTAATGAAGGTGGTATCGGTATCGTTGTAAACATCAAGTTGCTAGACCGAGTTGTTTATTTTTGAATTATTTCAGCACGATTCTTCTTCTTATCTTATATCACTGTAACATTATCGATGATCCACATCTCTTAAACAAAGATAGATACTCCAAGATATACGACTCTGATTGCCAATTTCAGAAGGAAAAAATCACTGACTGCGTCACGACCCCGTTAATTAAGGGTTGATAGACGTTGATTAGGTTGATTAGGTTGTGTTCTTGTTGAAACACGGTACTTGTTTATGTTGAAATATAAAGGTTTGAGCAACGAACAAACATTTTCTCAACGTAACATAGGTGTTGCTGAATGATGCATTCAGTGGCGTAGGAAGGGGGGCGAAGGGGGTGGGGTCCGTCCTCGTGGCACTTTTTTTGTCTTTTTTATGAAAGGTTTGAAGAGCGGCATTATTGTCCCACGGCAAAAAGTTTGTACCGCCCCGGTACAATAATGGCTGCATTGTTATTTACATAATGTTACAACTGTCAACATCCACGATTCAAGGGGACAGTTCTAACGACTCCTTGGCTCCTTTGTCACTTTAGTATGGGTACTCGACAGATCAGTATCGAACAATATATAGCATTCGATGTATTATCGTAAACGAATCCGCCGGGGCATTTTAAAGACGACTTCGACTATTGCGTTGTGGCAGGTCGTAAACCAGTAAGGGCGGGTAACTCAATCCTGGCAATGCCGTTATCCGGACCGCTGTGCAGTGAGTGCCCCTGAAAGAGTAGTCCATTTTTTTTTCCTTCTAAAAAAAATCTAAATTTTGCGTAATAACAGTAGCACTGGACACGCAACGGCGTCATTGGTGTTGTTATCTGGAGTCGGAGACAGGGCAGGGGTGTATCCTAGGAAAGTTTTTTTTTGGGGGGGGGGGGGGAAGGGGGGTGAGTTTGTTGCAATTTACATGTGAAAGTCATGTAGCTTTTTCGTAATTACGTTTTTTGAGAGAAAGAGAGAGAACGAAAGAGAGTTGGGGATGTATATTCAAAGAGAGAGTGTCAGATTTTGGGGCCCGGGGGGGGGGGCACAAAGAGAGTGAGGGAGGAATGGTCAAAGAGAGATGGGGAGGGTCAGAGAGTGGGTGAGGTGCAAAGACACAACACCGACACGACACAACAATAGAGATGTTACTAAAAAAAATTCCAGATTGTCAAAAACAACAGTAATTACTTATACTTATATAACACATCAAACAAAAGGCATGTGCGACTGTAAAATATCACTAATCCATTGACCAGTGCTCGTGGCGATATTCATCATTGGCACGTCATGATAATGAAACGGAAGTTACATCCAGATGTCACACCCCACCCCATCCGGTTTCTTTGAATGAACATATTCGACCAATAGGCATAGGAAAACAGAATTTTTAATTTTTCGTTGACTTTAAACATTCTTGATGATCGTACTCAGTTAAGGGCCACTGGGTCACTGGGCCAGTGTTTTTTTTTTTTTAGTCGATGTGAGTCATGTTATAAGAAAATATTAATTTCTATAACCAATATTAATATCTATAACTATGACTATCCAAATGTTATTGGTTTTTTATTTGAATCATTTTGTTTCGCTAATTAAAATCTAAAATTGTCTTTTCATTGAATTGTTCACACATTAGTCTATACGTTCACTCCAAGTTTAAATTCTTTTCAATGGGACAACGTGTCTACTCCAAAACCCATTTTAAACCCCCACACTAACTCATGATTTCTTAAAAACAGCGTTACATCTAAATCTAGGTCAAATATTTCAGAATTAAAAAAACTTCTCAGACAAGGACTAGTGGCGTTTTGAGGCTACCTGGTTAGTGGGGAAAGAAATGGCGGCAATGGAAACAAATTACGAGATCAGTCATATATTTTGTAGATTTAAGGACAAAAAGTACCACAACAAAAATACTAACAACTAACGCGAGCCTAAAAACTCACACTTTTCTACCATCTCCTTTATTTGTTTTGTTCCTTTATAATACTTTATATATTTAAGACTATACGTGGGGCACCTGCGCAGGATCCAAAAATCTCTTAATCCCCCGTTGCCATTAATCCCCCCCCCCACCTTTTCCCCCTCCTCGTGCCCTCGCCACCGCCCGAACATTTCCTTGGAATCTCATCATATCTCGAGAAGCGCCCGCAATGGCGCGTGTCCGATTGGCCAGGGAGCTCGCGCTTGCTCGTGGCCATCACGTGCACCTCGGCATCGGCGTTCATTTGTTCTGATTGACAGCCTGTGTAATGAACAACCTGGCCTTCGAACCGAAGGGCCAAGCTCTTCAGTCGCCACACAGACAAATGGTTCTCGTCTCAAATCTTGCCGACTCTATAGAAACTGCAAAAGTCATAGACGGGCATTTGGCGAGGCTAATAATGCCTTTGAGGATTTAGAAATATCTATGAGATAGAGAAACACGACCGTCGTGCCAAGAATGAGTCATGTGTGCAATACAAGGCAGATTTCATTTTTCATTACGGCTACTATAAGTTACCGTGTTTTCTGCTAGTTCTAAAAGTTTCTCAACCCTGAGTGCCAAAGCAAGCACCCACTAAACAACCCAACCAGGGCGCTTAAGAAAGCACCCAATAAACAACCACTCAGGGCGCTTAAGAAAGCACCCAATAAACAACAACTACTCAGGGCGCTTAAGAGTAGCAACCACTAAAAAACCACCCAGGGCGCTTAAGAAAGCACCAAATAAACAACCACCCAAGGCGCTTAAGAGTAGCAACCACTAAACAACCACCCAAGGCGCTTAAGAGTAGCAACCACTAAACAACCACCCAGGGTGCTAAAGAGTGGACAAAACATAAGTGGAAGAGAATAAATGCGCAATTTGAAGAAAAATCAAATCACATGTCGCACATTGGCTCTATGGATTGGTCTTGGATGACAGTTGGACATGGATGACAGTTGGACAAGGATGAAAGTTGGACAAGGATGACAGTTGGAAATGGATGACAGTTGGACATGGATGACAGTTGGACAAGGATGAAAGTTGGACAAGGATGACAGTTGGACATGGATGACAGTTGGACATTGATGACAGTTGGACATGGATGACAGTTGGACATGGATGACAATTGGACATGGATGACAGTTGGACATTGATGACAGTTGGACATGGATGACAGTTGGACATGGATGACAGTTGGACATGGATGACAGTTGGACATTAATGACAGTTGGAAATGGATGACAGTTGGACATGGATGACAGTTGGACATGGATGACAGTTGGACATGGATGACAGTTGGCCAAAGATGACAATTGGACAAGGATGACAGTTGGACATGGATGGCAGTTGGACATGGATGACAGTTGGACAAGGATGACAGTTGGACATGGATGACAGTTGGACATGGATGACTATATTTGGACAAAGATCACTATACTTCGGCTGGAGAAATTGGAGAACCCGTGGACTGTGGGCAGATTGTGTGAGAGCCTTTGGTCAGAGTTCAGCTGAACAAGGATGAATATGGTTGGACAAAGATGACTATAGTGGGATAAGGATGACTTTAGTTGGATTAGTATGTCTTTATTGGGACTAGGATGACTATTGTTGGACTAGGATGACTATAGTTTGACTAGGATTACTATAGTTGGGTTAGAAAAATTTGAGAACCTGTGGTAATGTGCGCATGTCGTTTGAGAGCCTCTGGTCAACTGTCCTGACCTGTATCACGTGTCTACTTAGAGGACCAGCTCAATATGTTTTGACGTCCTAGACTAGCGCGTGCGCCTGGCCACGTGCACCGCCCACTTTCTGACCACTGGTGTAAGGTGGCGGGTGGCGAAGACCTGCTGACAGGCGGAATGGCAGTTGAGATTAACACGTGGACAGCTGCGTCCCCGCGGACTGGTCAGCTGACAGCTCTCCCATAACAACTGACAAAATGAGAGATGAAATTGAAGTTTACTTTGTGGACGATTTAGTGGACATACAAATCTCAATCCGCAGTACATAAAATACCCTGCCCCGGGACATAAAATACCCTGTCTCAGGACATAAAATAACCTGTCTCAGGGCATAAAATAACCTGTCTCAGGACATAAAATACCCTGTCTCAGGACATAAAATACCCTGTCTCAGGACATAAAATACCCTGCCCCGGGACATAAAATACCCTGTCTCAGGGCATAAAATAACCTGTCTCAGGGCATAAAATAACCTGTCTCAGGACATAAAATACCCTGTCTCAGGACATAAAATACCCTGTCTCAGGACATAAAATACCCTGTCTCAGGACATAAAATACCCTATCTCAGGACAGAAAATACCCTGTCTCAGGACATAAAATACCCTGTCTCAGGACATAAAATACCCTTCCCCTGAGGATTTTTTCTTCTTTATGTTTCAAGCTTTCAGTATATCTCGCTCTCAATAAACAGCGACAAAAGATTTGACACTTGTTTCTATAGAAAACATGTCCGTTTATGTCACAGCACATGTCTACAGTTTTGTTAATTTAGACTATCTATAGAAAACATGTCCGTTTATGTCACAGTACATGCCTACAGTTTTGTTAATTTAGACTATCTATAGAAAACATGTCCGTTTATGTCACAGTACATGCCTACAGTTTTGTTAAATTAAACTATCTATAGAAAACTTGTCCGTTTATGTCACAGTACATGCCTACAGTTTATTAATTTAGACTATCTATAGAAAACATGTCGTTTATGTCACAGTACATGTCTACAGTTTTGTCAATTTATAATAGACTATCTATAGAAAACATGTCGTTTATGTCACAGTACATGCCTACAGTTTTGTTAATTTATACTATCTATAGAAAACATGTCCGTTTATGTCACAGTACATGCCTACAGTTTTGTTAATTCATAATAGACTATCTATAGAAAACATGTCCGTCTATGTCACAGCACGCGTGAACGGTTTTCTTTATTTAGACTATTTTGAAAAACTGGCTCGAAAGAATTATCCTAATGTAACAACTGGTTTGGTAGAAGCAGTAGCGCCGCCCGGGGCGGGTCAAGATCATTGGCACCCCTCCCCACGTACCCCCCTGTCATTAGTCGATAATAACGCCCATTAATATATGGAATATATAGTCCAGCCCCCTTCACACCAGACTTTCTACGCTAAGTTGGTAGAAGCGTCTACATTTAAATTTAAACTGAATTTAATACCCGGTTCGAGCGAATCTCACCAAACTGGTTCCGGCACACCAGTTGCGGTCATTCCAACAAGACCTTGACCCCGTGTACCCGATCTGAGGACTCTGATCGCATTGTAAACTCTCCTTGGTAACTGTTTATGTTGCACTGTCACGTCTGGTTTGAAACTCAAGGATTGTGTCTGATGTGTCGTAATGTGTCTGATGTGTCGTAATGTGTCTGATGTGTCGTAATGTGTCTGATGTGTCGTAATGTGTCTGATGTGTCGTAATGTGTCCATGAATTGTTCCAAATATAAAATAAGTGTCGAAAAAAAAATGAAATGATATTTTTAAAAAAATCAAATTGAAATATAAAAAAATTGCCATCACCAAGAAATTAACAATCAGCCACATTTATATGTGTTATATGGACATGGACACCTTTTCAACCAATAACTTCGCCCCCCCAGCCACATTTTGAGAAACACTGACCTTTAGGTTTAAACGCTCATAGCGCGATCGAGTGCACCAAGTTCATAGTATTACCATTAGCCTAATCATTTAGCATATTTTCACCTTTAAAATGTAACAAAAATGGTTATAAAATGACTCTAAAATATGTTGCAGACCAAGTTTCAGAAGGAGTGATAATGGAACATCCCCCCCCCCCCCCTTTTTCCTCTCTCTCTCTCTGCACCACAAATAATTATCAGCAGCCAATGAAACGGGTAGAAAATAGTGTCAGGTTGCGAGGGGTGGGTGGTGGGGATGGGTAATTATCCAGTAATTATGATTTCAACTCCATCATGAAAGACACTATTGTCATACATTTATGTTTTTGGAAAAAAATAATTAAAAACTAGAAGATGTGTTCGTAAATGTTTGTTGTTGTTCCTGACAATTGTGCATGTTAAACCTTCATTATTCTTTCACAGCCTTTGATCAGTCAAGTCAGACTTTGCTGCATGTAGTCCCCAGCCCGTTGTATCTACTTGATCTTCTAGCACTGACATCCCCCCGACCCCTGACTGCGTTGATGGTCTTTCCGTGACGTCTTAACTCCCCTTCTCGCCAGTGCTACCTCTGCCAAGGGAGACCCGAGGTATTAACTCCCCTTCTCGCCCGTGCTACCTCTGCCAAGGGAGACCCGAGGTCTTAACTCCCCTTCTCGCCCATGCTACCTCCGTCATAGGAGACCCGAGTGTTAAGGACTTCAATGTATATTGTGATTGCGTGTTGTTTAGAAATTACATGTGTTGCTGTATCTAAAATATGCTTAGTATTTTATGACGTATTTTGTTGTAAAGGGAAATGACGTATTATTGTTGTGTAGTTGTTGTGATGGAGTAATGGCATTTGACGATATAGTTGTGTTAATAAAGATACTGTATTCTAATAATCAATGGTTTGTGGAGTAAATATAATTAACCCCTAGACAAAACGTAGCCTTCGAACCTTTGGTATGTATCGGTTCGTAACACCGAGGTCTTAACTCCCCTTCTCGCCCGTGCTACCTCTGGCAAAGGAGACTCGTGTGTAACCCAAAAACTTAATTAATAGTAGCAGCCTACATTTCTGATATTTGACACCACCCCAATCTCATGGGTAGTGGTGGGGAAAGGGTGGCTGAGTGGGGGTGGGAACGTTTTGTATTAAAATTTTATAAGACCGTCTTCTGAAATTTGAACATTGTGTCAATCTGCCGCTAGCTTTGCTTAGCTGGCCCCCCACTAAACTATTGTAAGACGGGCTATTTCACGCAGTCCGCGCTCTCAACATGAGACGAGGTATAATCTCTCTCCCCCCCCCCCCCCCCGGGCAGCGCTCTACACATATCTCACTGACAGGCGTAGCGGAACGGTTAGGAACTGTTCGCACAACATGCCGGCCCGCCTGTCCACAGAAGCCAAACATATTGTCTACGTCTGATGGTATCAACAACAGGAGCAGGTGGGGCGTCATTTGTACTTGTCTCATTACGACAAGAAGAAGGCACGAGGAGGGGGTAGGAGGAGAGAGAGGCGGTGAGCACGGTCAGAGCTGGGGCTTGTCCAATTTTTTCCTTGAGTAAGACAGGGAACTTGTTCCTTGAGTAGAACACGATACACATTCCTTGAGTAGGACAGGGAACTTGTTCCTTGAATGGGACTGGGAACTTGAGTAGGACATTCTTAGATCAAGGTAAATTCATCATCTGCTAGATTCGTTTATTTTGTGCAGGTGATGTCTAAGGATGTTACTGAATAGTGCCTAGTGTTATTTCTCTAAACAGAGATCTATTTCTTTACATACTAATGCATTTCTATCTAAATATTTTGAATTTCTACATTCTGGCGTTGTTTTAAATGAACATTATCTAGAATATAACCTCATAAAAGATGCCTTTATTTCAGTAATTAATTTCCATAGCGGTACCTATTTATTTTTTATCGTCCTCATTTTTTCATAGTTGTCACAAATGTAGGTCTAAGGGAAATAACTTTTAAAATTTTTGCACTCTTGCTTACCAAAACAATTCTTGCCCTTGTTTTGTACATGGATTAAGAAAGTCTATATTTTAAACTAGGTCACTTGATTAAATAAAAGTTTTCAGAAAAGGGGTTTCAGCGGATAAGAATACAAACATAGTCTTGCAACAAAAGATTTTATTAAGTCAATAAATTTGAGAATTCATCAACAAGAAATATATAAATATAAGGCAAACTAGGTAACAATTTATTTCAAAGTAAATTATTACAACTACAAAACATATGCACTAGTTCACTCACAACAATACATAAATGTCTTAATATTTATGTAACATACACACACAATTCATATTAATTTCTTATTTTATATAGCATACACTAACAACACATTTATTTCTTACTTTACATAACATACACTCATTCCTTACAGAAACACATTCCCACCCCTCCCATAACAACAACACACAATGATACAAAACTTTTTCCTTCAGAGCCACAATGACAATCATCCTGACAGATGCCACTAGTTGGGAAAGTTTCCTTCATAGCCACAATGACAATCATCCTGACAGATGCCACTAGTTGGGAATGTTTCCTTCATAGCCACAATGACAATCATCCTGACAGATGCCACTAGTTGGGAATGTTTCCTTCATAGCCACAATGACAATCAGCCTGACAGATGCCACTAGTTGGGAAAGTTTCCTTCATAGCCACAATGACAATCATCCTGACAGATGCCACTAGTTGGGAATGTTTCCTTCATAGCCACAATGACAATCAGCCTGACAGATGCCACTAGTTGGGAAAGTTTCCTTCATAGCCACAATGACAATCAGCCTGACAGATGCCACTAGTTGGGAATGTTTCCTTCATAGCCACAATGACAATCATCCTGACAGATGCCACTAGTTGGGAATGTTTCCTTCATAGCCACAATGACAATCAGCCTGACAGATGCCACTAGTTGGGAAAGTTTCCTTCATAGCTACAATGACAATCATCCTGACAGATGCCACTAGTTGGGAATGTTTCCTTCATAGCCACAATGACAATCAGCCTGACAGATGCCACTAGTTGGGAAAGTTTCCTTCATAGCTACAATGACAATCATCCTGACAGATGCCACTAGTTGGGAATGTTTCCTTCATAGCCACAATGACAATCATCCTGACAGATGCCACTAGTTGGGAAAGTTTCCTTCATAGCCACAGTGACAATCAGCCTGACAGATGCCACTAGTTGGGAAAGTTTCCTTCATAGCCACAATGACAATCAGCCTGACAGATGCCACTAGTTGGGAATGTTTCCTTCATAGCCACAATGACAATCATCCTGACAGATGCCACTAGTTGGGAACGTTTACTCCCTTCTTGATCTGGTCATTGAGGAGCATCAAACCCTGGGCTGACAGCTTCTGGCACTCTTTATCTGGGTCATGCTGTAACACATCTGAAGTTAAGAAATAAGAATAATCAGATAGAGGGTGGGTTGGGGGCAGACCACTGCCAATCAGTCAGGGATTTTAAAAATCAAAGGGAAGTAAAAAAAAAAAAAAAAAGTGAGAAAGATAAGGGACATTATATATATAAATGTATATATGATAATCAGGCACCATTTCTAATTAAACGACCCCTAAAAACAAAGTTTTTCGTATAAATACTGGGTCTGAACATTTGACAAAACATGAGTACAAGTAACAAAGTTTATAAGAATCCCAATTAGCGCTCCGCACCTCCAAAACCTGGAACCTCACACTTTTTTTTCATGCCCCTGAAAATATATTCTAACATCATGACCGTCACATGAGTGTTGGACATTCATGATTGTGATTGTTAGAGTGTTGGACATTCATGATTGTTTGTAAGAGTGTTGGACATTCATGATTGTCATTGAGATGGTGTTTCCATTTTGGTTTTTAAGTTAAGGTATTGTCTTTTCTTCTGTCCCGAAGAGCTTATTTCCTGGATAGCAAAATTTGTATAAGGTTTTGCAATAGAGTAATAGAGAAAGAAATTATACTGTGAAGATTAAACTGACCTTCCAGCCATTCTTTTGTGTCTGTGATTTCTGACTGGAGGTCGGTCATTAGGACATGGGTCGGGGCCACAAGGAAGATTGTTGTTGTACAGATGAGCACAGCCTGTCTGACAGAGCTGAGGATGCAATACATTCCCAACAACTAAAATAAGGCAAACATTTTGATAAAAAATTTAATGCATATTTATATATTATCCTTACAATTAAATATTATCCTCACATTTATATATTATCCTTACATTTATAGAGAATGTACTTCCATTTTGTTAATTTGAAGCAAATTTGAAATACAATGGGTGATGAAGTTATATCAGAAAAATAAACACTTCACAATTTTAGAACATTGAGCGATGAAACATTTGTCTCTGGTGGAATCACATTTTTTACTGTTAAAAAACACTGCATAAGAAGGCCTTTTAATTGTAAGTTCCATAACAAAGTAACTTTCAAGGATCAACAATAAAAACCGATGCAATATTACAGAGGACCCCAGTGAAACAGAGGACCCCCAAGTGGAACAGAGGAGCCCAGTGGAACAGACCCTTGGGAATATTGATTTGATTTCATTGGAAAGATTTGATCATTACAGAGGATCCCAAGTGAAACAGAGGACCCCAAGTGGAACAGACCCTTGGGAATATTGATTTGATTTCATTGGAACGATTTGATCATTACAGAGGACCCCAGTGAAACAGAGGATCCCAAGTGGAACAGAGGACCCCAGTGGAACAGACCCTTGGGAATATTGATTTGATTTCATTGGAAAGATTTGATCATTACAGAGGACCACAGTGAAACAGAGGACCCCAAGTGGAACAGAGTAGCCCAGTGGAACAGACCCTTGGGAATTTTGATTTGATTTCATTGGAAAGATTTGATCATTACAGAGGACCACAGTGAAACAGAGGAACCCAAGTGGAACAGAGTAGCCCCGTGGAACAGACCCTTGGGAATTTTGATTTGATTTCATTGGAAAGATTTTATCATTACAGCAGACGCAATTCCTTGAAAATTTTATTTTCCCACAACCCAACAAGATGAAACTCTAACAGATAAAGCCGTCAGTAACAAGAGTTGTGTAAAGGTTTTCCCAAACCTATTACAATAGCATATGTTGGATAAATCTAGATGGTCGCTAAGTTACAATGATGAATATTTCAAATTGGAATTAGTTTGATGGGAAAAATCATGGGGTGTAACACATTTAAAAAAAATTTAAATTTCATCCTAAAAATCGTACCTGTCAGGGTGCATTCTCAATGACCAGGTAAAGTCTAGTAAGTTCTGACACATGTGAGGTGCACACTGAAAGAATTGAGAACCTCTTTTAGAGCACTGAAGAAGTGATTTGTTGAAGCAGACATTCTGTGCACAGGTTAGGGTAACATCATGTTTTCTGTGCACAGGTTAGGGTAGCAACATGTTTTCTGTGCACAGGTTAGGGTAACATCATGTTTTCTGTGCACAGGTTAGGGTAGCAACATGTTTTCTGTGCACAGGTTAGGGTAGCAACATGTTTTCTGTGCACAGGTTAGGGTAGCATCATGTTGTCTGTGCACAGGTTAGGGTAGCAACATGTTTTCTGTGCACATGTTAGGGTAGTATCATGTTTTCTGTGCACAGGTTAGGGTAGCAACATGTTTTCTGTGCACAGGTTAGGGTAACAACTTGTTTTCTGTGCACAGGTTAGGGTAGCAACATGTTCTCTGTGTACCGGTTAGGGTAACAACATGTTTTCTGTGCACAGGTTAGGGTAACAACATGTTTTCTGTGCACAGGTTAGGGTAGTAACATCTTTTCTGTGCACAGGTTAGGGTAGCATCATGTTGTCTGTGCACAGGTTAGGGTAACATCATGTTTTCTGTGCACAGGTTAGGGTAGTATCATGTTTTCTGTGCACAGGTTAGGGTAACATCATGTTTTCTGTGTACAGGTTAGGGTAGCATAATGTTTTCTGTGCACAGGTTAGGGTAGCATTATGTTTTAATCTAATTAAGTTTGGTCATCACCAATTTGCCTATTCTCAAAACAAATATTGTTGAAATTAAAAATTAAAATATTTGCAGTTAAAATGTAAAAATTAACAAAATATATGTACTTAAAATGTCACAATTAGGAAAATATAAATATCTCGGCCAGGGTATCAATATCTAAATTTATCTAAATTTGAACAGTAAAAATTATGCCTGGTTACAATGTTAATAGAGCATCTTGCTGTTAATGTGAATGTTTTGAGTTGGCTCTGCATTCTAGACAATTTTTTTCTCCATTTTCTTTCAACAAGTCATTTTACTTAACTAATTATCACACATATTCTGGTGAAGGTCTGAGATTACTCTCTTATGACCCCGGCTGGTAAACTGGCTACCAGCTCCATCTGCTGAGCTGAGCCATACAACATTTTCCTCACGTAGGGTTCCCGAAACGCCCTGGCTTCCCCGGGACATCTACTGAGGGACATTCGGTCAACAGGTGCGCTAGTGTCTCCAGGACCAGGCTGCAATGCCAGTAGATAGAATCACTGTCACTGTCTAGACGCCAGAAATATGTGCCTATGGGGCAATGCTCGGTGCGCATTTGCGTCACTAAGCTCTACTGTTTGCGGCCTAACCCCCACCATGGGTCTTGTTTGCTAGGAGTGGGCCGATTTGAAAAGACGCCTCTGGTGGTAATATTGTCTGCCCATTGCCTGTACCACTTGGTCCTGAAATGGTCTGCCCATTGCCTGTACCACTTGGTCCTGAAATGGTCTGCCCATTTCCTGTACCACTTGGTCCTGAAATGGTTTGCCCAATGCCTGTACCACTTGGTCCTGAAATGGTCTGCCCATTGCCTGTACCACTTGGTCCTGAAATGGTCTGCCCATTGCCTGTACCACTTGGTCCTGAAATGGTCTGCCCATTGCCTGTATCACTTGGTCCTGAAATGGTCTGCCCACTCCCTGTACCACTTCGCCCTGAAATGGTCTGCCCATTGCCTGTACCACTTTGTCCTGAAATGGTCTGCCCATTGCCGGTACCACTTCGTCCTGAAATGGTCTGCCCATTGCCTGTACCACTTTGTCCTGAAATGGTCTGCCCATTGCCTGTACCACTTTGTCCTGAAATGGTCTGCCCATTGCCTGTACCACTTTGTCCTGAAATGGTCTGCCCATTGCCTGTATCACTTGGTCCTGAAATGGTCTGCCCACTCCCTGTACCACTTCGCCCTGAAATGGTCTGCCCATTGCCTGTACCACTTTGTCCTGAAATGGTCTGCCCATTGCCGGTACCACTTCGTCCTGAAATGGTCTGCCCATTGCCTGTACCACTTTGTCCTGAAATGGTCTGCCCATTGCCTGTACCACTTTGTTTTGAAATGGTCTGCCAGCCAGTTCTTTATTCCCAAATAAGTAAACCTTAGAATTCTTTCATTTAAAAAAAAGGAAAGGTAGGTTTTTATTCTTAAACTTTTCACCTGATTTGAACTGGGGTGAATGGGTGTGAATATGCATTTGTTTTTGTTTTGTATCTACACAGCTGTTCTTTATTAAATAAATGTATTGTATTGTATTGTCACGATTATGTCTCTTTTGCTAATATTTTTATGT
The DNA here is from genome assembly GCA_964017045.1 of Omphiscola glabra. Taxonomy (NCBI): domain Eukaryota; kingdom Metazoa; phylum Mollusca; class Gastropoda; family Lymnaeidae; genus Omphiscola; species Omphiscola glabra. The sequence goes on from OZ024795.1 coordinate 21,532,682, forward strand.
AAAGCGCTGTGAGCCCAGCCTTAGGCTGGGGTACCGCACTATATAAGACAACTGATAATAATAATAACTTACCGGCAAGTTGATGGCAGAGTACAATATAATGGCCAGGGTGTACAGAAGTCTAAAGAGCAGAGCTGAATCCTGTCCCAACAGGTCCAAACCGGATCTGTTTCTGTCTGCCTTGTTCATCAGAGGGTAGAAAAAATGCCCGGCCACGAGGTTGAAGCGGTTGGCTGTGGGGACTGGCTGTGGCCTTGATGGACCATGCACAAACCTCCTGGTGTTGCTCTCAATTCTCCTCTGGACAATGTCCCTCCAGTTGCTTGCCTCAGAGTTGGGGTTGACCCCCAATAACTTACTCTCTTTACTCCTGAAACAGTAAATAATAAATTGTTTAAAATGATTAAACTAAAAAATTGAGAAATACAAGTCATTATTAACCACATATAATTTTATTTCTATTATAATGCAGCAACAATATATAGCACAGAAATAAAATAAATTTAAAAAAATAATAAATTAAGGATTTATAAGAAAATAATTTTTTTTATTAACAGTTTTATATATTTTTTTTAAAACTGTTTTATTTCTATGCACTAGAGAAATAGTTTTTTAAAGAAGAGAAAAATTTACCACGAATAAACAAAAAATAGTCTAAAGCACAGAAATTAAATTTTTTTTTCCCCTTCAAATTATAGAAACAGCATTAATAAAATTAATAAAAAGAACAAACTCATTGTCTTTCTCTGGCTTGTCTGGTTCTGAAAGTCTCTGTGCTGCATTGGCCAAAACCTGCACAACAAATAAACATTTATTATTCTTTACAATAAAAACAATGAGCACGAAATGGGAAACAGAGATTGAAATAACTCTGGTACATGTTATTCATATTCATTGAGCTGAAACTAGTTTAATAATAATTTTAAAAATTTGATGTGCAAAATACTTAATGGAAAAGGGCCAAATCTACAAGAGACAGGTTTGATTTACCTCCAGGATGTCCATCCGCTGCCTAATGCTGTAGTTCCTCTCATAGAATTGACCAGTTAAGAATTTAGCCACCTGTGAATGAAAACTATAAACTGTTTAGACCACATCACTTAATTTCTGTGATATCATCAACTCTCACCCCCCCCACCCCACCCCTCCACCCTTTTTAAAACCCCATCCCTAAATACCTTTCAACCTACTTTTATAACAAACTTTTGACCCCAAGACCTCACCCCAATATCCCTTCCGACCCACTTGACCAACCTGTTCCGGGCACTGCACAGCCAAAGCCACCATAGCTGAGAACCTGTTGACCAGAAAGTTCTCGAAGCTGTGGGTGTCCTCAAGGTGCAGGAGGATTTGTGTGAACTCCACAGCAATCTGGAAGTGGACAAAACAAAGTCATGAGGTAGAACCACAATATGAGACCACAATATAAGACCATAATAAGTCACAAATATGAGATCACAATATGAAACCACCATTAGAGACCACAATATAACATCACAATGAGTCCCAAAAATGAGATCACAATAAGAGATCACAATATTTGACCACAATATTAGACCACAATGTAAGACCACAATGTAAGACCAAACAGAGTCATGAATATGAGATCACAATAAGTTTCAATAAGAGACCACAATATGAGATCAAAATATGAAACAAGATTATGAGAAGAAAATATGAGATCACAATTTAAGACCACAATATGAGACCACACAGAGTCATATGAGTCTACAATATGAGACCACAATAAGAGACCAGATCTGAAATAAACATATCAAAAGCAAGCATAGGGCAACTCAAAAGATATGAGGATGATGTAAGAAAGCTTAAAAACAAATAAAGCTACATCCCAAAATAAAATTCCAATACATCTTAATCTTAGTATTATGATTCGGAGTGTTTAAATGTAACAAACATTAAAAATAACAGAGGTATTGTCTTAGCATGATGAAGACATAAGGTAGTATGGGAAGAAATGAATGAGCTTTTTTGGGTTAAATTGTCTAATACCAAGAACTAGTTCCTGGGTTTTCCCAACTGCGTGGGGACTATTTTTACGGTACTTAATAAAAAAACTCTGATATCATATCTATTTTTTCTATCCAGTCTCGAGTCTGCGGTTGACCGATTGATGTGGAAGCAAAATCAGGGTTTTAACATTTACTGAATGCACAAATTATCAAATTATTGTCCCACCACAAAACAGTTTGAAAAATGTGGCCATGAAACACATGGCAAAATGGGTTACCTCCTCTAAGCCGCTTGATTTCTGTTTAATTAATTTCTCAGCATGTTGTAGACAGAGCTCAGTCCTATCTGGTTCTTCAGAACTGCAAATTAAACCTTGGAGGAAAATTTGATGGAGATAAATAACAAAATTAGCCAAGTGTTCAAATTGAACTATGAATTCCAGTTGCATCCCTTCCAAGCCGCATAGTTATTTTGTTCTGTGTTAACATTAATACTTTGTTTGTTAACATTAATACTTTGTTTTTTAACATTAATACTTTGTTTTTTAACATTAATACTTTGTTTGTTAACATTAATACTTTGTTTGTTAACTTTAATACTTTGTTTGTTAACATTAATACTTTGTTTGTTAACATAAATACTCTGTTTAGGTGCTGCAGCTAGAAATTGAAATGTGTTGGGTTTGATACAATTACTGTAGTAAAAATAATAATGGGAAAAGCATAAATTAAAGAGGTATTTTCAGAGCAAGGAAACTAATAAACTCTCATTTAAATCCTATTATTATCTTGACAAAATTACACAGCTATTTCACATTAAACAATTGTGTTAGTAAAAAACAAATTTTTTTTTAATGTTACCTTCCATGCACTCCCGCACATATTTTGGTGGCGCATGCTTTGTGATCGTCTTGTCATTGGACATGTCATAGGGCTCCAGATCATCATCACTGAAATATTTGTACACAACCTCACACGTAAAAGACGTATGTCACTGTGTGCATGTAAATGTATGTAAGGAAGCAAACACGTTTCATTTTTCAAGCCCTTATTTGACTTGGCATGACATTTTTTACTGATTTAATCCTTTGAAAATTTCAAACACCAGAGCTCAAATTGAGCACAGGGTATGATCCTGTTGAACTCCAGAGCTCAAATTGAGCACAGGGTATGATCCTGTTGAACTCCAGAGCTCAAATTTTGCACAGGGCATGATCCTGTTGAACTCCAGAGCTCAGATTGAGCACATTGCTCTGACATGCAGCAAACTTCATCAAATTATAATGGCTCTAATTTTTATGTATTTTGAATAATTTCATATATCGTTTCTGGATTGAAATCTGCACTTTAAAGGGATGTAATTAGTATGAAGTAAACCAGATTTATGAGGTTGCTGTCCTTGGTCACAATGGCTAAACTTTTAATTTCTGAGCATCATTTCTAGCTTTAATATGAGATCAATGTTTGAAGTGAACATCTTGTAAAGCTTAAGAAAATATATAAAATTATATATTTAAATTTTCTTAAATTTGAATAGAAACTCTGAATTTCAAAATGGTGTCCTTTGGTTGTTTTTCTAATGATTGTTAAAGAGGTCACTGCGGAAATTTGTCCCCCCCCCCCCCCCCCACTCCCAAAATCTGAATTAATTCCACACCTGTCCAGTTCTGACTCCTCAGCTTTGAGATTGACTTCTGGTTTTTCTTCCTTTGCCTTGTCCCTTGTATTGCCTTGATCTTTTGTTTCAGGTAAAACAATTTCTCTGTTCATTCACAATTTCAAAAATTCATTAAGATAAATATAAAAAATAGGAGCATCATAAATAAAATACTTTTACCTAATCACAGAAATACTTTTAACAGCTTTAAAATTTTTGTATAACCTCCTAACAAGGCAGTTTTAATGACACAAGACTTTTTTATGCTTACTTTTTAAAATTACAGTCAACCCGTCAGTTGCTTGCTTTTTCTTTTTTTTGTTTTAAATTTAATGCACATAAAATTAGATACCACAAACTGGCGTAAAAAAACGTTTTTGTGTCACAGAAGCCTGTATTTAGTAACTTTTCACTTAATGTTTTCTATATTAAAAATTGGTAATAAACTAATATAAATGGTACCATTTATAAGTACATTTAAAGCCCTCTAATTATATGTCATTTTAAGTGTTGTATAAATAACAAACATTATTACATTTATCGCATGAAAACCATCACCAAAGTGATTTTTTATCGACAGTCAAGCGATCATTTTTACCCCCACGCTATTCAATCTCCATGCCGTTTTTGGTCGTTCGTAGTATTTCGTCACAAATAAGTGTATCGTGTGCAGAAATGAATGCCCTTTAGTTTCGTACCAAATATTAATGTAACATAACAGTTTAAATATTTTAAAATTTAAAAAATTGAAGAAAATGATCATTTACTATTTGATTTTGGCAAAATATGAAATTTAAACCAGCATCATTGGAAAGCTCGTCCTTTTTTCTTTTAAAATACGAAAACAACACTTTATGTCTAAGCATCAACAAAAACGGCCGAGTTAAAGAATGAACCCTATAATTTTCATTCACCCCTCTTGTTGCCGATACGCAAAAATGGCTGAAAACGACGTTGACAACGCACCAGAAGTTTTTTCTAAATTGACGGTAGCCGATCTTAAATGCTTGGTAGGTAAGTAAAATCAGTAAAAATATGTAGTTAAATAGTTTGAAACTGTGTCAGCTATGTTTTAATTCTTTATTTCTTTAGAAAATGTGTATTTATGTAGATATAAATATGTTCATTTGTTGCTGATTATTATCGTTTTGGAGTTTTGTCAGATGACTTAAACCCCCCTCTGTTTGTAGTGAAGTCTAATTTTTTCTGATTGCTCAGTTTAAAATGTTACTGTTTTTTCTGAAAGAGGATATGTTGAAGATTAATAACTACTAATTTTTATAACTAGCAAATGATGTTATCATATTCAATTTTAATAAATAAAAAAGGTCATGTGATCATAATATTTGTCATCAATGTAAACAAACAATAAATGTTAAAAGTAGAGCAACTCGTAAAGTTAAGAGATGGTCAAAGTACTCAAAGTAATGCGTGATTAATAGCTTAAAGTAATTTCTGCTATCATAGGTGGATTTATGTTAGACTGAACATTTATAATTTGTTCAATTTTGTTTTAGATGGTGAACAATTCACTGCTCTAAAGGTTAAAGGGAAATGTAAAAGGCCATCATTGTCTACTCTAATCATCACCAACAAATTACTTCTTCAACTCTAAGTTTTAAAGGAGGAAAATAACAAGTAATAGGAGCAGGTAACTATAATTATATGCATAAGATAAGTTATTCAATGTAATAAACATATTTTGTATTCTACTTGTATTACTAAGTTTAAATGTATATGAATTTACTTAAGCCTAAGCCTGAACCTTTTCAGCTCGATACCTGGTTCTCTCAGATCAAAGTATGTACCAGTACCAGTCGCAAAGTTCATCATTTGGAATAAATAAAGAAAATGTGTACAGTCCACCAAAGGAGTATAATGCTAGTTCAGTGCAGGAAGTAACAGATAAATTTATTACTGACTTTTATCTATATTCTATTAAGTAAACAAAAGATAGTATAACTGTTTATTCTATTCATAGTTTCATAGATGGCTTTCTTTATTATGTGGATTTGTTGACAAATGTCATTTCAAAAAGAAGATTGCCAATTTGGTGAAAAGTTACTAAAAATGAATGTAAACGTTACATTTTTTATAAATGTTACAATTCTGCTTGCCTTTGCACTGTTCCAGTAGTGTTTTTATTGTGTATAAAAAAGTAATTGGCTCATTGACTGTTGATATATGCAGAACTATAATTTTTCTGTAGTTGGTATAATATTATGCTTATCCATTGGTGTAACTATTGATTTTATGGATTTTTTTCTAAATGGCTGATTTCTCGCTTCATGTGAATCCGTGCACGTTTCTAACAGTTTATGTATTTGAACTGTACATGTTATGGGTAAACATGCTGTTTAAGTACGTATCATAGACCTTTATTAGTTCCCCTACATTTTGATATAATTATGATGTGCTTTCAATACACCTTATAAAAACAAAAAAATTAAAAATTCTGTATGTGAACGCTTTTACTGTTCCAGCCCTTTTCATAACAATAAAATTTAATGAATTAATCATTTTTTACCTTTGAAAAAAATTGAGTCTGTTCTCTATATATGTGGGTATGTGTTGAGTGTAAGTAAGTGAGTTTAAGTGATTTAGTTTTACAGATATATCCTAACAAAAATGGCACTTTTGATGGTGTCAAAAAATTTTCAAAATAATAAATTTTAAAAATTCATAACTTTTTTACTAATTGAGTTATATGAACAAGTTTGGTATCCACGTTCTTAGAATCGTGAGTTCTTGACATGACAGTATAAAATAAAGCTATAGGCCTGTTTTGAAAAATCAGTTTGTGGTACCTAATAAAATATTACAATAACTTGCTTTTCAGCCTGTGATGGTCCTGGATCTGAAGGAAGATCTTTATAAGACAGCAGATCTATCACCAGAGGATCTGTCATGTCAAGTTCAAACTCTAGTTGTGGGCCTGTTGGCTCCACAGTTTGGGTCAGTATTTTAGCAATGATCATACCGACCATTCTCATGGATGGGTCGGAGCTCTCAAGATGGGCTTGGACACCAGGCATTAGGAGGTGCAACAGCTCTATCAAAACAAAATAAAATATCAATAGGAAATACGTTTAGTGGGGGTTTTTTTTGCCCATTGATATATTTTTCTTTCTCTTTTCTTCTTTAAGGAGCAACACCTCGATGGGCGTGAAGTAATATTAATAATTATCTGCATAAATTTTAACATATATCAGATACCTAAAAATACTATAATCTTGAACGCACCAGAAGCCTGTCATATTCAGACAGAGTGAATGAAAACAGGTCGCTGGGATGCCCTGAAAACAAATACTTGCCATCATGGTGTTTTTTCCGTTCTGCATCAGTCATTGCTCCCAGACAGGCCATCAAAGCTTTTGAGATGTAAAGATGTTGTTCAGCTGATATGCGCTTCATAGAGCTGCTGTCTCCCCAGACACCCAGTAGGTTTTTGCACACCTGGAGAAATACAAATACGTTTTGGTTAAAAAAAATAACACTGACATTGTCTTAACAATATATAAGCTATTTATTTCTTTATTCAATATGGTTACAATTTAGGTTGCTCACCTGTTTCCTTATTGGTCATTAATGTACATAACAACAACAATACAAATAATTATCAGTAAAAAACCAAATAAAAAAATATAATATTCATGGTATTTGTATCTAGGTCAACACGGGGTCAGACGGTGAGACAAAATGAGGGGGAAAACAGAAAAAAAAATAACAACCTTACAAGCATCAATACTTTAAAGCAGGGCACTACTAGAGGAGGAAGAAGAAGAGGAAGACAGAGAAAAAGATTGGAAGATAACATCAATGAATGGACGGGATTACAACTAGGCAATGCTATCCATAGGGCAGGAGACGAAGAGGAATGGAGAAGAGTAGTTTTTATGTCATCTGTGGCGCCCCAACGGTCAAAGGACTACGGGACATGATGATGATGATGATGAAAATCCAAGTAGATATATTAATAGCTACTGATCTGAAATGAATACAATACACAGAAACTTCAAGTCCACAAGCATTTTATTGGCTCATATATAAGGTTTATTTAAAAAGCCAGTCACTGCCACAATCATTTGCAAAGCTTCATCCTATATCGTGCTCTCCCTAAATAATAAGCTATATACAATTTAACAGACTTACCTCCAATAGAAGGTGGCGCCTGGTATGAAAAGATGCCAGGTAGCCTATAATATTGTGTAGAATTCTCTTCTGGGCAAAGATATGTTTATGAAAAGTAAGCTTCTTTACTGCATTGGAAAATTTCATTTAAAGTAGAGAAACGTTGCCAAAGAAGTTAACTTTAACATCCAGATATGTTTCAGCATAGAAAATAAACAAAGAAGTTAACTTTAACATCCAGATATGTTTCAGCATAGAAAATAAACAAAGAAGTTAACTTTAATATCCAGATATGTTTCAGCATAGAAAATAAACAAAGAAGTTAACTTTAATATCCAGATATGTTTCAGCATAGAAAATAAACAAAGAAGTTAACTTTAATATCCAGATATGTTTCAGCATAGAAAATAAACAAAGAAGTTAACTTTAATATCCAGATATGTTTCAGCATAGAAAATAAACAAAGAAGTTAACTTTAATATCCAGATATGTTTCAGCATAGAAAATAAATCAGATTCATCATTGAAACTTCTTAGGATTATTTTTTTAAAGCATTTTCTATGAACAAATCTAAATTTAGCAATATTATGTTTCTTATATTACAAGAAAGAATAAGTTATTTAATCCTAACTCTCCCCAAGTTTGTGTTACATAATGACTAAGTTTGTCATCACATTAGTAAAACTTAAAAATTGAGTTCAACAAATTTATGTTAAATCTAACCAAGTAAACAGACAACCAGAGAATCGTGCACAAAAAATGTCACAGTTACTTACTGGTTTTGCATAACTCCTGTAGAGCAACATTTTTGTACATATCAACATTTTTATCCCTGTATTGCCAAGTATGCAGTCTCCTAGAAATTTTTCAACCAGGCCATACCTTAAGTGAAATAAATTAATTGTTTTTTCATTGATTTTCTTTAGTGACAACCAAAGAAAACTTATTAGTAAGCCTAAAACTAATTTGAGTAAATAAGGAATAAACTTAAAATAAATTATTCTAAACAATAAGTTTATTTATTTTTTATGTGCCAAGAAGTCAAAAAGAACCTGGCAAAATCATTCATACCTGGCCTACATTAAACATGTAGAAAAAATGTGTGGGTGCAAGTCATAGAATTATTTTTTAAAATTATTATTGAGACAATTTAAATTTTCATATTTCATTGAATCACCCAAATAAGCTGACTAGAAAAAAAAGGGGAGAAATCAAAGTAATATTTGCAAGTGTAATACGAAAGGTAATAATTATGCTAAAACACAAATGAGAACTAAGACTAACAAAGCTTTCATGGTTTTTCTCAACAAAATTCTCCATTAAATTGTAAGGATTACAAAAAAAATATTAAGAACTAGAAATCTAACAAAACAAAATTTAGTTAAGTAGTTATGTGTTAGTCATAATTTTACTATTTTTTATAGAAAAACAAAAGAAACTTTGATTTATGCTAATGAGATATTTTCTAAATTAAAATTACAATTTTCTCACCATGAAACCTTTTTTAAAACTGGTACCACTACTGCTTCTATACTCCTGTCTGGGACCCCAGCAAACACTCTTTGACACATTCTACACCAAATAAAGTCAGTTCTCACACGAACACACAAATGAGGTAAAAGGGTGTCCAGTAATAAATCTATAAAACAAAGCAAACATCAATTTCATGTTAAAAAAGTAACAGACACATAAAAATAGTTAATAAATATTTCCATATGATCTATAACATATAAAGTAAGTAAACATTAGATTCATTATTGATCATCAAGTATTTTGAGGAAAATGTTCAACTGACCTGCATATCCAGTTAAACACAGTTTTCCTGTGAGAGTACTAACAAAAAGAAGAGAAACATCATGACCACTAGCCAGGAGGTCATGAGCCCACTGCAGAGTATCTAAGATGGCCAGTGCTATTTCTGGGATGTAATTTTGGGGAAGGAATTGTGCACTGGATCAAGATAGGAAGATAATTGATGAGGTAAGATAAAAAAATGTATAGGACCTATATTTTTAAAAATAATTTGTAAATCATATATTTTTACTTACTTGAAATTTGATTGGAATGGTGAGAATAGTGCTACTTTAAAAAAATAGAAATAGAAATTATTTAGATGGCCTCCAAAATCATATGTTCTTACAGAGCAAAAGTCAGAAGGCATGTTTAGCACATACACTCCCACTTCAAAAACTATACACATTCACCAGTTAGGCTTTTTATTTTCATATTTAAATCTTTCAAAGCTTGCATACCTATTTTCACGCTGAAGTCTGTTGGCAATATTCTCAGGGAAGGAAGGCAGAATTTGAGCAAGTATGACTGCTTCTACATCTAACACTTGAGAAGATTTAGATGCTCCCTGGTCATCCATACTAACAGTACTTAGATCTATGAAAAGCTGAGCCAGCCTGTCATGCACCATAAACTGCTCAAGTATCAACACACATTTATTAAACTTAACATCTTTGCTGAAAAAAATTGAAGGGAAAGAACAATTTACATTTATTTTAAAATTTGGATTTAGTTATTTAGTTTAAACATCATTCCCCTTTTTAAAATTTTCTCTTATTTATAACTGGGCATGACGAAATCCCCAAAAGTCAAACTTAAATATTTTGAGAGAAAACCAACAATTAGTATTCAAGTTTTATTAAGTGCAATAAAAAATCACAAACTATTTGTATTTATTTCATTAACTTTTGATACATTTCAAAGTCGACCCCCTAACTTCACCAAAAAAAAACTATATAAAATATCCATTTAAGTTCTAGACCAGGGTTTGTTAACCAGTTGTGCAGGAGGCGTTGTCGTGTGGGTTGTAGGAAGACCCAGAAAAAAATCAGGTTTATTTGCATTTTTTTTGTGGGGGTTGCAGAATATATGTTTTGAATCTAAAAAAGTATAGTATAAGTATAAGAATACTTGGTCTAAACCTACTGTACATATATTATATATATGTATATGTTTAAAAAACATAAAAAATATAGTCCTAGGCACATGTTTAATAAATAACTATAAATTACCTGGTGGCCCCAATAGTTGCTTTGTTTAAAGCAAATAATGAATCTTTTACAGGGCCTTCAAGAAAAAGAGGCAAAACAAGTGTGTGGAATCCATCCGAAGTCAGTAGGGACAGCCATTCTATTGAGAACTTAGAAATTATTCTGTCATAGAATTTAATTGCATAATCTGAAATTAATTCTTGCCTAAATGACAACAAAGTTGCCGGATCATAACCATATAAATTTAGTCTTTCTGTCCCGAATTCTAGAATTTTCGGTACAAGAACGGCTCTAACAATTGTCAGCCACTTTATAATGTCTTCCCTTGATGCTGATGTTTGCAAACCATTTATTATTTCCTTGCCAACAAGCCGGGAATTTTCCATAATTCACAAATATCTAGATCTAATGAATCTATCGGACCATTTTGTACCAGAGCATTGTTCGTAATAATCTAAGTTTGTTGGGTTTTTTAATGTTTGGCTTGTGTTGATTTTGTTTTGGTGTATGCAACTACTTTTGAGAGTGCTCTACCTTATTTCTATAAAAATTTAGGATGAGAAAGTTGGTGGGAGAATACTAAAAAGAACTATATTTTGCAATCAAAATTAAGTTATTCTAGTGAAAATAAATTGTTTTATATTAATGTAATGCTAATAAATGTAAATAAAGTTTATTAAAGAAAATGAATTAAATGTTAAATATTACTAATACAATCATGAATAAAGAATTAGAAAATATTTCCGTTTTAATAGGTTCATTTTTATAAACGTACCTTCGCTCAAAAACGTTTTCAATTTTTGTTTTGTTTTTTTTATTAGTCAATAATTTATCATAACTTATACCGTTACACCGTGTAAGTCAGGGTGTGAGAATCACTGTGTTGTTTGAGTCGTGAGCAGGGCCGGATTTATAGACAGCCGACTAGGCCGTGCCCTAGGGGCCCCGCGAAATAAGGGGCCCCAAAATTGGGAGTAGTATACAAAAAAAATATATTTTTGAATTATAAAAACTTAGCCATATTTTTTATTTTTCAAAATGGGGCCTCAAATTGTTTTTGGTCTAGGGCCCCTAAAATTGTAAATCCGGCCCTGATCGTGATATGTGAGTCCAAGTTGTATTCTGAGGTTTAAATGTGATTAGATGACGGTGCATAAATATGTGAATATGAATATGATATATAGGCCTACTATTTAGAGTGACCAAAAAAAAATTATTCTGAGTTAGAGTTCAGTATTTATCGGCATCTATTGTAAGTTGATAGTTTAACAGAATTGTTAGTAGGGCTCATCACAGTTTAGTAGATGAACACAGTGGCTGTCGCGAGCCACGAGAAAGAAATTCATGAGATTATCATAATCTTTCCACACAAAAAAAAGGTGTAGGGTGTAACTATTAATGCAAAAATATAGAATGACACCTTAAAAAATCCAATAAAATTTATTTAATTCTATAATTTAGCTAAAAAAAATTAGCTTTAAAAAAATAATTCGGCTTAACCGATGTGAAAAATAACAAAATAAAATATTTAAGAAATAGCACTTGGCTTAAAATTAGTTTCCGAGAGGGCAGCAAAAGAATTGTTTTTCTTTTCCTGCCCTCTCGGATACTGCTTCTCACCTAAGTACTATTTTGTATATTTTATTCTGTTCTTTTTGTTGTTTGTTCGCTGACAAAAGCTTCCTGCTGACACGTTCGTTGTATTGTTGCGTCCCTTTTGTCAGGTTTGACCTTACTTTGTTGTACTAATTTCATATGGTCTTATGATAGTGGTGTTTATTCTTCTTTGTTCCCTTTGAGAAGTTTTTGCTTCCCGGTAGCTTTTGTAGGCTGAAATAGGAACGGTTGCCTTCTGTTATCCTTCCTTCACCTACGACATTATTTCATTGTGCTCGTTTAATGTCACCCGTAAATATTTCAATGTAACCACTCTCTCAAAGGAGCGGTTATTTATATTAATGTTTGTCATTAGCGTGGGTGTTTCGTGACATTATCATAAATTTTGTCTTCGTTTCATTTACATCAAGACCAGCATTGACCGAGGAATTTTCAAATTCCCTGAATGCTTTAATTATATTATTTCTATTCTGTTTCCGCCCAGTAGCACTATATCGTCTGCGAATACCAGGTACTGCAATGGCTGGCTATATAAAGCTCCTGATGGTCCTACTTCTTCTTCTTATGCCCTTTTACCCGTCTGGGGCATAGGCCGTCCACAAGAATTTTCCATTCATCACGGTCCTGTGCTTTCCTTTTCAGTTGCTTCTAGGTGTGTCCCATATTTTGCGTGTCTGCCTCTAGCTCGCGTCTCCGTGTATTCTTTGGTCTTCCTCTCTTTCTTTTTCCCTGTGGATTCCATGTTAAGGATTGTCTGGTGATACTGTCTGGCGGGTTTTCTGAGAGTATGCCCTATCCACCTCCATCTTTTCTTCATGATGTCTTCATCTAGGGGCACCTGGTATGTCCTTTCTAGTAGATCTTTGTTTTTTTAGTGATGGTATTTGGCCTTTTGATGTTCATGATCTTTCTAAGGCATGTGTTTATGAAGGTCTGTATTTTCTGCGTAATGCTCGCTGTTGTTTTTTAAGTTTCTGCTCCATATTAGTAGAACTGTTTTGACATTTTTGTTAAAGATTATGACTTTGGTTTGCAGTTTCAGCTCTTTCGATTCCCATATTTTCTCTAATAGCACAAATGCTGATCTAGCTTTTCCAATTCTATCTACCCCTTACATCCGCCTCGGATCCGCCATTTTTATATGGTGCTGCCTAAATATGTCAAGGGCTCCGCCTCTTTCAGTGCCTTTACTGACAGATATGCTCTTGGTTGGCTGAATTTACCTTCATGATCTTCGTCTTGCTTTTATTTATATTGAGTCCGAGCTGTACTGAAATGGTGGCTACGTCTTTTATCTTTTCCTACATTTGTTGCTTGTTGTGGGACAGGAATGCAATGTGGTCTGCAAAGTCTAGGTCATTCAGTTGTTCCAAGAGTGTCCACTGTATCCCGTTCCTCTTTTGTTTGTGGATTTTTTCATTATCCAATCAATGGCGATGATGAATAGGAAGGGGGACAAGAGACATTCTTGTCTGACTCCTTTTTCTACTTTAATGTCATCTGTGAGTCTACCTTCGTGGACCACCCTGCAAGTCATTTCTTCACAAGAACTCTGAATGATCCTGACTAGTTTTCCTGGTACCCCATAGTGCCGAAGAATTTTCCACAAGGTTTGTCGGTCAAGGCTATCAAAGGCCTATTCGTAGTCCATAAAATTTATATTTAGTGGGGAGATCCATTCGATGGACTGTTCTACAATGATTCTTAGTGTTGCAATTTGATCTGTGCATGATCTGTTTTGGCGGAAGCCAGTCCATTGATCTCGTACCTGCATGCCGACCAAGTTTTTAATTCTAGTCAAAATAATTCTGTTAAAGTCCTTACCTGGTACAGACAGCAGTGTGATTCCTCTGTAATTTGCACACTTGCGCCGAGATCTCCTTTCTTTGGTATCTGGATGAGCTATCCTTCATTCCAATCTTTTGGAACTCTCTCTTCTTCCCATATTTTTTCAAACAGAGGGTGCAGCATGTTGACTATTGTATCTATATCTGCTCTCATAATCTCTGCTGTGATGTTTTCCGGTCCCGGTGCTTTCCCTAATTTGAGCTGCTTGATGGCCAGGGCTATTTCTTCTTTATTTGGTGCACTTTCTTCTATTTGCTGGTTGTATGTCTGGTGTGTCTGTGGGTGGGGGTCTGTTTAATAGTTTCTTAAAGTATTCCACCCAGGACTCTCCGGCCTTTTGAATCTTCCTGACAGCGAAGTGTTATGTCATAGAGCTCTTTCAAGTTGACCTTCCTGGCTGCTTCTTCTGCTGTTGATGCTAGGCCATCTATGCAGTCATTTGTATCTTTTTGATGCTGTTTTTTTACCCTTTGATGTGCTTCTTTATATTTCTCTTGCGCTTTCGTTTTCTCCGCCCTGGTATGCGGCTGCTGTACACTTTTCATTTATTTTCTCTCTTTATTTTTTTGCAGTGTGTTGAGCGAGAGCCAGTCTTTGCGTCTCTGTTTCACTGATCCTAAAACCTCTTGGCAAGTGGATATTACAGACATCTTTATATTTTGCCAATTGTGTTCTTCCTGGTCATCTTCTGTTTGGTCTTCCAAGGCTTGGAAATTATTTCTTAAGGTGGCACCGAATTCTTCTCGTTTCTGCTCATTTTCCAATAGTACAATTAACGTTGAATTTTGTTTCTTTAGCAGCTGTCTATTCCTAGTTTTTCTTCAGTTTTAACTTAAATCTTGCCCAAACAAGATGATGATCTGATGCGACATCGGCTCCTCTTTTTGCTCGTACATCTTGTAGATACATTCTAAATTTGTTGCGTATACATATGTGATCTATTTGGTTTTGCGTATTGTTGTCCGGGCATACTCATGTTATCTTGTGGATGTTTTTATGTTGAAATTCGCTGCCTCCAATAACAAGCTCATTTGTTGCGCAGAAGTCTGCTAGTCTTTCACCGTTCTCATTCCTCTCTCCTACACCATGGCGTCCCATGATTTCCTCATACCACCTGTTTTCTTTTCCGAACTTGGCGTTTAGATCTTCCATTAAAATGTTTAGGTCTCTACTTGGGAATTTTTATATTATTGTTTGTAGTCTATTGTAGAATGTTTCTTTCTCGTCTTCTTTGCTATCCTTGGTGGGTGCGTAACACGTTGGTGGGTGCGTAACACGTTGGTAGGTGCGTAACACGTTGGTGGGTGCGTAACACGTTGGTGGGTGCGTAACACGTTGGTGGGTGCGTAAAACGTTGGTGTGTGCGTAACACGTTGGTGGGTGCGTAACACGTTGGTGGGTGCGTAACACGTTGGTGGGTGCGTAACACTGTATTATATTCATGTTTATTTTCTTTTTCTTGGTTCGGAAGGTTGCTGTTATTATTCTTGGTCCATGGGCTTCCCATCCAATCAATGCATCCTGTGCCATGGGCTTCCCATTAAATCAATGCATCCTGTGCCATGGGCTTCCCATCCAATCAATGCATCCTGTGCCATGGGCTTCCCATCCAATCAATGCATCCTGTGCCATGGGCTTCCCATCCAATCAATGCATCTTGTGCCATCCTTGACAACATAAAAGCGACTACTTGCGTGTGCCGTGCATTTTCCTCCTCATGCCCCGAGTACATTAGCATTTCTCCAGAGGCCAAAGTTATCTGTCCAGCTTGTATCCATCTTGTTTCACAGATGCCAAGCAGTATAAGTTTGTAAGTTATCATTTCTGCCGCCACTGTGCTGTTTTACCTGTTTCATACAATTCATACATGGTTCTGACGGTCTACGTGCTTATGTTTGTGTCCTTAGATAGGAGGGTTTTCGGCTTTGAGGCTTCAGTATAGTCTGGGTTTGGCCACATGGCTTCATAGCTCTTGAAGAAGAAGAGCCCTCTCTTAAATTCTCAGGGCTGAAATTTGTTGGTTTTTTCTTGTTGACGTTTGGGACCGGCCTTGGCGGAGTTTTCCTGGTGGTTGTTGTTCTGAAATACCTCTCTGGGAGTAGTTTGTAATGGTTCCACTGGTGCTCACGTGCATGCTTCTAATAACTTTTTATAGCGTGATGGTAAACAGGATACATGGTAGTGAATCTCCTTGTCTGAGGCCCTGATCAACTGGGAACTCCCTCGAGTATTCTCCATGTACGTTGATTCTACTTTTAGAGTTAGCCATCGTCATATTAATGAGCCGGGTAAGTTTGTTAGGGACTCCAAGTTCTATTTTACAGGTAATTCCTGTCTACGCTATCGTATGTTGTTTAGTAATCCACGTATAGTTGGTGTATATCGATGTTATATTCGTAACATTTCTCCGGGACTCATCTAATAGTAAAAATATGACTCCTGGTTGACCTATTGTACCGGAATCCGCATTGGTAATCCCCTAGGATCTGTTAACTATACCTTTCCAGTTTTCTTACTATTAGTTTTGTGAGGATTTTGTACATTACATTAAGGAGGGAGATTCCTCTATAGTTTGAGCAGACCAACTTAGATCCTTTTTTTTTCGTGACTTGGGATTATGAGCGCAGTGTCCAATTCAATTGGTATTTCTTCCTCCTGCCAGATTCTGGATACGAGGTCGTGTATTTGACTATACAGTTTCTTTACACCTAGTTTTATCAGTTCTGCAGAGATAAGGTCTGTATATACTAGGGGCTAAACCTGAAAATGGGGCCAGTGCAGTGGCGTAGCGAGCTTAACTCGCGCCCGGGGCACAATACCTTTTTAGCGCCTCCCTATTCGAAAACCATACAATATTATATGTAAAATATACCATTTGGCGCCCCTTTGTGAGTAGCGCCCGGGGCATGATGCCCCCGCCCCTTGCCACACCTCGCTACGCCACTACGTTGACTTTAAACACCCAAACATGTATTTAGACATATGATGGATGGCACCCAGGGAGCCTGCCTCTTTCAACCATCCCCTCCCACTTTTTTTCGCACCTCACCGGATCTGGCTGTCGAATGTCGTTTGAAGTCCTGGTCACCATAGCGAACCACCAGCGGTGAATTAGTCATGCAGTGACGGAGAAAGGCGAGCTGTGCTACAGACATGGATAAACTTATTGATCCGAACCGCGCCGAACCCGATCGTGAGATTAGACATGGTCGGGTCAAGACCTCGGTAATTATTGAGCAATCGAACTGTACCAATACCTGTCCTGGGGAGTGGAAGTAGGGCTGCGGAATAAAGTTAATCACACCGGGCACTGTGGTTCTTTTAACCTGGTTTTCCTACGGAAGTGATAGGATCATTTGTCATCGTATTCGTAGACATATGTTTTATTCTCAAGGTAAGCCTGACAGCAGTTTTTTTAGTAGTTCTAAATTCCTCAAGTCTGCCTTACATATATGTAGTCTTGTTTCATTGGTGCAATTCTGAACATATAGTCTTGTTTCATTGGTGCAATTCTGAACATATAGTCTTGTTTCATTGGTGCAATTCTGAACATATAGTCTTGGTTCATTAATGCAATTCTGAACAAATAGTCTTTTTTTTATTGGTGCAATTGTGAACATATAGTCTTGTTTCATTGGTGCAATTGTGAACATATAGTCTTGTTTCATTGGTGTAATTGTGAACATATAGTCTTGTTTTATTGGTGCAATTGTGAATATATATTCTTGTTTCATTGGTGTAATTGTGAACATATAGTCTTGTTTCATTGGTGTAATTGTGAACAAATAGTCTTGTTTCATTGGTGTAATTGTGAACATATAGTCTTGTTTAATTGATGCAATTGTGAACATATAGTCCTGTTTTATTGGTGCAATTGTGAATATATAGTCTTGTTTCATTGGTGCAATTGTGAATATATAGTCTTGTTTCATTGGTGTAATTGTGAACATATAGTCTTGTTTCATTGGTGTAATTGTGAACATATAGTCTTGTTTCATTGGTGTAATTGTGAACATATAGTCTTGTTTAATTGATGCAATTGTGAACATATAGTCCTGTTTTATTGGTGCAATTGTGAATATATAGTCTTGTTTCATTGGTGCAATTGTGAATATATAGTCTTGTTTCATTGGTGTAATTGTGAACATATAGTCTTGTTTCATTGGTGTAATTGTGAACAAATAGTCTTGTTTCATTGGTGTAATTGTGAACATATAGTCTTGTTTAATTAATGCAATTGTGAACATATAGTCTTGTTTTATTGGTGCAATTGTGAACATATAGTCTTGTTTCATTGGGGCAATTGTGAACATATAGTCTTGTTTTATTGGTGCAATTGTGAATATATAGTCTTGTTTTATTTGTGCATTTGTGAATATATATTCTTATTTCATTGGTGTAATTGTGAACATATAGTCTTGTTTCATTGGTGTAATTGTGAACAAATAGTCTTGTTTCATTGGTGTAATTGTTAACATATAGTCTTGTTTCATTGGTGTAATTGTGAACATATAGTCTTGTTTCATTGGTGTAATTGTGAACAAATAGTCTTGTTTCATTGGTGTAATTGTGAACAAATAGTCTTGTTTCATTGGTGTAATTGTTACCGTAAATTTGATGCTGAGCTTGTGCGTTAACGTGTTGACATTCAAATGTCTACAAACCATTCTCCTTGTACAAGGTGTGTACAATTCAATTTAATCTGTTACGTTGCTAAATTTTCTTATTGTTTTGTTTCAAGAATCATCTCCGCCACATTGACTTTAATTACTCCGACCGTTGCTATGATGAGAAAATGAACTATAGGGTTAGGGGTTTGGTTAGGGTTATGGTTAGGGCTATTGTTAGGGCTAGGTTTGGGGTAAGTGTTAGAGTTAGGGGCTTACGTGACAAAAAAAGTTATTTAAAGAGAAACTTTGTTAAAGATTATGTATTAGTGACAAAAATGACAAATCTGATCTTTTCGTTTAACTGTGTCTAAATCTCTAAGGTTAACATCTTGAGGACCGTTGCGGAATTTAAAAAAAAACAGAAAGCATAAACTTACTAAGGTTTACCGGGATTCACAATTGTGGAAGCTGGGGCAGTGTGTGGAGGTGAGGTGTGTGAGGGTTGGATGTGTGGGGTGAGGGTGTGTCAATATGTGAGGGAGGAAGGGTACCAGGTCACTCCGTCTTCCTTCACAAATCTATGATGTCCATCGTTGTATGATTGCATCGTTGCACCCTGGGCAAATGAAATAATCGGTACATACGTACACCCCCAATAACATCCCCCCCCCCAAATTACCTTGTAAGACTATAAGTTGAGACAAGGTTACAAAGTTATTTGACGATAATGATCTGAATATTGCTGGTCACGTTGGGTTGGAGTTGATCCCCCATTCCCAGCGAATTCAAGTTACAAACACAGCTAAAGGCCTTTTAAAAAGTTGTTGATGTAATATAGAGTAGAATAACGGTTGAATAAAGAGTAGTATAAAGGTTGAATAAAGAGTAGTATAAAGGTTGAAATAAAGAGTAGTATAAATGTTGAAATAAAGATTTGTATAAAGGTTGAAATAAAGATTTGTATAAAGGTTGAAATAAAGAGTAGTATAAAGGTTGAAATAAAGATTTGTACAAAGGTTGAAATAAAGAGTAGTATAAAGGTTGAAATAAAGAGTAGTATAAAGGTTGAAATAAAGAGTAGTATAAAGGTTTGACTACAAAAGGGCGATTAAAAAGTGGTTAAATTGGAGGGGAAATTAAACATAATTTATTTTTTTGTTTACACCGGCCCCAAGAAATTGTATTGCTATTTTATGTGAACATATTTAGATGATACGCTATAGTTTAATGTGGTTTGTTGTGATTGAAAGGTCAAACTGTTACAAACAAGAGCAAAACATGTTTACGCGCAGTGGCGAATCCAGAATGCAAATTACTTTGACAGTTAAATTATCTCCTAAATGCCCTCTAGAATTATACGCTTACGGTAGTTAGTTTGTGGTAGGTTCAGATGTTTTACGAGGTAACGGCCACCCTCTAGCCAAGTGTCTCATACATAGTAACGGAATGTGAATGTGCTATTTCAGCACACACATTACGTCACAGACACCAGCTTGGACTAGGTAGCAGCTGGTGAGCCACAGAAGTTTACAATATGTGGAGCAATATGTCTGGGAACTGATCGCCCGACTGACAGACACCACCTCCTCTCACACCCCCCCTCCACTTTTCACCCCCACCAAACCCAAATTAAGACACGTACGGCAAATCACTGAAAACGATGTCGGCTAGATTTCACTAATTCACTACTA
This sequence comes from Omphiscola glabra, assembly GCA_964017045.1. Classification (NCBI taxonomy): domain Eukaryota; kingdom Metazoa; phylum Mollusca; class Gastropoda; family Lymnaeidae; genus Omphiscola; species Omphiscola glabra. The sequence continues at coordinate 21,553,208 of OZ024795.1, forward strand.
ACTTACTTTTACACATTCCCAAAATATTTGTCCGCGTCACTGATAGCCGAGTTCGTGATACCACTGGTTGTACGCTAAATGTTTCATCAATCAATGGACAAGACAGGAATGTGTCACCAGTGGCGTAGCGAGCTTAACTCGCGCCCGGGGCACAATACCTTTTTAGCGCCCCCCAATACCTTTTTAGCGCCCCCCCCATTCGAAAACCATACAATATTATAGTAAAATATACCATTTGGCGCCCCATTGTGAGTAGCGCCCGGGGCATGATGCCCCCCTTGCCCCCCTCACTACGCCACTGTGTGTCACCTATGTAGGCTAGCGACTAACTGAAGTAGCCCGAAACCAGCGAAAGGGGGCACGGGAATTTTACCGTCATGCAATGATTTGTCAAGCAGTGGTTCATTTTTTTAAAAAACAACAACTATGTGTACCCCACCCTTTCTAGTGGCGTAGTGAGGAGGGAGCAAGGGAGGCATCATGCCCAGGGCGCTACTCACAAAGGGGCGCCAAATGGTATATTTTACTATATATTGTATGGTTTTCGAATAAGGGGGGGCGCTAAAAAGGTATTGGGGGCGCTAAAAAGGTATTGTGCCCCGGGCGCGAGTTAAGCTCGCTACGCCACTGACCCTTTCCCCTTAAATTCTTTGTAGACAATAGTTGATGCATGGAATATATATATAGAGAGAAAGGACATATGAAGTCATTTAAGATAAAAAAAAAACAAAAAAAAAAAACAGAACAGATTCATGAAAGTGTAATATAGCAATCGCATCGGCGTACCTGGAGGGAGGAGCGAATGGGGCGACCGCCTCGGGTGACATTTTGAATGTCTGTATAACCGATTTGTGTGTGAATGTTCGGGTGGCGCACTTTTGGAAACTCTTTCCAGGCCGCAGTTCGTTGAGCGAGGCAACCGTATCAACCAATAAAACGTGTATCGTATAATGATATCGTCTCCATCCCAGGTCAAAATTGTGCTGCCACAACAGTGGACCTTTTTTCCACCATGAGCTGCGTTTATTTTCCGTAAGATACCAAAAGTCCAGTGACGTGAGATTATCTCTTTGTGAAAATCAACCATCTGATCTTGTATTGAAAGGAAATGGGCGAAACAAGTCGTAAAAAAACCTCTGGAAATAACGTGATTTTTTTTTTGTTAGCCATTTTGCTTTGCTGTATTTTTTCATCTGATTGATTAACCCCCTTCCCCCCCCCCCCCCCCGCCCCACATTTTCCCAAAGTTCAACACCTCTCGAAGCTAACCAATTAATGATCAGGAGCAGGCAAACTACTGTCTGCGGGCTAAATCTGACCCACCAACCTTTTAATGCACGGCCTCCACAAGCAAAGATTGGATTATTTGCTTTTAAACATACTTTGAAATTCCGAAATACGCTTGACTGTGTGTGAACGCAAACTCCTATGTCGAGCTTGCCCACCTGCCACTAAGAATGTCGACCATTTGTCTGGTTCCACCACCTGCCACTAAGAATGGTGTCATATGTCTCGTTTGACCACCTGCCACTAAGAATGTTGACCTATGTCGGGTTCGACCACCTGCCACCAAGAATGGTGTCATACGTCTCGTTTGACCACCTTTCACTAAGAATGGTGTCATATGTCTCGTTTGACCACCTGCCACTAAGAATGGTGTCATATGTCTCGTTTGACCACCTGCCACTAAGAATGGTGTCATATGTCTCGTTTGACCACCTGCCTTTAAGAATGGTGTCCTATGTCGGATTTGACCATCTACCACCAAGAAAGTTGTCCCATCTCGAAGCTAGATACATTATTGAGTTTGTGAGGAAAAGAAAATATTTTAATAGCCTCTTTTAATATTACAAAATAAATAATGGGAGATGTGTTCCCAGCTTTCCCCATTTTCCCCACAATTGATCAGCCACCACGCCTAGCATTAACATATTAAGCATACCTGTCATTCGGCCCGCGGTGCCTATATCATTTATCATTTGGTTCATTTACAGTCTGCCGACCCCTGGTTCAGTTACTTGCTGAGACACACATTCATTCATAGAGGGGAGTCATGAATGGAGAGCTGTTTATAAATCAAATCTCTGCTTATCTATACACCTCTGAGATTAGACGACAAGATTATAACGACAAGAGAAGACTATTCGACTCGACTTATACCTTAGCCGACTTGCCCGAGAATGACACAGACATTCGTCACTCTGTCAGCCTGGGAATAGAGAATAGTAGTGGGAAAAAAAATGATTGCTATAATGGCCCTACAAACAGAATCATTTATGAAAACCACATACGCCTTAAATAAAACCACAATATAATCATTTTTTTTTTTTAAACTCTTAAAAATGTGCATCAATTTTGACTAGAATAATAATAATGAAACTTAACCAGTGTAAGGGTTGCCATTGTCGTATGCCCTAAGTGGCCATTGTCGTATGTCCTAAGTGGCCCTTGTCGTATGCCCTAAGTGGCCATTGTCGTATACCCTAAGTGGCCATTGTCGTATGCCCTAAGTGGCCATTGTCGTATACCCTAAGTGGCCATTGTCGTATGCCATAAGTGGCCATTGTCGTATGCCCTAAGTGACCATTGTCGTATGCCCTAAGTGGCCATTGTCGTATGCCTTAAGTGGCCCTTGTCGTATGCCTTAAGTGGCCATTGTCGTATGCCTAAGTGACCATTGTCGTATGCCCTAAGTGGCCCTTGTCGTATGCCCTAAGTGGCCATTGTCGTATACCCTAAGTGGCCATTGTCGTATGCCCTAAGTGGCCATTGTCATATACCCTAAGTGGCCATTGTCGTATGCCATAAGTGGCCATTGTCGTATGCCCTAAGTGACCATTGTCGTATGCCCTAAGTGGCCATTGTCGTATGCCCTTAGCCCCGTCATAATCAATGACGTCTGTAGCATGAGACTGGTGAAGAGATGCACTAAAAATAGTTGGAAAGAGTTGACTAAATTGCTCGAAGGCGTGGAAGGATCTTCCTACTCGGAATTAAACATTTATTCAATGTTTAAACAATTACAAAATCCATCAAACAATGTTCTATTTAAAAACATCTCCGTTGTCTTTCTTTGTGTTAGTTATGCTCAATAAACGTACCACTTTCCCCTATTACCTTCACTGAGCCCAACTACTTACACTACACTAAGCCCAACTTGTCCTTTGACCTTTGCGTTTCAATCTAAATTTCACCACGTTATTAGTCTGGTGACCTTCAGAAGTAACCTTTCTGTCTCAGCTGGCTAACAGACACGGTAAAAAAAAAAAAAAAAAAGCCAAAACAAAAAAAACCCGCTCATGGCCAAACCGCCCGTCACACCTCTCGCTGACAGGAGGCCATTCTGAGTCGCTCCGTTGATCACATCAACAGGTAGAACGCTTACCTGTGTACCACATTGACTTTTCTGTGTCTTTTGAACGAATTCGGAGACTTTCAGGTATGTGGAGATCTATGGCTGTTCGAAGGATGTGTTTTTTAAAATGTATTTCTCGCACTACCGCACGGCTTTCAAAATACTGGACTACGTAGAATAGGGTAAATAAAGAGGTATGTTAATTAATGTTCTTATCTGTCGTATACTAGCAAGCAAGTATAATAGCGTATTTCCTACCTGAGAGCTGTGAGATTTGGTATCTTTTCTTTGTTTGTTTTTTTGTTTTTGTTTTTTTAGGACAGCATCCGTTAGTGACCGTGAAGTGAAGTTTAGAATTTGACGACGTATGGCCAAATAACATTTTAAAGCATACTTTCATGATGACAACCTACACATTTTACCCTTTAAAAATATTTTAAAATATATACTAATTTATGCTCTTAAATAAAGATTGATATAGATTTTTGGTAAATTCAGACAATTGGTGCCATGACATATCACAAGGCTGCTATTTTGGTTGCCACCACAGTGAACTTTTATAATTCAATATCACTAAACCTAACTTGAACCCTAAATGTATCCCAAAACCTAACATGAACCTTAAATGTATCCCAAAACCTAACATGAACCCTAAATGTATCCCTAAAACTAACACGAACCCTAAATGTATCCTAATGGCACCAATAGTCTGAATTAGCCAGATTTTTATTATCAGGAGCTTAATTTTTTCATATTTAAATATTTTTTTTAAAGATTAATTATAATTTACATTATTAAATGGATTAAAATATTTTCAATTATACTTCTTAATTATTGCAGTTTCTTCCATTTATTACATTATGTTAGAGATTCGACATTTTATGTTTCGATGTAATATAGTTTTTAGATAGCGAAGATGCACGTTAGTTTATTAAATGTTTTGTTGTCTTCTTAGCGGTGTTAGAGAGTATTATTTGAATCTCTGAATGCCCTCCATTCAACCACTCAAATAACAGCTACTGCTTTAAAACGAATGTCGTTTATCCGGTGCTAACTAAAAAGAGGCGATGCTCCAATTTATCACGGAGACCTGGGATACAGTAGTCAATTCCTGATACTCAGTTTACTCTATGCACGTGTTTGGTAACTAATTGTATGAAAACTTTGAAACGTGAAGTTAGATCTTTACCAGAATGTCACTTGTCACATTTTTCTCTCTTCTCACCTACACCCCCCCTCCCAATACACACACACATATATATGAAAAGCCGTGCGCACTTGACCTACTATTACAACAAATGTTTAAATAAATTTCATATTCCAGCGTTATTTGCGTGCGGGACGTCTGTATACAAATAAATTCCACAACCGTCATGATGACGCGAGCGGTTCATTCAAATTTGTAAGGTGTGGCCCATGGGTCCGTGTCCCAAATCCTAATCTGTTTACTGACCGTGAAAAACGTGAACGGCGTGGGGGAGAGAGGGGTGCAACGAACATGTTGTTAAGCGTTGGTTTTGTCTCTGATAAATAATTATAAAAGAGACACATCACCTGCATCTAGTAGCCCCTCCCTGTGTTAGCTCTGAAATGTTCGGGACCTATACCTAATAATACAGTGGTTCTCAACCTTCCTAATGCCGCGACCCTTAAATACAGTTCCTCATGTTGTGGCTACCCTCAGCCACAAAATTGTGTTCGTGCCTTCTTCATAACTGTAGGGCATACAATATGTTTTCAGATGGTCTTAGGCGACCCCTGGGAAAGGGTCGTGCGACCCCCAAAGGGGTTGGGACCCACAGGCTGAGAACCGCTGTAATAACAGAACTATCAGTACAACCTTTCAGCTATGAAGTTTTCTTCATATATACACAGACATGTTGAGCTTATCAAATAATTACGTACTACTGATATAAATAGTAGTGACGTATAAAGTACTTACTTCTGGAGAAATTAAAATATAAAGAGACAAATAGGAACACATTATATATATATATATTTTATATATATATATATATATATATATATATATATATATATACATATATATATTTAAAAAACGATGCTTTAAGTTCTGGGCATTTATTACTATCACTATTTTCCATTATCATTATCACTATTTTCCAATATAATTATTTTTCTATCTTGTGAAGCAATGCCAAAGAATTTATGTGTTGCATAAATTATTTTTTTCTGAACTGAATAAAAATGCGAATGTTTCGTGATTGTAAAGGTGAAAAATAAAATATTGATGAATCAAAGAACCTTAACATATTGTATCAGTTTTTTAGATTTCGTCATAGTCCACTTCCGCTTCTATCATTTCCCTTCCAACATGGCGAACTCCAGACACTTTTAACTTTTTAAAAACTGATTTATATGTTTTTATTGTTTCATGTGTTGTCCATCGAAAAGGGCTTTTAGCCGAAACGCTCCCGCTTTACGATGTCCCTCTCATTCCAAGCTCCAATGTACCGCGTTCCACTATTTCCTACCCGTATTAGTTACACCTACCGTGTGTCTTTCGGCAGTGTTACTATGTCCAGACGTTCTGTCATCTCTTCGAACTGATCTATTAATCATACATGCGTGACTGAAAATGTCATGCATAATAAATCAATGTCACAACAACAAAACGTATTTACATCTCCATTAGGAGGCAAGCATGTTTCCATGTCACATTTCAATCTCAGATTAAGGTTGTAACGCGACTTAGTGGCCTACCATGACTTAATGCCACCTGGTGCGAACTCTCGAAAGCGCACCCCCCCCCCCCCAAAAAAAAAAAACAACACATGGACATATTTGTATAAGGTTTTATATAAACCTAAAAGGTTTTCCCGTGGATACGCCGCTGACGTGACCGATACACCTGGGACTATCTTTTTTTTCCATCTGTGATCTTTATGTTCATGGTGATGATGGGGTTACCGGCGTGAAACCGTTGCTAGACAACTGGTCGATACCTGGACACAAATAGCCGTCCCAAGTGGGCCAAATGTTAACGAAGGACGTGATGTCGTGATACCGGCAGAGAAGATACAAAATTGGAAATACGTGAATGGGGTCTGTGTGTACGGGACTATCTGCTGGGTGTACTGGACTATCTGCTGGGTGTACTGGACTATCTGCTGGGTGTACGGGGACTAACTGTGCGATATTTCCTTTTCAAAGAACATCCAATGGGACAATCTTTTGTGGTGGTTGGTGCAAAGAATATGACAATCTTTGATGTGATTGGTGTAGAGAACACCCCGATGACACTTTTTGACGGAGGTTGGTTCAAAGAACAGTCCAATTACACAATTTGAAGGTTGATTGTTCAAAGAACATTCCGATGACAATCTTTGATAGTTGTTGGTTAAAAACGCCTCGATGACAATATTTGATGGTGGTTGGTTGAAGGAACATCCTGATGACATTTTTTGATGGTGGTTGGTTCAAAGAACACCCCGATGACTATCTTTGATGGCGGTGGGTTCAAAGAACACCCTGATGACATTATTTGATGTTGGTTGGTTCAAAGAACCCCCCCCCCATTTCCCCCCGATTTCAATCTTTGATTGTGGTTGTTTCATGACTCGAGATTGAAGCCAACTGCACGGTATTTTTAATTAAATATTTTTTCCACCCAAATTTTGACTTGCCCAACTAAGGTTGGCTCCAACACTTAACTTTACGACCGGCACCACATTTCACGTTTCACGATATCTGTTTTCCAACTTTTCTATAGCACTGAGCACAATTACATTTATAGGTACGTTAATACCGTGGATTTTAATGGCCAACTGGAGGACCTGGGCAATGCCTAATACAGGCGTAACGCCACAGGTCGTGACATGAAAGTGGTCAGACTTACCACCAATTTCTTTTTTCCGGCTACAAAGCAAAGTCCACGCCCCTGTTTCTAGATTATAAAATACACACACACACACACACATACAAATACTTTTTAGTATTTACCAAATACCCTGTCCTGGTTTTAAAAATCTGTGTCAGCACATTAGCACCAACTTCCTTTTCTCCCAGAGATCTCTCCTTGTGTCAGCACATTAGCACCAACTTCTTTTTCTCCCAGAGATCTCTCCTTGTGTCAGCACATTAGCACCAACTTCTTTTTCTCCCAGAGATCTCTCATTGTGTCAGCACATTAGCACCAACTTCTTTTTCTTCCAGAGATCTCTCCTTGTTTCAGCACATTAGCACCAACTTCTTTTTCTCCCAGAGATCTCTCCTTGTGCCAGCACATTAGCGCCAATTTCTTTTTCTCCCAGAGATCTCTCCTTGTGTCACCAAGATGGGGGATACTTGTTTTCAAGTGGGAATCATCTACTGCCACCCGCCATGCGTCTCATCACCCTAATCAGGGCCGGATTAAGCCATTTTAGTGCCCAAGGCACAAACCCACATGGGTGCCCCCTTCTGCCCGGGGCCCTGATCTTTGTTCAAAAGAAAATATTTCTTGAGGACTTTTGGTGCCCCCAAACGCTTAGTGCCCAAGGCACGTGCCTTATTTGACTAATGGTTAATCCAGGCCTGGCCCTAATAGAGTTAAAACATTATTAAACAAAACATGTTAAGCCTAAACAATTTCTACTCCACCCTTACCCATATTCCCCCCCCCCCCCCAAAAAAAAAACAACCCACACCGTGTCTATTTCTTAAAAGAAAGAAAAAACAAAGAAAAGAAACGACGACCGTCACACTAATCGTCATATCTAATCTAAGTTGACGTCACTTCTGACGCTTGAAATGTCACGTGGTGAGAGAACTGACGGGAAAGCGTTATAAAGAAAGACTAAAACATAGATTTTATCTAAAGTGGCGATGGAGTGATTAGATTGGTAACATTCAAATACTATTTTGACTCTTAATTTAAAGTGCTCTCCTTGTTTAATGAACTATGAGTAGTTGCTCAAGACCGGTGTTGGTATTTGGGATGAGTGTTGGTATTTGGGATGAGTGTTGGTATTTGGGATGAGTGTTGGTATTTGGGATGAGTGTTGGTATTTGGGATGAGTGTTGGTATTTGGGATGAGTGTTGGTATTTGGGATGAGTGTTGGTATTTGGGGTGAGTGTTGGTATTTGGGATGAGTGTTGGTATTTGGGGTTGAGTGTTGGTATTTGGGATGAGTGTTGGTATTTGGGATGAGTGTTGGTATTTGGGATGAGTGTTGGTATTTGGGGTGAGTGTTGGTATTTGGGATGAGTGTTGGTATTTGGGATGAGTGTTGGTATTTGGGATGAGTGTTGGTATTTGGGGTGAGTGTTGGTATTTGGGATGAGTGTTGGTATTTGGGGATGAGTGTTGGTATTTGGGGTTGAGTGTTGGTATTTGGGGATGGGTGTTGGTATTTGGGATGAGTGTTGGTATTTGGGGTTGAGTGTTGGTATTTGGAGTTGAGTGTTGGTATTTGGGATGAGTGTTGGTATTTGGGATGAGTGTTGGTATTTGGGGTGAGTGTCGGTATTTGGGATGAGTGTCGGTATTTGGGGGTGAGAGTCGGTATTTGGGGTGAGTGTCGGTATTTGGGATGAGTGTCGGTATTTGGGATGAGTGTTGGTATTTGGGATGAGTTTTGGTATTTGGGGTGAGTGTTGGTATTTGGGATGAGTGTTGATATTTGGGATGAGTGTTGGTATTTGGGGTTGAGTGTTGGTATTTGGGATGAGTGTTGGTATTTGGGATGAGTGTTGGTATTTGGGATGAGTGTTGGTATTTGGGGATGGGTGTTGGTATTTGGGATGAGTGTTGGTATTTGGGTGAGTGTTGGTATTTGGGATGAGTGTTGGTATTTGGGGTTGAGTGTTGGTATTTGGGATGAGTGTTGGTATTTGGGATGAGTGTTGGTATTTGGGGTGAATGTCGGTATTTGGGATGAGTGTTGGTATTTGGGATGAGTGTCGGTATTTGGGATGAGTGTTGGTATTTGGGGATGAGTGTTGGTATTTGGGGTTGAGTGTTGGTATTTGGGGTTGAGTGTTGGTATTTGGGATGAGTTTTGGTATTTGGGATGAGTGTTGGTATTTGGGGGGAGTGTTGGTATTTGGGATGAGTGTTGGTATTTGAGATGAGTGTTGGTATTTGGGGTTGAGTGTTGGTATTTGGGATGAGTGTTGGTATTTGGGGTGAGTGTCGGTATTTGGGGTGAGTCTTGGTATGTGGGGTCAATTTGGGGGTCAGTGTTGGTATTTGGAGTGAATGTATTATAGGTAATTGGGGTGATTGTAGATGAGGGTTAGCGTTGGTATTTGGGATGAGTGTGGGTATTGGGGTGCATGGGTGTGGATAATTGGGGTGACTGTAGGTAATTGGGTTTAGTGTAGGTATTTGCGGCAGCGTGGGTAATTAGGTGAGTGTAGGTAATGAGGTAGTGTGGGTAATTGGTTTGAGTATAGGTAATTCGAGTAGCATTTGTAATTTGGTTGAGTGTATGTTAATGGGTTGAGTGTAGGTAATGAAACAAGTGGATATAATTGGAATTAATGTAAGTAACTGGTTCAGTTTAATTGGAGTGAGTTTGTGTAATTGGGTTTAGTGTTATAGGTGACAGGGGAAGGTAATTGGGTTTAGTGTTATAGGTGACAGGGGAGGGTAATTGGGTTTAGTGTTATAGGTGACAGGGAAGGGTAGAACTTAATTGATTTTAATGAGCGTAACCAAAACAAACGAACATTTCTGAGATGTTTTAAATAAAAAGTTTTAGGTGGGTTATCTGGAGTCACCATTTAATAATTGTCGACTCTCCGATGAGAAACACGTTCAAATCAAAATCCTTATCCTAAACCCTGATCGGTTGAACTCATCGTGTGTAGTGTGTAGTGTGTAACACACCTGTGCAGTGTGATTGTTTTTACCAAATCACCAAGACCCAACAACTAGTGTCCTTGCACTGAACATGACATGAATAATATTTTATTTAGCATCAATCACAAGACGCGTTATGAAATGGGGGGCGTGGCCCATTGTCTTAACTGCAAGGTATATGAAACCAACGGACATCCAATAACCTGGTCAAATGTGATTAAACCCTGTTGTGTTTTTTTCCTTCACCGATGCGCGTGATCCATTATGGCGCTTTAAAAGGTTGTTGTGTTGGAGATGGTGAGCGTCTCTTGGGGTGGGGTGGAGAATTTGGGGGGGGGGGGGTATTTTTCTCATCTGACACGTGAGACGACAAGACAAACTGGGGGAAGCTTGTTTCATTATTTTATGGAAACGCGGTTTGGTGTTGGCTCAACATTTACGTGATTTGGTCGTGGCTATAAAATTAAACGTTATATGATGGTAGGCCGTGGCGCAGCTAGAGAGTGTGAAGTGGCTCAAGATGTTTTTCAGATATTTGATCCCGTAGAACACATTCAGGAATCCATTACAACTAGTCCAATTTAAACACAACACAACTCACTTACAACGAGTGATTAAAACAGTTTTTTAAACAATCTTACTTCTTTTTAATAACCCTGCAATAAATTCTACCCTGCTAACACTAGCCTGCTATTAACACTAGCCTGCTATTATGGACCCAAGTTATCGCGTTGTAATTGCAGGGTTACACTGTAACTACCCCAACCCCACACCCACAAACCCATCTTGCCCTCACATCATCAACAACAACAGCAACAACAACTGTAAACAAGACATCCTTATTCTTTAGTGACATAATGACGAAGCTTGGAATCTGAAATTCTCAGAAACAATGGACCATGGCTGGTTGGATGGTTTTCTTTGCGGGGAAAACCTTTTCTCACCTGTTGTATCTTCACCTGTTGTATCCTCACCCGTTGTATCCTCACCTGTTGTATCCTCATCTGTTGTATCCTCATTGGCCGTTCCTCACTGATAGTGTGTATAGCTTTAGAATGTGGGTGGAATATCCTCATTCTTTCTATTTATGTCACATATTCCGACCACACCAATACAACCGCTTGAAGACTTATCATTATCAGTTATTTGATATTTAACAACCATGTGGACCATGGATTATCTTTGCATCCTGTTGTGTCACAGTGGTCCTCAAGATGTGCTAGGATATGGAATAATATCCGAACTGGTGACCCGAACGCGCACGTTGAGCCCCTCAATGTTTCTGATTCCGGAATTGTTTGCAAAGTAGAGAAAAAAAATGCAACATTTTAAGGAGAGCTCGTTCAAGAATTATGTTTAAGAATATTTTTATTTCATTGAGACAATTTCATTTACATTTTACAAACAAATCTAACGTCTCGCTGATTGATATAACAACAAAACATTATTGGAATTATGGGTAAATACGGGTGAAATAATGGCTCACGAAACCACCCCTTCCCCCAAACCCTGAGTTCTGTTATACGAATTCGCTTTTCGGTTATACTTTCACCCCAACACAACGGAAACATAATTATTGTTATTTTATTGGGGTGAGACATGTGGTGGGTAGGTGCTATAATCTACTGTGAAGTCTCTGTGACACGGGAGACGGCATGTGTAGTTGCTTTGACGCGGGGCATGTCGTGTGTAGTTGCTCTGACACGGGAGACGTGATGTGTTACAGTTGGTTTGACAAGGGGGATATAATGTGTATTCATTGCGAAGACAGTTTTCGATGACTTTGGTGGGTAATCTGTCTCCTCTGACTAAATGTTTTTTTTTTAAATTTTAAGTGTTACAAAGGTTCCTTTTAGAATTAACCACACCATTGGTTACAGTCGTTTACCTTAACACTGTATGTATAACACATGGCAGCTTAAACTGAACATTATATGTGATATGAACGTGATGCTAATGAGCAACGATATTAAAACGTAACCTCTCTTCACTGATCACGTATCTAATCATTAGAGAAACACAGTTCTAAACATTAGACTGATCACAGATCTAACTGTGATATCAATGAGTTATCAATCAAAATGTACTGATCGAATCAATCAATAACACCCAAGACGTCCGTGTTCTTTATTGTAAATCAATAACACCGCCACCACCACCACCGCCCCGCTCTGTTGTCATATTTTTCGTTGAACAACAATAATCTTTTTTTCCCCCACCAGCAGCTGAGTGACACAACGCTGATGACGAGAAAAGACTGCCCCAAGTTTTCCAAGCGACTGTGTGCCTCGTGTTCTCTACGCTGAGACATTCACCTTCGATGCCTCTTGTTCAAAGATACGAGACTGGCCAATACAAAGGCGAACACTCTGCGGATTCCTGGCAGTAAAAGTCGTACACTGTACTGACACCAAACAATCAAGCAGTACACCCGAGCAAATATCCAGTCTGTCATTTGTTTATGTGGTCGGATATATAAAGCAGAGTTTTTGGGTAACAGCTGTTGTGAACATTCTGAGCGGGATAACAACTGTTGTGAACATTCTGAGTGGGATAACAACTGTTGTGAACATTCTGAGTGGGATAACAACTGTTGTGAACATTCTGAGCGGGATAACAGCTGTTGTGAACATTCTGAGCGGGATAACAGCTGTTGTGAACATTCTGAGCAGGATAACAACGAATGGTGTTCAGAGTGGATTAATAATGAACAAAACATGCGCAGGCTGCGGAAAACCAGTCTATTTTGGTGAGTTCAAAGTTCATAGACACAAATTACATAGATGTATATATTTATATATGTATATCTATGCATATATATAGGCATATTTATGTATACTTTATCAATTTTAAAAGTCTCGCGCCAACCAACCCAGGTGGGCAAAGTACCTGAAGATATTTTGGCGTCAGCAATAGCTTTGTTTAAGAATATTTTTTCCTGATAATAATACACCTAACAAAGAGTATAGATTAATTGTTTATTAGAAATACAGTGATAGCGTCGGAAATTATATAAGAAATACCTTTTTTAAAAAAAAAAGAAATGTTAAAAATTAAACAATATATATATTACAGTAGATCCCAAATATAAGCTCCACCCACAATTCTCCTATCTTCTAACCTTTACGGCAGAAATGGGGTGCGGAGAGGGAGGTCCACCCCCGGGCGGCACAATTTTCTTTATATGCAAGGGTGACATTTTCGGCCAACTGCAGGGTTTTTTCTTAGAATGGGGCGGCAAAAATCTTGGCTCGCCCCGGGCGGCACTGGTTTAAGGGGAAATTAAAATGTATGGTTTATATAAGAAGCTATACACCTCTGGGAATTTCTTCCCAAAGACTGGCAACATTCGGAAGACAGCAAGTGTTTGAAAAGGTTATAAACGAGAATAAACTTTTCCTTTTTAAAAATTAACTTTGAATTTTAAAAAAAAAATTATTACAATGGCAACGTAATTAATAGACAACACTGCTGTCATTAGGCATTATTGCTGTCATGACGCATTATTGCTGTCATTGGGGAGCATTGCTGTCAGTAGGCATCATTGCTGTCATTAGCATCATTGCTGACAGTAGACATCATTGATGTCAGTAGACTTCATTGCTGTCATTAGGCCATCATTGCTGTCATTAGGCCATCATTGCTATCATTAGACAATATTGCTGTCATTGGACATCATTGCTATCATTCGGCATAATTGCTGTTATTCGGCATCACAGCTGTCATTAGGCATCACTGTGAGCAGTGCCGTCTTAAGGCATGGGTCCAGTGGGCACTGGCCCAGGGCCCCGCACTTGTAAGGGGCCCCACGTTTCTAGGAGACTCACTCTTATAGAGGCATGATGCATTACATATTATTAATGAATATTGAAAGATTTTGACAATTTTATTGGATTTAAAATTACAAATTTCCCAATTTTAACCTACGATATATATCAGCACATTCCAAAATTATTATTATAAATGCGAATCAAAGCTGGACAATTTTAAAACCTTTGAAGGGTAATAACTCTAGTCAACGAGTTTTACTTTTCCCAGATATGAATCGAAAAAAAATAACGTAATAATTTATGTTTGGCTGCACCTATAGGTACACAGGTACCAGAATTGAGAGGTTGGGATTAAAAAATGATTTAAAATATTATTGTTGGGTTTGTAAGACCAAATGAGGTATCTAATGAAAGATAAATGAATGTTCTATACGTTTGTAAACTTAATTCTTCATTTTAACTAAAATAAACTACTACAAATGACATCCGAATAGCATTAGTCAAAATGGACCGGAAGCGCAGCGCCGCCATTTGCACCCGGGTACCATTAAGCTCAATGCTATTCGGATGTCATTATATATACACTTAACTGATACAAAGAACACTTATAATACAAAACACTTAACTGATACAAAGAACACTTACTTATAATACAAAACACTTAACTGATACAAAGAACACTTACTTATAATACAAAACACTTAACTGATACAAAGAACACTTATTAGACAAAACACTTAACTGATACAAAGAACACTTATAATATCCTTTCGGTGTCTTCAATTTTATTCATGGAAAGGCCAAGCATTCTCTACTTTTTTTTTTTGGTCCCCAAACAAAAGTGGACTAAATTAAATGCCGTAGAATCTCGATTCAATGGTGTCTGCTCTCGCCTTTCTTATTCCTGCTGACCTTTGAATGGATAATGAAAATGTCTGCAGAAGAGAAATGGTATCCAGTGGACACTATGGAAACAGCTTGATGATCTGGATTTTGCGGATGATCTGGCCCTACTGTCACACACACAGCAACAGATGCAAGAGAAAACCAACTATGTCGCACAGTACTCTGCTTGCACCGGCCTGAACATCCATAGAGGAAAAAGCAAAGTCCTTAAAATAAATACATCAGACAACACACCTATAGCACTGGAAGGAACAAACCATGAGGAGGCGGATAGCTTTACATACCTCGGCAGCATCATTGACATACAAGGAGGGACAGACGCCGACATAAGAGTGAGAATTGGCAAGGCAAGAGCTGCATTTAACCAGCTCAAAAAAGTCTTGACCCGCCAGACCAAGGTCAGGATATTCAACACCACAGTGAAACCTGTCTTGCTATATGGAGCAGAAACATGGCGAACAACAGCAGCTGGTTCAAAAAAGCTACAGACGTTTATCAACTCATGTCTCCGAATGATTCTACAAATCCACTGGCCCAACGTCATCACCAACGAGGATCTCTGGCGGCGCACACAACAAGAACCAGTGAAAGAGTTAATCTGCCAGCGCAGATGGAGATGGATTGGTCACACCCTCAGAAAGTCCACATCAAGTATCACGAGACCAGCCTTCAATTGGAACCCCCAGGGCAAGAGAAAAAGAGGTCGACCCAAAATGGCTTGGAGAAGGGAGCTGGAGGCAGACATCAAAAAGAGTGGGCACAACTGGGGACAGCTGGAGAGACTTGCGCAAGACCGGGATGCCTGGAGAGCCTTTGTTTGTGGCCTATGCCCCAGACGGGACGACAGACGATGATGAGGATATAAAGATACCAGGCAGGGTGAATTACCCTCAACTTATAAAGATACCAGGCAGGGTGAATTACCTTCAACTTATAAAGATGCCAGGCAGGGTGAATTACCCTCAACTTATAAAGATACCAGGCAGGGTGAATTACCCTCAACTTATAAAGATACCAGGCAGGGTGAATTACCCTCAATACTAGATTACGGCAATTAAAAGGCAAAATCTTTTTTTCCCCTTCAATAAAATGAATTCATGGATTCACACGTTTAAGGCCTACTCATAAACATGTCTCGAAAAAAAAAAAAAAAAAAACCACAAACATATGAGTTACATCACTCCTAGGCGTGTATATTTTATACATCGCTGCTTTAGACGCGATTATCCAACGACTTACACACGAAACCGAAGAAGAAAACGTATTTTATTGGCTTTGCCGCTCTGACCACGTGATACTACAGAGGTCGGGCCCCGGTGCTCGGGTCAGGACATTTGAGTTGTGGAATTTCACTCCCTAAATAAAGTTTATTCTGGAGCTCATGCCTTGGACTACTGCATGCATCGCTTGACGAAGAGTCATTGTCCTGTACACACAATGACGTTAAGACAGGGCTTCTTAAACTATTGAAGCGCAACACCAATACAACTATCAACCTAAAACACGTTTTAAAAATTAGACACTACTAACTAACTAAAAGACATCTTCTGTCAGAATACATCCAGTATTCAAAGGAAGGATAAACACTGACAATTTCAGATTTTAGATGTATAATAAAAATAAATAGGGGTGGGGGGTCCGAGTTTTGTGACAAATTGGGTATGGGGGGGGGGGGTAAAATGTGTCCAAAATAGCATGACGTACTTTATGGACGGCCCCCTAGTGTTTTGGATGCGACAATTGTAAATGTGGGCTTGGCTAAGAAACCAAAAAAAAAAAAAAAGCGCTATGGAAATAATTATTAGTGGAAAAGGCAAAACTAAGATAACAAATGTACTAAGGGATGGTTCTCTCCCTTTGTGTTTCGTATGTTGACAAACCAATGCCCGACTTCAACTTTGTGACGGGTCGCGGCCGGTGGGGGGGGGGGGGGCGGGGAGAGAGACATTGAGCCATGGAAATAGGCGTGTCAATAGCGGGTTTTCCCGACTGTTTGCACACGTCGTGTGCGAGCAAATTAACCAAGCACGGGCTTGTAATCAGTGCGGCAAACAGTCACAGTTTATCATCGACAACTTCTCCAAATACACAAGTTTGGTGGCAACAATTACACCAGTATTCTAATTACACATGTAGTGTGGCAACAGTTGCGACAACCTCTCTAATTACACATTTAGTGTAGCAGCAGTTTTACTAACCAACATCTCTAATTACACATTTAGTGTAGCAACAGTTTAACCAACCTCTCTAGTTACATATTTAGTGTAGCAACAGTTTAACTAACCAACCTCTCTAATTACACATTTAGCGTAGCAGCAGTTTAACTAACCAACCTCTCTAATTACACATTTAGCGTAGCAGCAGTTTAACTAACCAACCTGTAACGGTAATTGTGTAACACTACTCCATCCACGTTACCTATAATTAATATATGTACAACCAGTGTTGCAGTGGTGGCTTGATGCCAATTCAGTGCTGTCTAATTATTAAAATAATTTACTGTTATGGAAGCACTAGACGGATCCGATGGTGTTCATCACCATAAACTTTATTCACATCTTACAATTCACAATGAGAAATAAGTCTCCAAATTTGAATAACATAACTGTTATAATCTCATAGACTTCATATACTTGATAAGATACACAGATGGAAGTTACCTACTCCGATGATATAAGATGTAGCTTTCAAACAATGCAAGCGCAAAAAAATCACAATACAAAGTCCGTCTTGGCCACTCGAAAATCGCTCTCGCACTCCCTTCCTGTCTCACTGCGCATGCCCTTCCTGTCTCACTGCGCATGCCCTTCCTGTCTCACTGCGCATGCCCTTCAAATAAAATACCAAAACAATGTATTATTATAGTTTTGGAGGTGTGGCACAACCTTTTAATTGCACATTTAGTGTGGCAACAGTTTAACTAATCAACTTTCTATTTACACATTTAGTGTGGAAACAGTTTAACTAATCAACTTTCTATTTACACATTTAGTGTGGAAACAGTTTAACTAATCAACTTTCTATTTACACATTTAGTGTGGAAACAGTTTAACTAATCAGATTCCTAATTGCACAATTAGTGTGGTAAAAGTTTAACTAACCAACCTTTCTAATAACACAATTAGTGTGTCAACAGTTTAAAATCAAATTTCTATTTACACATTTAGTGTGGCAACAGTTTAACTAATCAACTTCCTAATTACACAATTAGTGTGGTAACAGTTTAACTAACCAACCTTTCTAATTGCACATTTCTTGTGCGGTCAGTTTCAATCTTCCTTCATATCTTTTTTTTTTATAATTGTATAAACAGAAGAGCTGTGTGTCTCCCCCTCCCCCTTTTCATTCTCTGTTTCTATTCCTCCCCCCTCTTTCTCTACCTCTCCCCTACCCCTTCCAAAAATCTCCCTACTTTCTATCCTTCTTTTTATCTCTCTTTCTACCCTCTACCTCTTTCATTTCTCATGTTCTCGGAAAAATCCTAGATTCATCTATTACGGGTGAGAATTTATTGCGACTTTCATTCAACAGTCCAGAAAAATGCCCACATAGAACCATGTTTTTCGGAGTCAAAATCGATTTCCGTACTCAGGTCGCTAAACAGCCGCATGCGGCTGGCGAGACCCGATTTTCCGACCACTGTATTAGAGACTCCGGGTTTTTATTTGTCTTCCTTTTGTTCACACAATAGATTGTTGCATCGCCAAATTTTGTATCTTTTTGTATTTCCTGACACGGGGGTGTCGAACTTTGCAAATATTGTATTTATTACTTAAATATGTCTGTAAGGCGCAACCCTTCACGTTGCTAGGAATATCACTTAATATGAGAATAATATACAAGGCGTAACAACGGCTTGGCATTGGGGCAGTTGCCAAGGGCGCCATCCTTCGCCAGTTCAAAAGGGCGCCGCTAAATCTCTAATTTTTAAATTTTTATTATTTAAAAAATAAATTAGCCAAAGGCGTCAAAAACCCAGTTACGCCTCTGCCTCAACCTGTGACACGAAGCGACACCTCATTCCTGCCGGCCGCGGAAATTTAAACCCGGTAATGCTGATACTGATACACCTGACTTATTAAATATTAGAATTTTGTTTGAAAAATTCGCTCTCATTATGCGGCCATTTTATGGAAGCAGGGTTACTCAACTGGTCAGAGTAAATTATTGCCAAAGTTTGCTGTGTGAAATCAGTAGAGGCAGATTCGGGAACATAAAAATTCGACATTGAAAATGTTTGAATAGCGACTTGTCCATAAACAACACGACCGCCTTGACCTACAACATATCTTTGAGACACGTGACCAGGTAATATTAAATACAAGGGACCTAAGTGAAAGCTCTGTTCACGATGACGACACCAGGTCGCTAAACTCTTCTACCACTGCGACGTTTCTGCTGCTGCTGATACTGCAGCGACATTTTTTTGTGTTCATCTCGCCAGTCAACATCTAATATTTTTTTGTCATGCAACTTTGCTTCCATCTTCACCCAAGGGACATAACAGAGTGCACGTGTGAAATTGTTTCCGTTCCAACATGCAAGAGTTAGGCTCCCTGACCAAATACTGAGTTAAATATTCATATTCTGAGTGGGAAGCAGCTAAACATCCTTTCAAAGTGTAACTAAACAGAAAAGAAATGTTTAGCGGCTTTTAGGCTGTGCTTCGTGCACATTTTTATTTTACGACGAGCTTGTCACATAACTTTCACACCACCCCACACCATCGAGTTTGTTACATAAAATCCCCCCACCCCTTTTTTTTCTTCTCATGTTTGTCATACAACTTTAACCCCAAAGTTCGTCACACAAATTCCAAACCTCGAGTTTGTCACACAAATTCCACCCTCGAGTTGTCACACAAATTCCACCCTCGAGTTGTCACACAAATTCCACCCTCGAGTTGTCACAATGTTTTCTCTTGCGGTTCTTAAACAACATTCAATTCATTATGTTTTTAAAGTTAATTTTACACTAACAAAAATAATTGAAAAAAACATGTCTTTATTGTCTAAATATTAGATAAATAATTTTTGTTCACCCTTCTTACCTCCTCAGCTGAGAGGAAGACGTCACTTGGGATGGAGTGGCACCCCTCGTGTTTGAAGTGCAATGAGTGCGGTAAAGTCTTGACCCCGGGTCAACACGCCGAGGTAACTTTTTTTTACACTTTTTGAAAAATTACTAGCTTTAATTAATGTAAATAAGACGTGTCTTCGCTGCGGTGTTCGTTGTGTGTCTTCGCTGCGGTGTTCATTGTGTGTCTTCGCTGCGGTGTTCATTGGGTGTCTTCGCTGCGGTGTTCATTGTGTGTCTTCGCTGCGGTGTTCATTGTGTGTCTGAGCTGCGGTGTTCATTGTGTGTCTGAGCTGCGGTGTTCATTGTGTGTCTTCGCTGCGGTGTTCATTGTGTGTCTTCGCTGCGGTGTTCATTGTGTGTCTTCGCTGCGGTGTTCATTGTGTGTCTTCGCTGCGGTGTTCATTGTGTGTCTTTGCTGCGGTGTTCATTGTGTGTCTTCGCTGTGGTGTTCATTGTGTGTCTTCGCTGCGGTGTTCATTGTGTGTCTTCGCTGCGGTGTTCAGTGTGTCTTCGCTGCGGTGTTCATTGTGTGTCTTCGCTGCGGTGTTCGTTGTGTGTCTTCACTGCGGTATTCGTTGTGTGTCTTCGCTGCGGTGTTCGTTGTGTGTCTTCGCTGCGGTGTTCATTGTGTGTCTTCGCTGCGGTGTTCATTGTGTGTCTTCGCTGCGGTGTTCATTGTGTGTCTTCGCTGTGGTGTTCATTGTGTGTCTGAGCTGCGGTGTTCATTGTGTGTCTGAGCTGCGGTGTTCATTGTGTGTCTTCGCTGCGGTGTTCATTGTGTGTCTTCGCTGCGGTGTTCATTGTGTGTCTTCGCTGCGGTGTTCATTGTGTGTCTTTGCTGCGGTGTTCATTGTGTGTCTTCGCTGTGGTGTTCATTGTGTGTCTTCGCTGCGGTGTTCATTGTGTGTCTTCGCTGCGGTGTTCAGTGTGTCTTCGCTGCGGTGTTCATTGTGTGTCTTCGCTGCGGTGTTCGTTGTGTGTCTTCACTGCGGTGTTCGTTGTGTGTCTTCGCTGCGGTGTTCGTTGTGTGTCTTCGCTGCGGTGTTCATTGTGTGTCTTCGCTGCGGTGTTCATTGTGTGTCTTCGCTGCGGTGTTCATTGTGTGTCTTCGCTGTGGTGTTCATTGTGTGTCTTCGCAGCGGTGTTCATTGTGTGTCTTCGCTGCGGTGTTCATTGTGTGTCTTCGCTGCGGTGTTCATTGTGTGTCTGAGCTCTTCAGATTAATGACGGCAGCAATAAGAAGCTAGTTGCACGTTAAAAGACATTATGAAATAAACACATACAATTGTTACAGCCAATCATTACCCATCACTTCTGTTCAGTGGCGTATACCGTGACGAGGCCAGTAGGGCGTTCGCCCCGGGAAGCACAATTTATATACAGAGGCGCAGATTTAAAAATGAACAATATTATTATTGTTTAAGTTACTTTAGCTTTAAATGCATAAGCACTTTCAATTTTTTTTTTTTTAAGTTAATAAATCCGGGGTGGGAGGGGGTGTCACGACTGGGCGGTTTTGAATTTACGTGTTTGAAGTGCAATGAGTGCGGTAAAGTCTTGACCCCGGGTCAACACGCCGAGGTAACTTTTTTTTACACTTTTTGAAAAATTACTAGCTTTAATTAATGTAAATAAGACGTGTCTTCGCTGCGGTGTTCGTTGTGTGTCTTCGCTGCGGTGTTCATTGTGTGTCTTCGCTGCGGTGTTCATTGTGTGTCTTCGCTGCGGTGTTCATTGTGTGTCTTCGCTGCGGTGTTCATTGTGTGTCTTCGCTGCGGTGTTCATTGTGTGTCTTCGCTGCGGTGTTCATTGGGTGTCTTCGCTGCGGTGTTCATTGTGTGTCTTCGCTGCGGTGTTCATTGTGTGTCTTCGCAGCGGTGTTCATTGTGTGTCTGAGCTGCGGTGTTCATTGTGTGTCTGAGCTGCGGTGTTCATTGTAAATTTAACTTTCTAACTTTAAAAAAGCAAGCAAATTTATTTTAATATAATAATTCATTTATTTACAGCACAAAGGTATCCCATTTTGCCACAACCCTTGCTACAAGGCTCTCTTCGGGCCCTCCATGTTGGGCTACGGTTCGAACATTTCTTCGCCGGCCAACTTCGCCAAAAAGGACAGGCCGGCCAGCCATGGACACGGCTACGGCGGCGAGAACGAATTTTACGAGATATTCGGTCTACAAAACAAGGGAGCTCAGCAAGAAAACGGCGGAGTCCACAGGGGAGCCCAACAGGATAACGGCCCCTTGAGTAAAGGTGTTCGCTGCATAAACAATAATAATTCCAGCATGGACCTGTACCAAAAACAGACTAATTCAAAGCTCAAAGGAGGGTCTCTTATGTGAGTGAGCCAATTATTCAATTCTTAGTTATTTTTATATGTATTTTAAAGTGTGTATTGTTCGGTAAGATATGAATGGAAATATTTTTCATCTTCACGTTTTCTCACACTCATATGTAGCCTACATTGTAGGCCTACTTGTGTATTTTAACTATGGAAAGAGTGGGCAGATTTTCTTTTATTATATCTACAATTCGGTTAGCTAATGGGAGGGCGTGTATAGGAGAGAGACAAAAGGAAATGAAAAGATTAAAAAAAAATAATGTAACTCTCAAAAACTAAGTTTCTATCAGGAAACCGGATTTGGACAAATGTACACTCACAGTTGGCAGCTTCAAGTACCTCGGAGCAATAGTCTCGGAAGAAGGCTCCAAGCCCGAATTGATGGCCAGGATTGCGCAGACCACAACAGCACTAAAGAGGCTCAAGAAAATATGGAACGACAAAAATATAGCCCTTAGCATCAAAATCAGGATGATGCGCTCATTAATCTTCTCAATTTTCTGTGAGTCATGGACATTAACAGCAGAACTTGAAAGGAAAATGAAGGCGATGGAGATGAGATGTTTCAGAGGCATTCTTGGCATCTGCTATGGAGACCATATCACCAAAGAACAAGTGAAAGAAAGGATTCGTCAAGCAATTGGGCAGTACGATGACCTCCTGGTGTCTGTAAAAAAGCGCAAACTTGAGTGGTATGGCCACGTGACCAGAAAACAAGGGCTCGCCAAAGAAATCATGCATGGCACAACTAGAGGAGGAAGAAGAAGAGGAAGACAGAGAAAAAGATGGGAAGATAAAATCCAAGAGTGGACGGGATTAAAACTAGGCGATGTGCGTAGTGCAGAAGACAGAGAGGGATAGTTTTCATGTCATCTGTGGTGCCCCAATAGTCCAAGGACTAAGGGACATGATGATGATGACGACACTCACATAAGTAAATGCTAATTTAAAAGTTTTAATTCAAATGTGAATATAAAATGGTTTGGCTTGTTAAGAAAACTTTTGGAAATTTAATTAAACTAAACCAGTGGTTCCCAACCTGTCATTTGTGCAGTGGCAAAGCTAGAGTTAGTGCCGCCCGGGCAGGCCAAACCTTTTGCCATCCCTCTTCCATGAAAAAACCCACTGCTGTTGGATGTAAATGTCTCTCCTTCACATACAGACAAAATTGCCACCTGGGCTGATCGCCCCCTCAATAACTTTCATTCACCTTAGGGGCTCTACAGTCATACCATTCACCGTAACACTACTCCTAAACACAATAAATTTGTAAAACATAGGGTAGGCCTATGGAGGGTGGTCTAAAAGGGGCTCCATGAGTAAAAAGGTTGGGAACCACTGGACTAATTAATTTTTAAAAAAAAAACATAAAGAATGAGAGTGTGTTAGTTAGTTTTTGAAAAACAATTTTAGAATCAATTGCAATGTAGGCCTGGCAGCCAATCGTCCACTATCGGGTAGCTAAATGATATAAATATAAAGATGAGAAGGGCAAATCTAATTTACAGATAATGATTATACTTTCAAAGTTCATAAATTTAATATAGTTATTTTCATTTTCCTTAGTTACTCATTACGAAAACATTTGTGTTTTAAAAGAGAATAAATGTAATGTCATTAAAAAAAACAACTTTATAAATAAATATATAATATAAAGTTATAAAGGATAACCCACTATTAACAAAAAGTATTTGGTATTTTCACATTAGCATCCCTTTTCACTTTTTGCTTTTACTTGATTAACTTCATGTTGCCGGATTTTGCGTAGTAGCGATGTGTAACGAAATGTCGGCTTGTCGCCCCTGGTGAATGGGGGCAGCACTTCCTGGTTTCTTTAATATGCTTTTGTTTGCTGTTAGCACGTAAGAAATGTGTAGTATTTTTGGATATGTTGGCCAGTATTAAATAACCAGTCTTCCAGTTCTAACGGTTGAAGAGGGAATAATTGTTACGAATGGAAGGGTAAGAGTTTTATTATGCCAAAATTAGTGCAAGGAGAAGGCAATAATGAAATAGCTCTTACTTTTTTAGGCACTCATTCGCGAGTGACTAAGGCCACTCACGCCGTGCAAAGGTTGAGTGGGGTCAAATGGTTATTGTGCAGTAAGTGTTTGTAGAATGTAGTAACATGGCGAATACCGTGATATATTTTTGCGTGTTCTTCATCTTTGAGTAGATCTTGACATGGCCAGTTCTTGAATGAGAATAATCTAAAGATGCTTTTAGTGTCTATTCTTATGTAAGCTCATTGAATTTTGTTGTAGGTCTACTATGAGTATGTGCCAAATACTTAATTAATACTAATATATAATTATTATTATTATTATACTATTATAATAAATTATAGTATTATATTTATAGGCATTATTTTAATTTAAGGTAGAATCATTAGATGCTAGGTCTTTTTTAAAACCTAGGCCTTAGGCCACTAGTTTTATAGGCTGCCTTACTTATAATTTATAATTGGTATAATGCTGCATTAGTAGGGCTAGACCCACACTTGATGTCACATTCACATCTACTAATGTTTGCTATAACATGGACCATGTGGAAAATGTTCCCCAGAAAGAGTCTTTACTCTGATTAACAATATGTGGAGACCAGATAAATTGCAACTCATCAAAGTGGATACATTGGAACATATGCTGGTTGTCATATGCAGTTTCAGTGATTCATCTGACAAGTTTTATTTATGATATTTTATTGAAAAAATTGGGTGCTGGGTGGTCTAAACTGGAGTTCAATCCCCACCAAAGTCCAGTCAAGCAAAAACATCATCAGCACCCCGGGGGGATGTGACTCGTTAACCTTGGATGGCTACTCATCTAAGAGAAGGAAACTCTGAATTCAAACCCGGAAATGGAGTCCTGTACTATAGGCGGATAAACATTGGTAAAATGAAACATTCCGACAACTTCTGCGATGCCACTGGTGCCAAGCTGTATCATCCACATGATATTCCCTTGGGGTTATCCAGCAGCGTGGAGAGAGGCGATTTGCTGTTGGGAACCAGCATATAATCCTAGAAGAATAATCCCAGGCCTTGTGGATTTTCGTTCTTTGAAGTCTACACCATCATCACCTCGTGATGGACGGATGCCAGCAAAGTATTGAAAAATCCTGAGCTCCTGGGAGCTATCCAGTCATTTCAGAAATATTAATGTGTTTACATGTCATTTGCTGAATCCAGTTTACCCCAGGTGCCCCTTCATGATTATCAGAGGCGTAGCTAGGGGGGGGGGCAGGGGGAGGGACAGATTTCCCTGGGCGCCAGACTAGTTAGACAAATATTTAAGGTTCTGTGGGACAAAAGGCAAACTAACTTAAATTAAGGTAATCTTTTTCTCTGCAATTCACATCAGTTTATATTTTATTACTATGGTGGATGGGAGAGGGGTGGTAATTCTGTCAGTTAGTCAGCTTAACATTTCCATTCAGGGTTGTATGTATCTTTTTAAAAATTAGTTAATGTAACTCAAACATTTCAAATAAATTTTTTTTTTTTCAACTTTAGGCCCTAAAGAATAAAATAATTTTACAGCTGATATTTTTAGAGCTACTATTTTACTTTTTTTTCTAACCTGGGATTATTTAAAATCTAGTGGAGCCCTCAAAATGTTAAGTGGACATCTGCCTGTCTCGAACTTAAAAAGGACTGTAACTACCCAGATCTAGACTATACCCGGTAATGTGGTAAATTCAGGCATTCAAACATACACATTGACACCGACATTTATTCACAAACATAAATTCTTCTTCTTAATAAAAAAACTTATGATAAATGTACACAATTAAACATGAAAAGCAGTTGGAGGATCATTGCAATTGTTAAATTTATTAATTAATAATTAGCAATAACTTTTAATCATGTCATTTAAGTATAAATATTTATCATTCTGTAACATTCCTGGGAAATTAATTTTTTTAATAATTTATCCATTTTTATAATTAATCCATTTACCCTAATAGAGTTAAGCATTTTTAAAAAAATTAATTATTTGGTGTTTCTAAATTATGAATTTTATCACAACCATCATTTCATATGCAACATAACATAATTTTATAAATGTAAACAGAAGAAACTTTACTTATACTTATAACTTAATTGTTGTAGTATCTTTTGAACTTGGCTTCTTCTTCTATATATTAAGGGCCCTTGATCAATTTATTGATAATTCTGACTCCTATGCATGTAGAGGGGATTTGCAATGTTTCTGTGCCTGGTGTTGATGAGAATATTTCACTGGTTCTAAGAGTTACTTAGTGAGGGTATCATGCACTGGGGGTTGGAAGGCCTGAGGCAATAGACGCAAATATTGTCACCTCAACTGTTCCTTTTGGCTTATTCCAGTCCGTGATTGTCTTTGGCAGGAATGAGCAAGGCCTATACTGGCTTATGCTTAATCATGAATAATTATTATGTAGTCTATTTATAAAAAAATAAGTTTTTACTGTAATATCATGAAGTAGCCAAAGGAAGCCATGTCTGGTGTCTCAAGTGGTTTAAGTGTGCTCATTAGTAAAACTAAATGCCTTTTCCTGGTCTACAATCCCATTACTGCCATTACAAAATCTCAGTTTGAGTGAGACTTTCAAATCAACTGTACTAATATTAAAAATATTTTTGATTCAGTGTGTAGTCTTAAATTCTAGATGTTATAAATTTTGGTGTACTAAACAAATGTATATAATTTCCCATGCTTAATATCAGGTTAATGGTAGGAATATGAATTTAGTTTCATCTGCCACTGTTTTGGATTATTAATTAAACCTTTCTTATAGGTACAAAGGTGTGATGAATGCCAGAATGTGTAATAAGTTTTTATGGTAATAATAATGGTCAAATCAGTTGGTTTCAAAGTTCAAATTGTCAATGAAATCATGTGAAACAGCTCAATTAACACTTTAATTTTAAATTGTACTTGGATTTCACACTTTTGTTTAAATAAAAAAAAAAAATTGGTTTGAGAAATCCAATTTTAAATCAATTTATCATAGTTATTGGGCATTAGGTACTTAGTACAGATATAGAAAAAGCCAATTTTTAAAATTATTACTTTGTAATGATAAACAAAATTATGCAATAGTCATTTTCAAAACCGGCAATGGAAATCGGGAATTTGATTATTGTTTAACTAACTTAATTTTTAGAATTCATTTAAATCCCATATATTTACCAACCAGTACCATTATAACTTTTTTATCAGGAGCTATTCAAATGACATTTTAAAAAAACAACTAAACTATGTGAACTATATAAACAGCAGTTGCATTATCAGAAGGGTTAGCAAGGTTTCTTATAAGGCAAGTCCATGATCTCGCATATTGAGTTGTGTAAATATGCCAGGGCTCTGACAGTAAATAGGACCAGTTTACATAGAATTTTACAAGTAGATATAAACAGGATATCAAGTAATATGAATGAACTTTAATGAATTTTATAAGTACATTCTATGACACTTGGTCATTTCACTGATTTTTTTTTTATGCCATTTAAGAAAATATGGAATTGCAAAATATCTTTGCATATATTTTTATAATAATGTGAATAAACACACAAGCCTTTTCAATTCATTTTCTATTGATTAAAAATAAATTCAAATGGTGTACAAATATTTGTGCTTGCTTACATAAAATCTCTTCAATTACTCTATATCTCTGTATGATGTGCTTTAAGCTACCTTCCTTGTGGTTTTCACATCAGTAGCATTGACATCCTCAAAAGATTTTTTTATTATCACTCTTGCCTGGGGTTAATCTATTTCCTTATTCACCATTAAGTAGAAGAATAGTTGTGTGTTTTTTTTTGTAACATAAAATACAAATACGGATGGCTGGTTTATTATGGCATGAAGACTCCAAGCAACATGTTGTGCTGAGAAGGTATAAAGGGAAAAAAACTATCATGACCAGGTTGGCTATTAATTTATTTCATTACTTTCATCATTTACTCTTACATACAAAGCACCCATCTTTGCTGGCCTGTATTATTAATTGGTATCCATGCATGTGTATGCTAATTCTATCAACCTGTCACTCTATCTTAGAGCACATGAATTCTGTTTTTGTTTTAGTGGGTGTATATATTTATAGTTGTTGTTGAGGGAAAGGATTACCGCACAGTGGTAAACAACCTTTTATGGATGCAACCCCACTGAGTGATTAATTTATCATTTAGACCCCCGTGTCACCATGTTAATCATAAACAATTACATTGGCACTGCACTATGTGACAAAATTTTCATTATTTTATTTCCATTTTCTATTTAATGTGATAGGATGAGATATTTTGCAGACCTGTTACTTACATAGTAAATTTTTTTTACAGGAGCCTCTAAAAATGATAGCTAATTACAAATTATATGAAACTTTTTCGATTAAATTTTTTGTGATTTTAAAAATATTTTTTAATGTATTTTTTAAACCTGTTTACTTTATTTAATGTGTTAAAAAGGGATTCAATATTTAGGCTCTGTTTCTACTGCTATTATGGCTTGTTGATAAACAGTACACAACAAAGGACGATACCATTAAAATAAATACGGTAATTAAGAACGATACCCAAACTAGTGCTTATTACAAATAATAATTTATTAAGCTATTTTAAAAATTACAAAATAAAAAAAAATAAACCTAAGGCTATTCACTTGCAGTGCAGCAATGCACTGCAACCGGTACAAATATTGGGAAGGCGCACGCACATTAAATAAAATGTATAATATCTACGATCAGTACAGTATGTCAGTCTGTTAGCCTCGCAGTCTCTATTTAGCTCTCTGTTGATCAGCTTATTTATAGTCTTTCATAGAGACTTTTCCAGAAAAGGGTTCCGTATTGTATCTGTTCCTCGGCCTGTTTCGTAAGTTCTAAAGAATTCTACTATAGATTGTGTTTACATATAGTCATTCACCAAACTTAGGGTCACCCAGAGTTCATGTACGAGATGCACGAAAAACATGACGTAAAATGACATCTACATAACAGCTCCATGACCCTTCAACAAAACATTTATGGAACACCTTTTTGATTGAATTAGATCTAAACAATGCTACTGGGAAATCTTAATGCTGAATTTTTAGTGTGCTTTAGGTTTCCTTATTCTTACTAATTCACTCAAGCTATTTTAAATCTGTCTTTTCAACTTCATAGTGCTTTTTGTAAGATCTGATTTATTTATTTTTATTAGGAATGAAAATGAAATTTACTCTATTGTTGTTTTTGATGTTCTCAAATCTGAATCTTATTATTAGCAACCAGAAACTTTTATTTCAAGTTTAACCAGAACTTTTAGAGTTATGAATGTTCATGTGAAATGAAACATTTTTAGAGTTTAACATGTGGGATATTGATGTAAAGAAATCCGTTTTTTTAACAAATACAAACATGGTTCTTCTCCTCTGCTAAGATGAAGCTTCTATTAGTAGGGTTACATTTTTGGATGATAGTCAGTTTTGCATAATACTCAGCTTTTTTAGGGTCTATCATAAATATTTGTTCAACCAATTATTTAAGGTGGTATTATCATCAGTACCACCAAGCCACATTTAAGATGTTAACAGGAGACACATCTATGATGTTATCATAAAGCTAATCTACATTGTTGTTATGATTAGGCACGTTTAAGATGTTATCACCAGGCACATCTATGATGTTATCAGACTATGATGAACACACCCCACATTGCTTTTTACCATTTTTCTGTCTTAAGAGATGTGTATGTTTTATACCAACCAATGCACCCTTCTTAAGAGGTGTGTATGTTTTATACCAACCAATGCACCCTTCTTAAGAGGTGTGTATGTTTTATACCAACCAATGCACCCTGTCTTAAGAGGTGTGTATGTTTTATACCAACCAATGCATCCTGTCTTAAGAGATGTGTATGTTTTATGCCAACAAATGCATTCTGTTGATTTTTTAAAATTTGCTCTGATCAGTAATTTATACTTTTTGTTTTTTATCTAGACGTGAAATACTTCAAAAGATTGAAGAGTTCAATAGTTACCATGAAGGCAAAGTTCACCACCAAATGACAGCAGAGGAGGTTTTTATTTTTTTCTTATTTAAACAAAATATTATATTTTTAGATAATATATTATTTATATAGTTGTATGTATTACGCTCAGAGGAGGCTTGTGTATAGTACTGTGGAACTGCGGCATCCCTATTTTCACTCAAAATTGATTAATAACATACAGTATAATGATTTGTTAAAAATTTCTGTTATATTTGTGCATAATATTTAGCTACTATGATAAATAATTCACCACATTAGTGGTGATTGTCATTCATCTCATTTGTGAAAAAGCTACAAAAATGCTTGCATAGAAGTTTGTAAATTACATCTGTCCCTGGGGTGCTACAAGCCCATGTAGTACTACGGCCTGCCTCATCACTTCCTTTCAC
Organism: Omphiscola glabra; assembly: GCA_964017045.1. Lineage (NCBI taxonomy): Eukaryota > Metazoa > Mollusca > Gastropoda > Lymnaeidae > Omphiscola > Omphiscola glabra. Next base: position 21,583,877 of record OZ024795.1, read on the forward strand.
TAAGACCATCCCTCTAAGCCTAGGCCTGCCTTTGAGCCATTTTCCTCTGGATTTTTGTTAGAGTCCAAGTTTTACTTGCGTGTGTTACAACTGGTCTGATAATAGTTTTATCTTTAGTTTTCTTTGTTTGTCTTGTGATGTTTTAACTTGTGAGAAATTTTTACCAACTAAAGTATGCACTGTTTCCGGCCAATGTTCTTTCTTGTATTTCTATTGGTATTTCATTTATTAAGGATCCTAGATATTTGAATTGATTTACATTTTCAAAGTTTGTTTTCTAATTTTAATGCTGTCAGTTTCATCTGTCTGTTCTCTTCTTAACCTAGTCATTTGTTTTTGTTTTTTTTGTGTTGTTGTTGACATCTAGCCCTGTTTGTAATGATGAGTAAGTTACACAATGATTATACATAGCAATGTGTTAAAAAAAGCAAATGTATGCAAAGTTGTTTTGAAATCCTTAATAGGATAACATTAGGATCTTAACACAGTAGAAATCCCATAATTTTTAATATTTTTGTCAGAGAGATGATGGCAGTGTCCATGTAGAGGGCCCACTGAGAATCTACTGGGGGCTCAATAAACCAATTGAACTTGTCCACTGTGATAACATCCCCCCTCCACCAATAGCGCAGTGGAGACACAGTTTGTGTGTGGGGCCAGCGTCCCCGGACGTCCCTGACAAAAAGTTCTCAAACACTCTGGTAAGTTAAAACATATCCCAAAAATTCTTCTCTGCATCATAGTTACTTTATTATTCAAATTATTGTCACCTGAAGGTGAAATGTAAGATAATTTGTAAACTGGTTGCTTCACAAACCATCCTGATTAACATTCAACACGACCTATTATTTATGTGTATTCATTAAATGTATGGATGTCCTGTAGATCAGATTGTAAACTTTAAATGTAAAATAACACTTGATAATGATTTAATAAATTTATTTCAGAGCTTTAGAAAACCAAGTTCACCCACTGTAAAATCTAGGGAGCTTGATGACATCTTCTCCCCTTCATCTCCTGACGATGTGGTCAGACGGAAGAAAGGAGTTCGAAAGTTTAAAACTGTCGCTTACAGAGGTGACCAGCCTTCCAAGTGGAAGAGGGCGTCCATCAATGGTCATGTGTTCAATTACGATGTGAGTTTAAATCATTTTAACATGAAAGATACTAATGTAAGCAATTTGATTAACTCTTATCAATTTTCATGGCTTAAAAGTCTCTTAATGATTGCTAGAATGGTTAATGATGTCAATAAAATACTTTGTTTTTTCCAGACCAGTGTGTTCACACCTGTGCTGGGCAGCTGCACCAGTGTAACTGTGGATGGGTCGCTGACATCAGATGATGTTATTGTAACTCTCCTGGATAAATTCAAGGTTAGTGTAGAAATCCAAATGTTATATGGTTACATAAACTATTTATGTTGCACTCTGTCACAAAAAAGCACTGTAAAAGTTGAAATTATGTTGTAATTTATAAATTTCTTTTGGTCTAAAAAGCTCTCAAAACCTATACTACAAAATGATCCATATTTTTCTAGTCTTTATAACATTTATAGGACCTCACAGTTTGTAAAAAAAATTTAATTATTTGATTTATTTTAAAAAAATACAGGTTCAAAACAACCCTAATGAATATGTTCTCTCCATCGTTAGTGAAGAAGGTAAATAGTGACCTCTCTGTGGATACTAATTTGTACCTGGTATAATGTAAAAGTTCAACACCAAATTTATTTAAGCTTGCTATCATTTAAATTATTTCTCAATTAGTTAAAGATTAACCCATGACAGCCTCTAGGCTAAATTTATATAGTTTTAGAACCTTTTATTAATTTCAACAAAAAAAAATCTTCTATCTGTGACTATTCAAATGTTTTAGGTGAACGTGTCCTGACCAGTGCAGACAAACCACTTCTGGAAAGGTTAAAGCTGGGACCCAACGAAACAATGGGTAAAATCTTCATAAGAGAAAGAGATCCAGAGGTTTGGAGTAGCAAGCATAACTCTAGCATCAAAATCCCTATCGCTGAAACAACAGAAGAGAATTTACCACATGATGTGAGGCCATTTCACTATATCTAGACATGTGTAGACATATTTTAATTTTTGTCTTCTCAACTTTCCCTTAGGAAGGTTTTTTAATGGTGTTAAAGTGTATTTAATACATTCAGCTTGGTCCTATGATGTCATCTTGCAATTGTAACAACTTTAAATTTCCATAAATATATTCATCATTATTTATTTTTGTTATTTCATTTTTTTTTTTAAAGCATTTACAGTAATATAATAGTGATAATTGTTTTTTCTCCCTTTTTTTTTTTTCTTTAGAAGATATGAAAAATAAATGTATGTTTTCCTAAATAGTTCAATGTTTTTGTAACATCAGGTGGAGCAACTTCTGGTTCTTCCTGAAGCCGTGTTACGGGGTTTACTGGCCAAGTTTCACAATGATGAGGAGAAGGAAGTGCAATCTCTTAAAGCCAAGTACGTCAATATTTTAAATTTATCTCTACCCTGTACATTTAAAAAAAATTATAGTGAAAATAGTCTTATGTATGTAAAATGTAACCAGTAGGGAAGACAAGTTTTATGGTAAGTTATTTGACTGATTGCTGTGGAACAATTTTTATCTGAATTTCTAAAGTACTGTTACACGTTTTTCCTTTTTTTTTCCCCAGATATGAAATAGCAAAAAAGAAAATGCAGCGAAGACTTGAAGAAATAAAAAATCTACTACAAGCCTCATCCAGTGCATGAGCCCACCTGGGGTGTAAGGAAAGAAATGCCTCGCCAAGGCAAGTTAAGCCATCTTCATTTAATGGTCAGAATCTCTGGGATTTGTCACTACTGTTTCCCAGCGAGCAAAGTGTCCAAGATGTGAACACCCCTCATGGAGACTACTAATAGTTGAACTGTAATAGGGCAATTGATATTTACAAGACAGAGCAGAATGTTAGAATTATTTCACATTTATTTAGTCAGATGACATCATTCACACCACAATGGTTTGCTTGTTTGTTTGTTGTTTGGTTGCTGCTGAACCCAGATGGATAAATTCAGATATTGTGCACATATTGTATTTTTTGTTGTTGCAGCTTCATTCTGAAATTCAGTTCAGCCTCAGCCTTTACATATTGCTCATAGTTTATATTTTTGCTCTTGTCAACTATATTTTCTTGAGAAGCAATAATTTTGATTATTTTGTAGGGATTCTCCAATATAACTAACATAAGGCAACAATTTAGGAAGATTCAACATTACAGTTAGGGATACAACAGGGTTGACTTGACACTAACAAATTATCAATTCATCGATTTCCAAGGCTGTGAAGCTAAGCTTCGTTTAAAATTATTTCATAAACTTCATTTAACTGGTTATTAGCTGTGATGAGCTAAATATGAGCTAATATTCATACTTGAGACAATTATTATTGAATAGAAATGATAAAATCCAAGCCAAAGATAAATGACCATTTTACCAGAAATTCCTTGTTTTCTTCTTATAAATTTTGAGGGCCCACGATGTATTGATCATTATAATTACTATCAAAGCCTTCCCATAAGTTACTGTAAGATTTAAAATGTACTAAATCCAAAATGTTTCTTAATCCTTCCCATAAGTTACTGTAAGATTTAAAATGTACTAAATCCAAAATGTTTCTTAATCCTTCCCATAAGTTACTGTAAGATTTAAAATGTACTAAATCTAAAATGTTTCTTAATCACCGTCCAATCATCACTGATCTAATTGTATATCCAAACTGTTTTGTTTCAATCTCAATGTTGATCCACTAATGTATGAAGCAATGAAATAAAAGTGTTTGTAAATCATCTCTGTGCACCTAGATTTAAAACAAAAAAAAAACATATACAGTGTGCAATTCTCTTCCAATCCAACAAATTGTTGTACTAGCTTTAACACATTTTTTTTTCTTGTTGCTTTTCCACATTACTGAAGTCCTAGATAAATAAAAACAAGTGGGTTGATTTTTAAATATTTTTTTTTGAATAGCATTTCCATTGTCAACAGATTTTTGCATGTATTTTTTTATTGCCATGTTTAAAAATGAGCCATAAAGCAATTTTCTGTGAGACCTTATGATATTTATGACAATTACAACGCTGAGGTTGTGAACAGCCTTCTGAGAGATATATTTCTGATCTGTGACTTTTTGGCATGGTTTACGAGTGATAGTTGTACATTGGTATTATATTGTTAACTGTAAATAGGCCTTGTTGAACATAAGGATTGGACCTGTGTGCTAGATAACTATTATATTTAATTGTTGCTTGTTAAATAAGTTTTGAGTTTTGCCTATCCTTGTTAGATTAAGTTTTTAAAAAACATTTGTCAATGCTCTGGTTGTTTGTTTTGTGTTTGAAACACAGCATAATTCAGTGCTGTTAATCACTTCATAATTGGAATCCCAGTATTAACTTAATAATAAATGTATTTGATAAAATTCATTTACAAAGTTTATAATCCACGGAGAATTTCTCAAAGGAAATATTAAGATGAGCATTCCTAAATAATAAGTAATGAGACAAAATGTTTATTTTTCTATTGTGCAAAAAATATTAACAAAAAGGTTTTGTGTAGACTGACTGTATTTACTGCAGGTAATTTTCTGTTGGTCCTCCCTGCCTTGTTTTGAAAGTGCACTGCTACTAAAACATTACTTAGTTATATTCATGAGAGCTGCCATGTTGGGCTTTTTAAGTTGATGTAATGAGTTAAAGTTTACTTCATTTTGTCAATTTCTAATTACATTTTGTCATATTTGAAATAATTCTTTTTTTGGAGATCTGCTTAATAATATGAGGGGTGGTTTTTTGTTTACAATTATGGCAGCCACATCCAGAATATGGTTCAATCTGTTTACAGATTGTTTTTGGTCTTCACCAATTTTGTTTAAGCAATCTTATAGTAGATACCATGTTAATACGTAACATCCTGTTGTCTGTAAATATTTTATTTATGATGGAAATTAAATGCCAATAAATAAAAAAATATTGTTTTTTTTTAAAATATATTTTTGCAAGTTCAAAGACTTTCTCATGGACATCTTCAAGGGCCAGTCCATAAGTTATGAAAAAAAAAAAAATTGGGGGAAATTTTAAATTAATACAAATGACAATTTTAGTCTCTTCAAGGCTTTAGCAATTTGAAGAGTTATTTACTATTTCATTTCCACACAACATTTTCACATCTTAAAAGGAAATAATTTTGGTATATAAATAATTTTATTTGTAAACTTCCACATGCAGGTATAACAATGCTCTAGAGACATTGTTGGTTCTTGCTAATTAGATATTGTTATAATTTCACACCTGCTGTAATAACTATAGGAATGTAAATAAAAGATACTCATAGGTATATATATAATAATAGGTACAGGTATATTGTAGTAATTAAAATACTAATTACATAACACTTGAAGAAATCATATACGTGACACTCAGGTGGTCAAATAACTAACAAATACAATGAAGTTGACTTGTATAACTTTGTATATTTAATTTTAGCTGTAGGTCACTTAATGTTTTTTTTTTAATTCCCAATAAACCAAGGTTCTAAAGTAAACAAGGTTTAATACATCTAAGAATATTTAGATTATGACTATTTATTACTGTCATTTAACCACCTGAATGATGACATTGACAAAGTAACTCTTGGAAGTATCCACAAATGAAGGGTCTATTTTCCTTTGATCATGCATATTTAAAAACACTTCAATGCCAGTCAACATAAGTCCACTATCCTCCTGCTTGACAAGGATCTGCATGATAAAATTTCCATTACTAGTAAATACATTCATTATAGACGCAGATTGCTTATTAAAAGCCTTTAAAGTGGATTGATTTCTTGTGTGAAATGATTTTTATGTTGACTACCACCTGGATTTCATTATAAAAAAATGAACAATTACAAAAGTGCAAAGTTATTTCAAAGAGTTTTTTGATTCGGTTTGGCTTTTTTTTGTAAATGCACAAAGCTTTTATTCATGAAATCACATCTATATTGTTGCAATTTACAATGTAAGTTTTCTGACAAAGAATACATCTAAAAAAATGCTCCAACTGTTAATTCCGAAAGACATTTTGAAAAACTCATAGTACCATATCATGTTTGTGTATTTAACTAACAGATTAAAAAAAAAAAAGGTTTGAGTATTCAATGACTAACAATTTCTAATTAAATACTGAACTTATTTTTGAAACTGTGACAGTCTGTATTAAAATGTTAACACATTTCTGACAAGGAGAATACAATAACTATTAAAAACTTTGTTAAATACCTTGAATATTAAGTTATAGTAAATATTGCACAGTAAATACAAAAAGTACAAAAAAGAGCATTTCATGACCAGATTTTAGCTCTTAAATTGAAAATGAAAGAAAAAAAGATACGAGTAGAATATACATACATAGTTTCATTGAATAATAAAAAACAATTATTGCAAATGTCTCCAGGGCAAATATTAATGAACCCTTTTAGTCTACATATCCCCATGGCCTCATAACATTATTTCATTACAATTCTAACCAATAATTTCTCAAACTGACATTGTTTCAGTTGCTAAGTATGAGGAGGTCAACTCTGGATTTTTAAGGCTATACAAATAGAAAGATTAAGAACCTGATACTGGGTACAGTAAATCTTTTGATGAAGAAGTAAGTTCAATTATTATATTAAATATGTGGGGTCACCCCAAGATTTTAATAAATACAAAACTGTTCAAGGGTGATATTACATTTTCACATTATTTTATAAATGTTTCCAAATTTACTTTGAATGACTGTTAAATAAAAAAAAATTAATTTAAAAAAAAGCTATAAAATCCTCAGATATTAAACCTTGCTTAAATTCTTGCAACTCCAGCAATAGATCACAAGATAATCTCTTACCCAGACTTCAAGAAAATTGTGAAATCATTTCCAATAATCCAAATATAATGAATAATAAACTGAAGGTACCGATGGACGGATAGATTTACAGTTAAAAATATAAATACTCTGCATCAGTTGTTTGCAGTAGTTATGTCTCTAGGAGTCTTCGGCAACCACATTAAAAAACACTGGTCACTCAAGTTTATCACATTCAATCTTATCACATTGAGGGAGATTTATCCTATCTGCCAACAGCAGATAACAAATTCACAAAATTCTTTTACAAGAAATCTCTGTGTACAAAACAATTTTACAAGCATGCATTTGTTTAGAATCTATTACATGTAAAAAAAAAATAATTAAAGTTAAACTTAGAACCCCCAAATAACAATGGGCAATGGTGTATGTTTGTTGACTGGTGGACTAATGTTAGCTTAGAAATGGATGTTTCTTTTGTGTTCCTTGCATAATTCATTCCAAGCTGCCCAGAGGCTGATACGTAATGTTTCTATCAAACAGTGGCTCACATTATTAGCTTTTAAGTAGTCAATGTTGCTGCCTTAGTATCTAAGATATTTCAGGTCAATTAAAATAGTAAAATCTTCTCTGGAAAGTGCCAACACATGTTCAATGGAAATGTCTCCCAGTAGTTTCTGTAAACATTGAATCTCACTGAACTTTTACCAGCTAACAAACCTTAAAGTAATCTATAACTATTTACCTTAAATTACAACTGATTTATATTTTGAGAAACCACATGAAGATGAATTCCAAATCAAACTGGTAGACTCAATGCACTTTATAAGTTATTGGTCATGTAAATGCATATAATCCAATGCTAACATTTTGGTTTTTTTTAGTAAATTTTCGGAAGCATTCTTCACAAAAGAATTAACAATATGTCACATCCACAGATTACCAATTCTCTACTGGCTTGGGTCTTCTTCCAAACTTAGCAAAGCTTCCATGCAAGCTGTATAGCAGAACAGATACTGATCCTAAAAGAAAATAAGAAAACAAATTTTGACGACATAAGTCATTCATAAGACCTCTGTTAAAATTTTAATAGAGTTTCAACAATAAATTATTTTCTAATGTAAATGACAAGTCTGTTGAAAAGTATTAATGTAGACATAGTTACCTCAATACAAATCTGAGTCAATTTATAATATAAAATAAGATTCTTTGACTGAGCTTAATAAATGGAAATGTTTTTTGATTACATTGTACATATTCATTTTCAGAACTTAAATAAATACATATTTTAACAAAGACAACATTTTACAATTGGAAAAATTTAAACCAAGATATTTAATTACTTCTCTAGCATAAAAATTAGCCATCACATAATTAGTGATCATTTAGATTTGGTAAGAATTTTTATATCTTTCGGTCCTAACTTTAAGGGAAAGAATTCGCCCTGACTGAGTTGATCTTAGGTAACTGTCATGAAGAGGGTGGGATGTATCACCCAAAAAGCATTTTTCTTCAAATAGTTCTTCAATTAAAGGAGATTTAGTTTTTGTGTGATATTGCTAGCTTTCTTGATTAATCTATTTCATCAGTGTTTAATGTAAGACAATGAATTCCCCACACCAGCAGGTAATACTGAAGTTTAGTAGGCTTCTATTTTTTGCACTGTAGAATAAGTTAATAACTTGTTTGTTTACGCTAACTTTGTATAGTTTTTTTTAAGATAGAAAAATCTTCGGTTGCCTTTTTTTTATACAGAATTAGGAAAATAAAACAGTAGCTAAACATCTATGTTTTTCTTACACTCAATTGTTAATCTCAAATGAAACATTAACGTAATATGGTAACTTAGCATTGACTTACAGTTGTCTGAATCATCCCATGCCTTTGGTTACGCAAATTGCGAACAATCCCAAGTAGGTCAAACTGTTAATGTAGAGAAAATATTGGGTCAACACAGTTCCATTGATTCTCAAGTAAAATATTATATCCAAGAATGTGCATAAATAGTTTCATTTTCTCAAAAATAGCAGTAAAATAACTTAAACTTTCTAGAGATTTATTCACCTCATCGCCATGTTCAATTGTGGCCAGGGAGGCATCAATGGCAATCAAAGTGCCAGTTCGACCAATCCCTGCACTGCAATGTATGACAGGAGCTGAGCCTTGTTCAAACAGGTGAATTAACTGGAGCAACTAGAAGTACAACATTTATAAAAAAATTAATAAGAAAAATAAAACTACTTTTTTTTCTGATTAACACTTGGGCCCATGTCCATATCAAATGATTGTCAAGTTCACCCACCCCCTCACTAACACAGGTAAAATTGATAATATGGCATTTAAAAATAAGATTTTATTCGCCTTAAAGTATAGTATTAAAAAGTTGTACAAAAATTGATTTGTTAGTCTAAAATTTCCTATTCAGTACTCATGTTTACATGAAAAGTCCTGCCATAGTATACCTATATAAAAAATCAGTATTTGTAATTCTTTGCAAATTCCTAAATTAACCTAGCTTGCCACCCAGCTCTATAATGTTTAACATAGACAAACCTTTAGGAGGGGCAGCGCAGTATCTGGTACCCCGTGATCTGGCCATGCTGTGTATTGCAAGAGAGTGATCTCCCTTCCAGCTCCTGTGTTCTCTTCTATAGTCATCTGGACAACCTCCAAGGCTTGCAGTTGGTACGATCGAATTTGTTGCACTTTTAATCGCCTATAAATATAAAAAAAAAGATCAAAATGTTGGGCAAATCTTACAGAATGCATTAAGAATTAAAATCCTGTTTGAAGCATAAATTTCCATTAGAAATCAAGATGTTAAAATTCCAGTGAAATGTGATGGGTAGAATAAGACATGGCTGTATGAAGTGGGCAGTATGAAATGGGAAGTATCAAATCGGCTGAATGAAATGGGCAATATGAAATGAGAAGTATGAAATGGGACGTATGAAATGGGAAGTATGAAATGGGCAGTATGAAATAGGCAGTATGAAATGGGAAATATGAAGTATGAAATGGGTAGTATCAAATTGGCTGTATGAAATGTGCAGTATCAAATTGGCTGTATGAAATGAGCAGTATCAAATTGACTGTATGAAATGAGCAGTATCAAATTGGCTGTACGAAATTAGCAGTATCAAATTGGCTGTATGAAATGGGCAGTATCAAATTGGCTGTATGAAATGGGCAGTATGAAATGAGCAGTATCAAATTGGCTGTATGAAATGGGCAGTATGAAATGGGCAGTATAGTATCAAATTGGCTGTATGAAATGAGCAGTATCAAATTGGCTGTATGAAATGAGCAGTATCAAATTGGCTGTATGAAATGAGCAGTATCAAATTGGCTGTATGAAATGAGCAGTATCAAATTGGCTGTATGAAATGAGCAGTATCAAATATGCTGTATGAAATGAGCAGTATCAAATTGGCTGTATGAAATGAGCAGTATCAAATCGGCTGTATGAAATGAGCAGTATGAAATGGGAAGTAAGAAATAGGCAGTATGAAATAGGAAGTATGAAATGGGAAGTATGAAATGAGAAGTATGAAATATGAAGTATGAAATGGGAAGTAAGAAATAGACAGTATGAAATAGGAAGTATGAAATGGGAAGTATGAAATGGGCAGTATGAAATGAGAAGTATGAAATATGAAGTATGAAATGGGAAGTATGAAATGAGAAGTATGAAATATGAAGTATGAAATGAGCAGTATCAAATTGGCTGTATGAAATGGGCAGTCTCAAATTGGCTGTATGAAATGGGCAGTATGAAATGGGAAGTATAAAATGGGAAGTATGAAATGGGAAGTATAAAATGGGAAGTATGAATTGGAAGTATGAAATGGGCTATGCAAAATTATAATTAAATCTAATGATGTATTAAAGAAATAATAAAACCGCTTAAATTAATGAGCATTGCTCACCCGTTGTCCACTTCCAGTATTTCTTGTTTACTTTGTGGCCAGTAGCTGTGGCACTTTATCTTGCCAGCCTCAAAGGCTTGGGTTAACATAACGATGACATTGGTCTTCTCCTGCCACATCATCAGCCAGAAATCTGACACTGATTCCGACACTGGCCCCTGGCAAGCAATGTACTTCAGAGTGGCGTCCCCTACTTTCAGAGAGATATGACTGGCATTGATGTAATCATTGCTACTGTTCAAGAGCACCACTCGATTTTGATCATCTGATGAGGATAATACAAAGACAAAAATTATGCTAAATTTGTCTTCAACTGTCTTACAAATGAGTTGAAAAAATCAAATGAAAAGCTCAGAAATTAAAGATTTTGTAAATAAGCCCTTGTAAAAACCAAACACTGGTGAGAGCACACAGAAAAAAGCCCACACATAATAAAACCAAGACTGAAAAAATCCATGCTGTTAAAAATGCTAACATGTAAAAAATTTTAAATGTGTACAAAAGATCATCATGTATATCTCTTACTCCAAGGATAGGAGTGTCCATATTTTGTCACGCAAACTTGATCCCACGTAACAATGTTTCCCAACATGTGGTCATTTCCCAACCTGACACCATTCCCTGGACTTTGAGAACTACTTACAAGGCAAGACATTTCTGTATCTATTTTTAGACTTATTGTGACGGAGTTTGCCCACATCACATGGCCCGGCTTCCTTCAAATGATGAAGATTCTAATTTTTTTTTTTAAATAAAAGAAAGTCATTAGGATATAAGAAACAAGTCATTAGGATATAAGATGCAAGTCATTAGGATATAAAATGCAAGTCATTAGGATATAAGATGCAAGACATTAGGATATAAGATGCAAGTCATTAGGATATAAGAAGCTAGTCATAAGGCTTTAAGGTGGTCCATGGGTCAAAAATATTTTTTCTATGTTTCTTAAGTTAGAAAAAAAATAAATAGTACATACAAAACATACACAAACAGAAAGACAAAAACCACTGAAGATTATTTAAAAACAATTTTTTTTTACTTTTATTGCAAAAAATTGATTTTTTAAAACCAATTTTGACAGTTACGCAAAATGATTAAAAAAAAATTTGTATTGCAATATCATAATGAAACTTTGCATACACATTAAGAATGACATTGATAAAAAGTTTAAAGAAGCTTTTTACACTGCAGTTATTGGAAGTGTTACAAATGGCATGTATGTGGGGTCACCTAAATATGCGAGAAATTTTTAGAGGTAGCAAATGTAAAAATGTTACAAAAATTTTCTAGTTGGATATATATAAAAAAGCCTCTTGTAATTTGTAAAGAATATCAATGAAAAGAAGCATGCAAAGTTTGAAGCCTGTAGCTAGAATACTTTTCCTCCTGAATCATTTGGCGTTCCTAAAAAATCATGAAAACGCAATAAGTTGAGAAAAATGAAAAAAGGAAGTATAAAAATGTTTTTAAAAGAAATTACAGACTGCATGAACAATATTGGATGCTTACACCATGTACATATACCATTCATGAATTAATAAACAATTTGTAAACATAGACAGAAAAGATAGAAAAAAAAATTATCACACTTTTTCAAACTCCACCCCACGAGCCTAATAAATAAAATACACAAATAAAAAATTGAGAAAAATTTTCCTATGAGAAATTTGTTTAAAAACCATCCATCATTAAGTAAAGAATGTCAATATAAATAAGCATGCAAAGTTTCAATTATGTACTTCAAATACTATTCCTCCTGATTGATCTGACGTCAGAAAAAAATTGAAAATGCTAAGTTGGCAAAAGCTGAAAATGACACTGAAAATTCCTTATTAAAAAAAAGTTAAGGTTAGTTGAACAATATTGGATGCATACATCATGAGCCCATACCATTCCTAAATAAAAAAAAAAATTAAGAAGATAGATATAAAAATAGAATATAAATGAATGCATTTTGCCAACATCCCACCTGCGCCGAGCCTAATAAAAATTAAAAACTCATAAAAAATTCTGAATTTTTTTTTATGAGACTTGTAATAACAAAACAGCAATCATTATGTAGAGAATATCAATAGAAACAACCATGCAAATTTTGAAGCATGTGGTAATAATACTTTTCCTCAAGATACATCTGACGTCAGAAATAAATGGAAAATCTAAGTAGAAATAACAAAACAATGTTGTCATATGTTCATAAAAAAATCACAGGCCATCTAAACAATTTAAAGGTTGCACTGGCTACATACATATACTATTCATACTAAAGGATTTTTAAAAAACAGATACAAATTATAGAAAATTACAATGATAGCAAATGCAACCTCGGTAAAAAAAATAAAAAAATAATCAAACTATTTTTTTAAAAAGCTTGAAAAAAAAACCTGGAAGTTAAAAGCCACAAGTCTTTATGTAGATAGAATCAATGGGAATAAGCATGTCAAGTTGGAATCATGTAGCTCTAGATAGAATCAATGGAAATAAGCATGTCAAGTTGGAATCATGTAGCTCTAGATAGAATCAATGGAAATAAGCATGTCAAGTTGGAATCATGTAGCTCTAGATAGAATCAATGGAAATAAGCATGTCAAGTTGGAATCATGTAGCTCTAGATAGAATCAATGGAAATAAGCATGTCAAGTTGGAATCATGTAGCTCTAGATAGAATCAATGGAAATAAGCATGTCAAGTTGGAATCATGTAGCTCTAGATAGAATCAATGGAAATAAGCATGTCAAGTTGGAATCACGTAGCTCTAGATAGAATCAATGGAAATAAGCATGTCAAGTTGGAATCATGTAGCTCTAGATAGAATCAATGGAAATAAGCATGTCAAGTTGGAATCATGTAGATCTAGATAGAATCAATGGAAATAAGCATGTCAAGTTGGAATCATGTAGCTCTAGATAGAATCAATGGAAATAAGCATGTCAAGTTGGAATCATGTAGCTCTAATACTTTTGACCCCATTTCATCCGACGTCCTTTAAAAAAATGGAAAACGCAAACTAAAATAATATGAAACAGCTTATTCAAATGGTCACTTATAATAGATAGGCTGTAAATTTACCTGTTGATGAATGAAATAATTAGATGCGCCTTATAAAAGATTAAAAAGTATTTTATAAAATGCTGGAGGAAATAAACATTGGAAATTTTATATTACATATTCATGACCCATGCCATAGACGCTAAAAAAAAATTTTAAATAAGTTATTAGTTAATTATGCATAGACGGCAAAGTATCCATTCTGTATTCATCCTCTCATAGTCATAAACTTCTTTAGGGTGTAGGGTACTTCAGGATTCTTGATTAGACTGCAGACATGGCATTATGTTTCAGTTCTCATTGACAAAGAATGGCAGTCAGAAACTTTGTATTAGATTTGTTGTAGCCGAACGCATCTGGACTGACATCATTATGGTTATTGAAAAATAGACCATGGCCATATTGCAAGTCTTTTGATACTAGCTTGGCTGTATTCTTACCCTATAGCCAATGTTCTTTTGTTTGTAAAGTCCAATAGTAATACTGATCACGTAACCCACTGCAGGTCTCAGTTGTATAACCGAAGCTCAATGTTGTAATGATTTCAACACAGGCAGAGATACCCGTAGAAATTGAATGCATGTTCAAATGTTCACATACAACAGATGTGTTGTGATGTGTGTGAAGTAGCTCTTTGAAAATAAGGGGCTCATTGAATAGAATTAGAATCTATCATGAGAGCATGTTCAGGAAAGGCAGGCATTACTCTTCGAGAGGAAAATGGAATCCTCGAAAGGACGAAGAAAATCCTTGATTATCCTTCATAACTTGACTGCTCTTGGGTGGTATGATCCTTTATTCTTTAGGTTCAAGGAGATGCCAACAGGTAATCTAGAGATGATAAAAAATAGTATGCCTATAATAATTGATAGAATAAAATCCTAGAATTTTTAAGACAATTTCAATGAAATTCAAAATAATTTGTAAACTTACAAACGATAGTCATATCATAAATAAAATAAATTTTAAAAATATTTAGGCAGAGGAAACTAAAAGTCCATAGTCCAGAGATGCTATATTTTAAGATTAATTTTTAAAACAATATATTTAACTGTGGGCACGTGCAGTGGACTACGTTTCGTTTGCTAGGACTAGACTAGAGCTAGAACAGCATGGCATTACTGCGATATTTATATAAAAAATAAAAATAATGTTAAATAATTCGTGTAATCATTCATTAATTATAAAAATGCTTAAATCAACTTACCAACAATATGGTGGGGTACGTAAATCCACAAAAATGCTTAATATTTGATTTCTTGTGTCGATTTCGAGTCCATCGATTAAAATTCGCGATAATAGGTTCATTACAAAATAACATCATAATTTCAGACAGAAAGCGGAAGTAGAAATGGAAATGTTCAATCCAAATCAAATTTTAAAATATTTGACCAATGAGCTTCGTAAGAAAAGGAAAGGTCAAGGGGTCAATGCCTCGACCAATCATAAAGCTTAAAATACGTTTATAAAGTACGGAATAGCTTCGCTGTTAATTTTTTGCTATTTTATATCACGGAACCACAGCGTTGCCGCTGCATTTCTCTTTCGATCGATACCAAATATGTGTATGTAGCGCTGTTACGAACTAAGGACTAAAAAGACAAACTTTGGCTTCCCAAGTTTAATTTTCCTGAAAATGTAGTCTTACCATACCACTTTTAAATACTTATTTAAGATCTTTAAAATATATATTTTTAAAAACCCTTAACAGAAAAGTATTCATAAGAGGTTAGTTAATCTAGCAGAAAAAAACGTAATCTCATTTTGGAAAAAAATAACCAAAGTATCGATTTTTTCACCCGTGGACCACCTTAAGATCCAAGTCATTGGGCCACAAGCAATCATAACAAAATAAATATAGTATCTTTTCTAATGTACCTTGAACTCCTCATGTGGCTCTCCTCCTTCAACCAAGTCTGCTAGGCTTTGAAGTAACTGTGCTACATGGTCTCTAGTCTGCTTCTGAGGCATGTGCAATAAAGGGACATCATTCAGCCAGTCGTCAGTCAAGAGGACCGGAACGTCAAGGTCAAGTGTGCGAGGGGATTTGTACCTTCCTCCAGCACCAGAATCTGCAATGAATGAATTTATAAATATAAAGTTTTTACATCTGTTAGAAATAGTCTGAATCATTCAATCCCCATTGGTTAAAAAATTTTTTTTTGATAGTCTGTTTTAACATATTTTTCCTTCAATGTTTGTTTGCATTAAATACATTTCCATTCAAGAGTCAATCTGTTACCTCTTCTTTCTTGGGCCCCATGTGTTTGGTTCCTTTGAGCATTGTCCAATTCTTTCTTCCTTTCTATAAGACTTAGAGCATCTTCAGCCAAAGAGCTAATGTCATCATCTGTGGCATTCTCATCTGTAATAATAATATTAATGTGCAAATTGAAATATTTATTTCTCTATCTTTCATTACAGCTCTTCAGGGTGGTAGCAAAACAACAAAAGATTTACATTTGTTTTCTCAGAACATCTTTTGTTAAATAAGGAAAAGCATTTTGTGAACAGTTAAGACATGGCTTAATGTGTGGGTTTTACTGTGAGGGTTTTACTGTGAGGGCTTTTACTGTGTGGGTTTTAACTGTGTGGGTTTTACTGTGTGGGGTTTTACTGTGTGGGTTTTACTGTGTGAGATTTTACTGTGTGGGTTTTTACTGTGTGGGGTTTTACTGTGAGGGTTTTACTGTGTGGGTTTTACTGTGTGGGTTTTTACTGTGTGGGTTTTTACTGTGTGGGTTTTACTGTGAAGGTTTTACTGTGTGGGTTTCCCCTAAATGCAATTCAAGCAACTCACCATCATATCCATCAAACTTTTCACCAATGTCCACGGCACCTGATCTGATAAGATAAATCAGTTCATATTAATTACTATGTTTTCTGAGTATGATATTTAACCATGCCTTCTCAGCATATGTTATAGAAGAATTGAGAAAATTATATAAACAAAATGAATTGGTTCTCTTTAATTCCTCAAGAAAACAAAACATTTTCTTAGCTTAGTTTCCATTGCTTATTCAAATACCGGTACTTTCCAACATTTTCAAGTCTTTATAAATTGCCTCCATGGTGTAACATTTATTATTCTATTCATAACCCAAAAAGTCAGAAAACCAACCTGATTATTTTGAAGACAACCCTCTCTCCAGCCTCTCTGAGGATGGTCACAGCTTTCCTCTGATGAACCCCATCCAATGGTATTTCATTGACCTGCCATTGAAATAAACAACAATCTCATAGATCTTGTTTGGTAACTTATAATGCCAGCACCGTTAAAGCATCTTTTTGAATGCAGAGCTGAATAAATTACACCCTTATAGGCCACTGCAACGGTCTGAAAAAGGAGGGGTTTTTGCCCTTGTTAATCTTTTTCGCCTAGAAATTAGAAAAATTTACTGTTTTTTTCCCCCACAAATTCTCAACGCTACACAGCCGCGTGCCCGATCTACAAGTTCTGCTTTATTTCCAGATACCGGCTGATGCAATTCTCGTAAAAATTTCTTAATTTCTTCAATTCGCCAGGTCTCAAATGCTGTTTTCGCCATGTGAGCAGCCATCTTTGTACGTTCTTTTTACTCCCCAGTACGAATGCTAACTCTGGGTAATAACCCCATTGGCAGTCCCCTATAACCAGACCTGTTTACTCTTATGATTTTGGCGTACAATGTACAATTTTGAGGTGTATACATTACATATACTGCATGTTTATTTTTTACTTTTGAGACAATGTATTTAATGATGTTGTGATGATATTGTACGATTTTAAGACTTTGAGGGTAAACAGGTCTGCTTATAACTGGTCCAATGGTTTGTTAACATATGTAAAGCTTTAAACTTTCTATAAACTAAGCCACAGGGTCAACTTCCATCACTAGATGACTTACAAGAACACAGCAAGTACAGGACATAAATTGAGGGGACTAGCCGAATAATGTTAGGAGATGAGTCAGTCAGACATCCTTTTGGATGGGATCACATCCAACAATTATCACAGCCCTGGCATTCACTGAGGTCTACCTGAAGAATTCTGTCTCCGGCTTGCAGGCGGCCATCCTTGTGAGCAGTTCCACCAACTTTGAGTCTCTTGACATAGATTCCCCTCTCTCCGTTGTAAGTTCGTTCAATGACACTGATACCCAAGCTGGTTGGGGAGTTGTCTGGCTTGAACAGTTCAATAGTCAATGCTCCAGGCTGAAAAGTAACAAAGGAATAGCATAATTTTGTTTGTTTTAATAGGAAATTAATTTAAGATATGGTCTGAAATTTTGTTGTAGTTGATGGTCATAGTTTAAGTCTTCTTTTATCATATCTATCGCCATTAATATCATTGGCTTTTTTAAGGAATTTAAACAACATAAAAAAATACAACTGAAGAATCGTCAACACAGTAGAACAAGAATTAAATTATTGAATGTCCAAGTTAAAAGTATTTACCGGTCTTACCTCTTGATGGTTGGCATCATCAAGCTGTGGCGAATGGGATTCTAACTCACTACCAACATTTAAAGACTCTACATCATCAGATGTCCTCCCTCTGTAGTCATATGGCTTAATAATGGCCTTGGGCGTGTCCAGGGTTTTGACAAGCTCTCTCACTGACTGCTGCACATCCTTCAAGCTGGGTGGCTTTGTCCTGTTGGGTGCTGGGTCAACTGGTCTTTTGAAAGGTTGTTGCACTGCTGGTATCTTGAAAGGAAAACAAGTTCCAAACAGTTAAACCACAGCTCAGATCGAAAGGCTTTACAATAACATTGGAATTATTTGAATTTGTCTTTCCCTAGTGCCTTGCTAGGCTGACAAGTACATTCTGACAAGGTGCTTCCCTATAGGAACAATGGCGGATGAATTCCAACCTCTTGGTTATGATGCAAACCATTGCAGGACAGGGTGAACATCAAAACTTGAGTTACAAAATATACAGTGACACTGACCATGGCTTAAAAAAAAACTGGTGGAAAACTTGGTACTATGCAAATGGGCTGTGACAACGTAAAAAGGCAAAATGGCGGGAACAAATTTAAGAAGAAGAAATACATGGCAGACCTTTGAGCTGTTTAATCTCTCTTGTATCTCCAAGGATGATGGGTATCTTAGCAGTTGCAGGTTAGCAAAATCATGGACTTTCCTTAGCAAGGTCACAGCTTCAACATGACTCATGTTGGTTGTGTCCTTTCCATTAACCTGAATGAATGCCAGAATTATTGGTCCAAGTACAACAAGAATGCAACACATCTCATGGGCAATATATTATAGGCAATGTAACTAAATGATTTTAAATTTAAGTCAAGCAATTTCTAAAGGGAAACGTTTGCAATACAGTAAAGT
The DNA here is from genome assembly GCA_964017045.1 of Omphiscola glabra. Taxonomy (NCBI): domain Eukaryota; kingdom Metazoa; phylum Mollusca; class Gastropoda; family Lymnaeidae; genus Omphiscola; species Omphiscola glabra. Next base: position 21,603,044 of record OZ024795.1, read on the forward strand.
TTTGGCTTAGATCATTAAAAAAAAAAATTTTTTGAAGTGATGGTTCCTTTATACAAAATAAAGAAAATTACATTTTGAGATCTTTACTTTTGTACTGCAAAAGTTTTGACTTTAAAAAAAAAACACCTTTAAAATTTTATCTCCAGGTCTGAGTCGACCATCAGACACCGCGGGATCAGAGACCAACTGTTTGACATAGCATCCACCTGTGTTCACACCACCAGCAACTGTAAACCCAAACCCTGCCTCAGGTTTTTTTTTCAGTGTAATCTCTATAACCTGGAACATCATAACAACCCATAAATAACAATATTTTAAAAAACAAAAATAATAATTTCTCTGCATCTAGTGATAAAAGATGTTTTGAAAAGTTAAGGGGGTAGGCGCTTGAAAATATCTTAATTTTTCAAATATTATCCAATTTTTTTTGTTTTCATTTTTACAAAGATGAACATTCTTAGATTCGATTACACATAAATGTATACTACTTTTTAAAAGATTTGTTGTGAAACAACTGATATTTAACACCCCACCCCACTTTAAAAATTGACCTAATTTTTGAAGAAAATAAAATTCATCCATATCCCATGTTTGAGACCTCAAAAAACTATTTTTAAATAGCATAATATGCTATTATTATATATCAATGTAAAGGTAAATTCAAGCAGTTTTTTTTATTATTTAGAATCGTAGTCAGTAAATATAATTGCCTCAAATAATCGGATCCACAAACGTAATGTTGTAGGATATTCCTTAGTTCTATTATTATAATTATTTTACCGATTTTCATTGGTCCAAACAGGGGAGTAACCAAGATACCGATGACTCGCGCATGCGCAAATGAGTTGTTTATGTGTGTTTACCGGATCGCGAACTAAATTTTGCAAACGAAAGCATCAGTATGTTTTGATTTTAAAATATGCATTTACAACCTTACCGGTTCGGTAAAAGCCAGAAAGAAATAAACTACAGAAATTCATGCACTGGCACTAAGAAAAGCTCTCAATTCAAGGTAAGTTTACTAAAAAATGGTCATAATTTAGCGACACGCGATGGCGATAGTTGAGATTATTCATTACTACAGTACAGTCAATGAGTTGCTATGCCATGCCATGGCCATGATGCTCGTGTTGGTGTAAGCATTGTTGTTTAGCTTATGCGGAGATTTGCACAAGTTTCTACTTAAACTTAAAGTCTTTATATTTATCAATCAAGGGAATTTTTAATTTATATGAAACCTAAGCCTATTTATTTGGCTACAAAAACATTGAAAAATAATCGACGAGTAGTTCAAAGTAATAGTCTAGACAAATACAATTATATATTAGATTATCATTAGCATTATGGATATGAACAAATAAATTCGTATTAGAATGTTTCAACTCAAATAGTTTAATCTTAGCCTAATTCATTTATTTTATCTGCATACAATTATTAGTAATAGTGATAGCCTAATTAGTTTAGTATCATTTCTTATTTGTAAAATCAATTCATTAGATTAATAATTAATAATAGTAATTATAATAAAATAAATAATTAGTTAAGCAATCCTACACATCTAAATAATACTGATAGACTAACTGTGATCAATGTCAGTATATTATTTGCTAATTGATGTTTATTAATTTTTTAATTCTATTTCAGCCCCCAATAAGTACTACCGAGCCGAGCAAAAGTTAATTCTTCAGTGACAAGAAGTCAACTTTAACAGCAGAGGGAGTACTAAACAATGATTTGGATATGATCATAATTCAAAGCTTTTACCAATTTTCTTCTGTCTTCAGTGGGGTGGACAAATCGCAGAAGCCATAACTTACAGCTGATTGCAAAACAAAATAGTCAATACTATGAATATAAAAATGACTTGATTGTGAATGGTTAGATTCTTCAAATCCACAACTGGATAACCAAGGCATTATCAATTATAGACTTTAAGGCTTGAAGGACAATGGCATGGACTATGAAAAGTTGCAATCTATGATATCTGCCATAACCTTAAAAACCCAGCTGCACTGCACAATTTATAACCGGCACAAAGTATAAAAACTGCGCTATGCCGAAGAACATTTATGAGCAAGTATCTGCCCAATTATTACATTTCTAAAAGACACATACCTCATTCCTCTCTGGTATGAGGGAATTCTTTGCTGAAAGAGGTACACAGAATATGTACAAAAGTTTCAACATAGCATTGGTGCCATGGAACTACATGGAACTGCTTCAATTTCAGTGATGTTGTCAGCAACATAACCTTGTCATCTAATTATGGTTAAAAATGATCATGGACAAAATATGGTTGATAGGGGGCTTTGGATAACTTGTGTTATACTAGAATGCTGAGCAAAAAATTGGTAGACAACACAAATTAGCTTTATTCGAGCGGAAAATAAAAAATCTTAAAAAAATTGTGATTTTGACGAGAGCACCTGAGGGAAGTTCGAGAAGGTGAAAACCATGTTCCTGGTGCATTTAACAGTTAAATAATATACAAAACCACCATGTCCATGTTGCTGAACAAAAAAAACTATGTAAAAGAACTTCATTTTCATAATAAACTTAAAATTTTTCACTTTTTAAGTTTAAAATTGATTTTTCTCAAAGTTGTTTTTTTCTATTGTTTTGTAACGTAGAATTCTAAAATCTCAGCTAATATACAAGCTTGAGTAATAAAGTTTGGTGTGTATCTTCCTTTAACTATTTTGTGGGTAATGAGCTATACAGAATTCAATTTGGTCTATTACTTTTTTCAAAATAAAGTTTTTATTTTCCTATGATTGTAAATTTTAAGCGTTTTCTGCCGAGGCAAATTTTAAAAATTAAAAAAAAAATGTTTTCAAAAGTTTGAAGGAAATTAAACTAGCTCAGTACCTCTAAATATACTTGAAGTTCATGAATCAATCATTTTTTAAGCAATATGTATGTTTGTTTTAAAAATTTTAGAACTCTACGAATAGGTATTATTTTCAAGATGGCCGCCGTTGCCATGTCAACTATAAAATCTTTTTAAATTTTAAAGCATGAAAATATATCTCCATTCATAGCTAAACATGACCATAATAAAATAGTTGTTCTAAGTTGGTTAATTAAAAAAAATAATTTTTTGGTAGCCTACCCCCTTAATTTCCCTTTCAGTACAATTTGTTTTAAAAAAGAAAATTTTAATCTTTATGGAATTTTTTTATTTTAAGTTCAGCTTTAGAAGTAGCATAAATTAATGTAAAAATGGACTTCCAAATATCAATAATTTCCAACCTCTGGCCCAATAGCTTCCTTTGTTTTTTTGGAGGCCTTCCCTTCAAATAAGCCAGCTCTGTCTTTCACACTTGTCCCTGCGACATCCTCACTGTCAGAAGATGGGGAATGGTTATTAGAATAAGCTGCCATGTTTCCATACATGGTCACCACAACATCATCATCATCATCATGGTCATCCTGATGTGGAATGAGCTCAACATTACCTTGCCTGAGCAGGGATCTGGGCCTTTGGTCCAGGATTTTTCCTGGGGACTGCATGACTGAGTCAGTGGGAGAATTTTCACTTAACCTGGATGAGCCAAGCTCTACTGCTTGCCGCTCATCTAGGGCATTCTTCAAAGCCTGCAGCTGGTGAGTGAACTCTGAGCTGTCATCATACTTGCACACACTGTATGTGTCATCCCCTCCTTCGTTGGCCTCATAATCCAGGACATTCTCTGGTGTTTTACGGTGATACTTTCTGGAATATCCTGCCTCTATGACAGTTGGGTCATCACTGCTGAGGTCACCTGTCATCCTCTCCTTGTGCTGTCTCGACTCCTCCCCCAGCAACAACTCTGCATTCTTGTAGATGCCTTCCAGCTCTGACCGGGAGCTGTCCAGGACGTCCGAATCAACATCACTCTGGGTGTTGGACTCAGAGTCTCCAAGAAGTAGGACTGGCGGTGGGTCATTGTCTGGTTTCCTCTCTTGTTTAAATCTTCCATTAGGGGTCGAGGTCGTAAGTTCTAAAAGAGTCATGGCCTTAGGACGCTCTTTGGTTGCAGGGGCGGAGTGGATGGGTTCAAATACCTGATGGGGTTGGAAGTAGTGGTTTTTCTGTTCACTCTCAGTGTTGTGTAGGTCAAGATGGGTGGGATATGGAAACTGAACATTAAGATCATTCTGTGGAAATACAACAATTAAAACATAACAAATGTTTACAATTAAAACATAACAAATGTTTACAATTAAAATATAACAAATGTTTACAATTAAAATATAACAAATGTTTTAACAGTTTTCAACAAGGCTAAGTGACTTTTTCAAAATATTTTTTCTTGTGTTATTAACATTAAGTAAAACCACATGCACTACTGTAATTTCAAATGAACATAATGACAACATTTGTAACAAGTGAATGAACACAGTTGTATTTATTTATTTATTTCTCCTATAACTGGCCAGACTTTCCCAATAAATAAAAAAATATTAAATAACAGCTCTCAAGCTCACATTTACAAGGTTGAAAAAAGAGTAATTAGTAATGTGTATCTAATGTGTATCTAATGTGTATCTACAGTTTAGTCAACAATACAGACAAATCTTTAAAGAATTACTTGATTGTTGCCTCTTATATCCTTCTTGCTGGTGAAGACTGCATCCCCGTGTACTGGGCGTGACACTTTGATGGTTGTCAAGCCAGGGGCTGCATTCAGTAAGTCATGTACTTGAACAGAGGTGTAGCCCTCTATACTCTTGTCAGCTATTTCCAATATCTTGTCACCTACAGAAATAACCATGATTAAAAAAAAGACTCCCAATGATGGAGAAAAATAAAAATGTGTTTTTAAATTCTACTTGATCTCAAGTGAACCATCTTGCAACAACATAGTTAAAATATTTAAAGACGTATAGCTTTGGTATTTATGGACACATATTAGAGTAAAAATGTTTCTACAAGTTATCTCATAAGATAACTAAGGTCGCCTTAACTTTTCCTTCTTGAGATTTAAAAAGGTAGAAATGATTTTTTTACATTTATTTTATATAGGTAAAAAAAAATTTTTTAAATAAAGAAGTGCCCAGTCTATAACACTATAACTGACCTGGTGCTAGTATCCCTCCCCTTCCAGCAGAGCTGCCAGCCAAAATATTTTTGATATACACTCCATTAACAGCATTATCTTTATCACTTGTAGCCTAGTAAAAGGAAATACAATTATAAATAAGAAAATATCTAAGTGTGCAAATTTTAATTTTGTTTTAACAATTTTGTCAGGGGAACACAGTCATGTGTACCTGATAGAAACTCTTAGAAACAATTGACCAATGTCTTTTGGGTTGCATGAAAATTTTTATCATTTAACCCTTTACAGGGCAGAGCAGCCAAAAACGTCTTTACTACTTTTAGGGCAAAACGTCCAAAAGCCTCCATGACAAGAAACAGTTGTAAACACATGATCTCCGAGATTTTGTGAGACTTCCCATTGTTTACATCCGAGTTTGCCGATAGCTTGATAGAAAGGGCGCCAGTTACAAGTATTTGATCATATTTTTTTGTAGTTTTTTTAGATTCTTAAAGTGATAGTGGAGATTTCCCTAGGTTCAATTAAACTGACATTGAAGTCCACGAAATTGACTATGCACAGGAACTAGAAATTAATATTATTAGTGTTATGAGCGTAAGCAGTGTTTTAAGTGTACACACTTTGATTTCATGGCAGTGTTTGTAAATAGTAAATAGATGACTGACAATCACAAACAATATGTTGTATTTTGCAAATATTTGTGTTCATGTGTGGATTACTGGCAACTTGCAAGATAATAAATCTCCATTCATTTTCCTTCCTTATTTTTTTTTTAACAAAAATTTGTTCACTAACACCTTAGATTTGTTGTTTTTACTAACGTAATCCTAAATTTTACTAAAAAACTGAAAAATGTTGCCCATTCAGAGCTAGGAAAAGGAAGGTCTGCCCTGTCAAGGGTCAAATTATGATAATTTTTGTAGTAGACTAAAAGTCATTAATTTTGTGATGAGGAAGTGAATTTTACATAGTTTGTTTGAAATACTCTTCATGGAACTAAATTAAATCATTGACCTAAATATGCATAGGTCTTCAAATTTTTTCATTATCATAAGTTATACATTTTTATTGAAAACAAAAACAGGTTAAATAGTTACCAACCAAAAACTTATATTTCAAAGCTTTACTATTTCAATCATTAAAAAAAAGAATGATTTGATTTGCTAACAAAATGATATTATCTGAAACAAACAGAGATATGATGTAGACAACTTACTATATCACAAGCCACTATACCAAAACCAAGATCAGATCTCTCAAGGATAACCTCATAAATAACATCAGATGCTTTATGTGTTTCACTGTGAAGTAATAATTTCTTTCTTGTAGCATAACTTTCAATAAATTAATTTATAACATATGATTCTGTTAATTAAATTCATTAAGTATTTTTATTCAGAAAAAAAATATTTTTGAAAAATCACATTATTAAAAACAAGTATTTAATATATTAATATATATATATATACATCTAAACTTATAACACTTTAAAATTAATGATTATAAAAAAAACTACTGTAAATATTTAAAAGAAGATTCTGCTTTTGTCTTTGAATGAAGCAAGAACTCTTACCACAGTTTATGTTTTGTCCCTAAAACTCACATAAATGGCTTCTCAGCCGGTTCCCTGCCTATAACAGAGTTAGACACATTAATAGTCTTGTTGCTTATGATAGTTTTATTTAGGGGTCCTTCAATGGTTTTTTTAACTGCTGTATCAAAGTCACTGTCAGATGAGGAATCATTGTCACCCAGTGCTGCTATGTCTGCAAATATGAAAATAAATGTAATGGTTTTAATTTTTAAATTTGAAGTGTACATCTAGTTATGTGCTTCCAGGTTGTGTAACAAAAAATATTTAAACTTACAAGGCGAACGATCAGCCTGCAGTATTTTGACTGGTTTGAAAAAGTAACTGTATTTGAATGTACACATGAATGCATTTTTAGAGTAGATATAAAGTGGTGAGAGCTCAAACAAAAACAGGGTAGTTGGCCACATGTCATAAAACTCATTATAAATTAATATAAACCATGTTTCATGGAAGCAACAAAAAAAAAAAAAAAGAAACTTAACACAAAAAACTGATTCCAATAATAATCTTGCAGAGCAAAGTTAACAGTGATGGATTGAGCTTTAACCCCTTTACCGGTTGTCCCGACTATAGTCGTCTTGATCTATTGACCTTTACACAGTAGACCCGACTATAATCGTCCAAATGATATTATGATCTGCAGTATGCGGCAGACCAGATTGTTCTCGTCCAAAATGCTATGACGTAGTTACAGTGCATGTAGCTGGTTTTTTTTCAAAACTGTGGGAAGCCATAGGCCTCAAAAATACCTAAAAATACCCAAAATACTTAAAACACTTTTTTTTGTAGAAGACTGCAAACAACACTTTAGCAACGTTATATGTGCATAGGTGGCAGTAAATAACAGTGTAAAAGTGTTTCTTTTTGAGAGTTCTACACAACAACAAATGTCACAGACCTTCCAATTGTTCAGATCCCTTGAAATATTTTATTTTGATGGTTATGAAACAATCAAATTTTTGTGTACACTATGACTTCTTCGGTCTACCGTACTGTTGTTTTGGAGCACTCTGTCCGGTTCCTTGCTTCGAAAGATATCATACTCGAAAAAACTTCTGAATAATAGGTTAATGCTCCAGGACATTATCAATGACAATGCTCAAGGACAATGACTATGACAAACGAAAATTATAGTTTTTTGTTGATTGTTTGGTTTTTTAATTTGAAAATTTTCAACAACAAAAAAATGTGAATTTTTTTTTTTTTTTAAAGATTTATTGGCCAAATAAGGGTTAGTGTTAAAATTTTTAATACCAGGTAAAGGGGTTAAACCTTACCATTTCAGACAATAAAAAACAACTTCAATACAAGGTTCTCACCTCCAAGCATCTGAAGTGCATCTTCCTCTTCCTTAGTTAACTGACCATGGTAAAAATCTGCTTGAGCCGTCGATGCACCTTCAGGTGACCAGTCATTTGACAGAAAGTCCAGTTTGTAGCTCAACTCTTCATTTCCAGGAAGCTTTAATACAGTGTCATTTCCAGGAATTTGGGGCTTGTCATTATCAAAGTGTAGGCTCATATTCGCCATCTGGTCCCATGACAGACGTGTTTTAGAGACTGGGTTAGCTAATACAGTCCCCAACTCATCAAGATCTGTGGGCTCATTGTCAGCAAATGCAGCTTTGTTGTCTGGGTCATCGGCAAGTATAGTGGGTGAAGTTTTTGTATGGTGAAATGAAGAGTTCAAATTTGAAATGTATTCAGGGAGTGGACGATACGTGGGTAGTGTGTGTGAGGCTGAAGGGACAGAATGTAGACCAAAGCCTGGGGGTTCCAAGTCATAATTCTCCTCATCAGAATGGCAAAAGTGATCACTAAAACTACTGCTACGTGTTCTGGGTCTATGCACAAAATCATCAAACTGCAAGAAATCATCTGCACTGCTACCAAACAAATCCTTCTCCCCATAGATGGAGTTGTGGCCATTTTTGTTGTTACGGTACTCTATTAAGGAGTTGGTTAACTTTTTCTTAAAGTCTGCGTGCTCTTCATGAGGGCTGCGTTTTTTAATAGTACCAGGGGGTCGAATCTGGGACACCAGCAGGGTTATCTGAGGGCCGCCGTCCCTGATCAGCTCAACAGCCTCGTGATGCTGCTTGCCCTCCAAGCTGGCGCCTCCGATGGCTATCAGGCGGTCACCTGGCATTATTCTCCCGTCCCTCTCCGCTGGACCCCCGGGCACTATTGACTTGACGAAAATTCCAAGGTCCAAACTATTTGTGGTCTCCCCTCCCACGATGGTAATCCCAATGCCATGATTTCCCTCTTTCTCCAACGTAACTTCAAATATGAGGCGGCCAATCTGAGACTCGGTTTTAAAAAACTGTTGTTTGGGATAGGGGGGAGAGGGTTCTGGGAAAAGAAATTATGAAATGTTTCATTTAATTAAAAACTGTGCGCAATTTATTTCAAGGAACTTATCACCTAAATTTTTTTAATGTTTAAATGATAAAAAGGGATTGGAAATTTAAAATGTTCAGATATTCATTACCTTCATAGTCTGTTTTTTCACTGGCTAGCGCAGAATCCAAGCTTGGGGACTCTGACCTCAACTCTGAAATACATAGACATAAATTTGAATTTTGTCCTGTGTAAAAACTGCAATTTTATCTGCCCATAAAATGATCTCACCTGATTTAATTTTTAAAAAAGAAAAAGACCATAACTCTTAAGTAATGGGCTAACCATAACTATTTTATCTTCAGTGATATTTATTATTATTTGAACATTTCTGTTCCCAAAGTTACGACTAATTAAGAGCATTACAACATTTCATTGGGGGGTCAAGGTTGGGTCACAGTTGATGAATGCATGATACAGACAAGAAAGACCAATTACCTAACAGCTGCAGAAGCTGGTGCTCATTAAATGCTCCGCTCGTCAAATCGGTCATGGATGCATGCAACCGGAGAGGGTTGAGCTCAGGAAACACATGCGATCCACCAAGAATTAAGGCCATGCTTGGGGGTTGGTATGGTGGGGGGCTAACATAAAAAAAATTCATGGATGCAAAAGAGGTGAGTCATGCAACATGCACAAAACATAATGGGTTAATGACACACTTGATACTGTCTTAAAGTCACAAAGCCCATCAACAGTTCATTGCTTTACATTTTATTGAACAAAATATAAACAGTCACTTTGAGCACAGACATTCCAATAAATGATTTCTTAATAAATTTAAAGAATAGATGAGTTAGACAAAAATTGTGTAAATTGTTGAAGTAATGCTTGCATGCCTTGCTGGTAGAATGATGTTTAAAGTTGCCAAGAAAATTCATGCTGCATTATATTTGTTTAAAGTGTGAGATCATCATAACACACATGCTCTTCAGACAAAAAAAAGAGACAGAGTTTCACCATGATGTCACAGCACATACCTTCGATACTGGAGAGGATGCTCCGAATGGGCCACGGGTTGCCCTCCCCAATCACTTTCAAGGTCATCATCATCATCATCATCAGGCAGTGCCTAAAAAAAAAAGAAAAGATGTTTGAATTGACTTATGACTTATGTTTTAACTCATCTTGTGATAATCACAACTATTTTCTCTTCAACAGTTACTCAAATCTTTCAGAATTATCTCAAGCTGTCCTTACTATTTGTTTAAAATCAAACAATCATTTCCACCAGGCCAGCTACAGTTGCCACACATACATTTTGTACAGTCTCTCACCAGCTAAGCAGTTTACAATCAAAACGTGTATCCGTAATGATTTAAATAGCTGAAATTGACTACTAAATGGAAATCTATATTACATAGAGAAGTAACCTTTAACCTATTTAACCCTTGGCTCCTGGGCCTAAAATACCCATGCCCCTGGGCTCCTGGGAAAAATGTCTACACACTGACAAAATTTTTTTAAAGATAATAAATTAAATAGATTTTATTTATTTCAATCTAAATGTATCTGTTAGTAGTCCATTAGTATTATAAAATGTATCACAGAAATAAAGAAATGTTGTAAAATGGCATAGTCAAAAGTCATTTATATGACATTGATTTTTTATAAAAGCCAAGGCTAGAACTAGGGGGTAGACCTTGTTATTTTATTCCCAAAGCCCACATCGATAGCACTAGAAGTTGAAGTCAATCGAACGTCACAATCATTGTCTATTTGAGTCAATCGAATGTCACAATCATTGTCTATTTGCTTTATTTTAATCCTTTTTCAAAACAAAATAATAATCCTCTGAATTATTTACATTATCATAAAACTACTCTAGTTTGCGTCCTTTAGAAAAGCAATTTTTGCATTTTCGTCACCTCTATACATCGAAAAACATTACTAAAACATAACAAAAACAATACATTTATGGGCGCAGCTATTACTGTGACCTTTCGCAAGTCACGTGATAAGCCATAAACTCAGTATTTACAACACATTTTACATACGGACTGTCAATCTATGGTAAGGTATGGGAGACCGAAATATCAGTCTGGTGGGTTGTGGATTTTTAAGCTTAGACCGACAAAGCGGGATCGCAGATTCAAATGGTTCAACCAGTACTGTGGCCTGACGCAACATCCAAATAAAATTCTTACAGTACCTGTAAGCTTGGGTCCACATAAGGAGGGGGTGGTATGACCTTGTCATCACCATCTTCTCCGATATCATCATCACCAACACCAGCATCAGCTGTCTGAGGAACAAGCTCTACTGACAAGTCCCCTGTAGTTGTAAAAATATTTTAATAATAAACATTATGGAATATATAATTAACAAGTTTTTATGAAGAGTAAGTCTTCTTGACTTGTTAATCCTCTAGTCTGGTTCAATAAAAGCAGAATTTCAGACCTGTTTACCCTCAAACTCTTAAAATCGTACAATATCATCACAAAATCATTCAATACATGATCTTAATAGTAAACAATAACCATACAGTATATATAATATATACACCTCAAAATCGTACGTTTTACGACAAAATCATAAGAGTAAACAGGTCTGGAATTTGAAAAAAATTATTTTTATACATATATATAAACTTGAATGAATATTTGATGCTAGTTATCAACAAAGAAAGCTAAGTTAAGAAATATTAAAATAGTTCCTAGATCTGGCTTAATACATTATTATTATTATTATCATCACAAAAAAACAGGTAAAGGAAATATTTACCTGCTAATGTTTCCATGTTACTTGGTCTTGTCCTCATCCTGATCTGAAATCTATGTTGGTCAGTTGAAAACTGAAGCAAATACCGCCCCCTGAAACAGTGATACTTAATTTATAAGAAATGCCAACTATTATTAAAGTTTTAAAAACACAGAAAGTCAACTAGGATTTCTGCTAATAGGCACAAAAATTGTTATAATCACAAAAGCAACACACAAAGAAAAGGATCATCAAAGTTTAATCCCTTTCAATAAATGCAAATTAATATCTTTGATATATCTAAATTGAGTACTTGTAAGTTGAGATTTTGGTTCCAGTTATTATTAGTGCAGTCAAATGATGCACTTGTATCATATTTGGTTCCAGCTATTATTAGTGCAGTCAAATGATGCACTTGTATCGTATTTGGGGACCTGTAGAGCCTTACATTACCAGTAAAATGGATTTGCTATTCACAAGTAACTATCCAGGATTTAAATACATAGCAATTAATGAAAACTAATCATTTTAACATGTGATCTCTGTTGCATATGTTTAGGTCAAAAGTTGGATCAATTCTTACAAAGGTAAAGGAAATCAAATTTGAGAACTTAAAATCTATGGGATTGTTTGTTTTTTTGGGGTTTTTTTTTTATTACTTGCTGACTCACTTTCTGTAAGAGTTTGTGTAGAAATTTATTTTGGGTGGCTTTCCTTTGGCCACTTCCATCTTTGGTTGGATGCTAAACCTTCTTTTGTTGAATGAAATTTTAAGGATGGCATTCCAGGGGTAATCTTGAATGATACTGCGCCCTTGCACTTCCGGCTCAGCTAGAACCAGACAGTGCTGGGACAAACCAATCCACATGAAGCTGTCTGTGTTTGATTTATTCTGTGTAAATATAATACACGGAATTGTAGTAATCAAAGAAAATTTTCCCTAAAAGAAATTATGTAAAGATTATAGGGGTGTATTCAAAAATGTCTTTTAATTAGTCTTGATAACATTTTAACTAATCAATAAATTCTTATGTAGCAAACATTGTCCATTAATGGATGCAATTTGGATGTATTTACATTAAAAGAATATTACCACCAAATATATGATTAAAAACTCTTTAAATATTAAAAGAGGGTAGTATATTCACCTTAAACAGCCGGTGAAAATGAATTCCATATTCAGGCAAATGACGAACATGCTGCAAAATGTATACATTATTTAAGGGGGTAGGCGCCTGAAAATATCTTAATTTTTCAAAAATTATCCAATTTTTTTTGTTTTCATTTTTACGAAGATTAACATTTTTAGATTCGATTACACATAAATGTATACTACTTTTTAAAAGATCAGTTGTGAAACAACTGATATTTAACACCCCACCCCACTTTAAAAATTGACCTAATTTTAGAAAGAAATAAAATTCATACATATCCCATGTTTGAGACCTCAAAAAACTATTTTTAAATAGCATAATATGCTATTATTATATATCAATGTAAAGGTAAATTTAAGCAGTTTTTTTATAATTTAGAATCGTAGTCAGTAAATATAATTGCGTCAAATAATCGGATCCACAACCGTAATGTGTGTAGGATATTCCTTAGTTCTATTATTATAATTATTTTACCGATTTTCATTGGTCCAAACAGGGGGGTAACCAAGATACTGATGACTCGCGCATGCGCAAATGAGTTGTTTATGTGTGTTTACCGGATCGCGAACTAAATTTTGCAAACGAAAGCATCAGCATGTTTTGATTTTAAAATATGCATTTACAACCTTACCGGTTCGGTAAAAGCCAGAAAGAAATAAACTACAGAAATTCATGCACTGGCACTAAGAAAAGCTCTCAATTCAAGGTAAGTTTACTAAAAAATGGTCATAATTTAGCGACACGCGATGGCGATAGTTGAGATTATTCATTACTACAGTACAGTCAATGAGTTGCTATGCCATGCCATGGCCATGATGCTCGTGTTGGTGTAAGCATTGTTGTTTAGCTTATGCGGAGATTTGCACAAGTTTCTACGTAAACTTAAAGTCTTTATATTTATCAATCAAGGGAATTTTTAATTTATATGAAACCTAAGCCTATTTATTTGGCTACAAAAAACATTGAAAAATAATCGACGAGTAGTTCAAAGTAATATAACACTAACTCTCATCGTAGGCCGTTTCAATAATACATATATATATGATATTAGATTAGCATTAGCAGTATGGATATGAGCAAATTAATTCGTATTAGAATGTTTCAACTCAAATAGTTTAATCTTAGCCTAATTCATTTATTTTATCTGCTTACAATTATTAATAATAGTGATAGCCTAATTTGTTTAGTATCATTTCTTATTTGTAAAATCAATTCATTAGATTAATAATTAATAATAGTAATTATAATAAAATAAATAATTAGTTAAGCAATCCTACACATCTAAATAATACTGATAGGCTAACTGTGATCAATGTCAGTATATTATTTGCTAATTGATGTTTATTAATTTTTTAATTCCATTCCAGCCCCCAATAAGTACTACCGAGCCGAGCAAAAGTTAATTCTTCAGTGACAAGAAGTCAACTTTAACAGCAGAGGGAGTACTAAACAATGATTTGGATATGATCATAATTCAAAGCTTTTACCAATTTTCTTCTGTCTTCAGTCGGGTGGACAAATCGCAGAAGCCATAACTTACAGCTGATTGCAAAACAAAATAGTCAATACTATGAATATAAAAATGACTTGATTGTGAATGGTTAGATTCTTCAAATCCACAACTGGATAACCAAGGCATTATCAATTATAGACTTTAAGGCTTGAAGGACAATGGCATGGACTATGAAAAGTTGCAATCTATGATATCTGCCATAACCTTAAAAACCCAGCTGCACCGCAAAATTTATTGCCGGCACAAAGTATAAAAATTGCACTATGCAGAAGAACATTTATGAGCAAGTATCTGCCCAATTATTACATTTCTAAAAGACACATAGCTCATTCCTCTCTGGTATTAGGGAATTCTTTGCTGAAAGAGGTACACAGAATATGTACAAAAGTTTCTACATAGCATTGCTGCCATGGAACTACTTATGCTTCAATTTCAGTGATGTTGTCAGCAACATAACCTTGTCATCTAAATATGGTTAAAAAGGATCATGGACAAAATATGTTTGATAGGGGGCTTTGGATAACTTGTGTTATACTAGAATGCTGAGCAAAAAATTCTTAAACAACACAAATTAGCTTTATTCGAGCGGAAAATAAAAAATCTTAAAAAAATTGTGATTTTGACGAGAGCACCTGAGAGAAGTTCAAGAAGGTGAAACCCATGTTCCTGGTGCATTTAACAGTTAAAAAATATACCAAACCACCATGTCCATGTTGTGGAACAAAAAAAACTATGTAAAAGAACTTCATTTTCATAATAAACTTAAAAATTTTCACTTTTTAAGTTTAAAATTGATTTTTCTCAAAATTGTTTTTTTCTGTTGTTTTGTAACGTAGAATTCTAAAATCTCAGCTAATATACAAGCTAGAGTAATAAAATTTGGTGTGTATCTTCCTTTAACTATTTTGTGGGTACTGAGCTATTCAAAAATCAATTTGGTCTATTACTTTTTTTAAAATAATTTTTTTATTTTCCTAGGATTGTAAATTTTAAGCGTTTTCTGCCGAGGCAAATTTTAAAAATTAAAAAAAAAATGTTTTCAAAAGTTTGAAGAAATTAAACTAGCTCAGTACCTCTAAATATAATTGAAGTTCATGAATCAATCATTTTTTAAGCAATATGTATGTTTATTTTAAAAATTTTAGAACTCTACGAAAAGGTATTATTTTCAAGATGGCCGCCTTTGCCATGGCAACTATAAAATCTTTTTAAATTTTAAAGCATGAAAATACATCTCCATTCATAGCTGAACATGACCATAATAAAATAGTTGTTCTAAGTTGGTTAATTTAAAAAAAAAAATTTTTGGTAGCCTACCCCCTTAAACTAAAAGATCCATGATTCATTAAGTCTTTTTTTTTTATCTTGATTTGATGCACAGACAAATTTTGCTGATGAATATTTTAAATAAATTCTGATTCTAAGATTTTTAAAAATATTTCTCACACAAGCTAAATGCCAACAAACATTCACAAGGCATTCTCTGTTTGGAATTTCTCACAAAATACTGTTTTTAATGCTGCCCTAGTTTAGTGTTGAATAAACCTTTTGTTTTATTAGAAGAGTCCAACATTTACAAAAAGGCTTAGAAATATTGTCTTCTGTTCTGAAGTAACACTATAAAAACAAAATATGTGCCAGACTGCAGTAAATTATGAAATATTTATTTTATTTAAATCAATACCTTGATATACTCAATTTCAGCCTGTGACTCTGCAATGCCTTTACAGTTTTTATGCTCCCGTATGGCATTAGTTTCCACGTAAGATCCGCCAAACCTCCTGATGGCCTTGAAGGAGACATAGTGCTCAGCCAGGAAATATCCCTGTCCCATCTCAGCTTCATTGTAGTCACCATACTCCACCTGCAGGGCCAACCCAGCAAGTCTTGACAGAGTGTCAGAGTTGTAGGTCAATCTCTCTTCTATGACATCCTTCCTCAGCTGAAGGTAAAGAAGGTGATAGCTGCTCGTGTGGCTGGTGAAAAGAGAATTTGTTATTTATCAGTGACACACAAAACAATGCTGGAATACCACAACCAATCAAGATCATCTTATGGCATTCATTATCTCTGTTGCTTTTCATTATCTTTCATTTAAATATATATTTATAATACAGAGTTGACAGCTGAAACTTAATATTCAATTTATTTGTTTCTCCACATATCAACACATACTGAACATAAAGAATAACTCTCCGGCTTTTGTTATTTTACGGTACACAAGGATTATATTACCTTAAAAAAACCACACAAAATGTCAGCACTCACCGAAAATCTGTGAGGGATTCAGGATAGAACTTAACTCTGACATACAGTGTAAAATTGACAGGTGGTGAATGGCTCTTTGGGCCTTCTTTCCACCCTTCTGGTGCTACTTTGTGTAACTTTGTGTCACCGTCCATGAAAAAGTGCTCTCCTTCTGTAATCAAAATAATCTCCTACGTATTACAAAACATTTTTTCCAGATAATAATTTATATTTTTTTAAAAATAACTAGCCAATATACCAGTCTTTGCTCGGGTTTGTAATCAGAAACAAACTTCTAAAGCCCTATCAGCATGCACATAAATTTAGGGCCCCGTCAAAAACATTTTCTCTAGGTAGATTTATAACTCTTCTAAACATTGAATTTGGGGCCCACCCCTTTTAAGTTAATATTCAAGCTTGGCATGGACAAAAGCAATGATTTAAAAACAAATACAACTTTTGAAAGATGTCTTATTAAAAAAAAACATATCCACCAGATGTAAGAAAAATGAAATTAGTGTCCTAGCCCGGACAGTGGTGAATATTTTTAATATAGATTTCCAAGTGCATTGGTACCAAATTTCATCTAGATTTAGCCATTAATTATAATTTTATTACTGTAACTCATAAAACAAAAAAATAAATTTGGGCTCCCTACCCAGAAGGGATTTTAACAAAATGAATTCAAGCCCTGTTAGCAATTACTTCTGGATAATGCAGTTTTCAAGCTATAAATCTCAAGTTTGATTAAGATTCATTAATCCATATAGAAACATATGCGGTTACAAACAGACATATTTTCTCATGTATATAGTAGATAATGTAACAAAAAATATTCATGGATGAGCTTTTGAAATCTTAAACAGAGACTTAAATTAACATTTTTAAACAATTTAAGACATAAATTACAGCTAATTAAAAATTATCTTTTATATATTGATGAATACCATTATAACATTAAATGGTTTTTCATTGTTCATTGTCTTGCACCATTTATAACTGAAACACATCCATGCCATTAGCTGATGTCGGTAAAAATAATCTAGACAGAAACTTATTGTGTGTGAGATTTAAGAAGCTTATAATGAATGTAGAACATGTGCATAAATTTATATAAAACAGAGAAATCAACTATGGACTGAACTCGTTCCATATGTAATAGATTGTGCATTTGAGACATTGCTATACTCATAAAATGCACCCGTACATACAGTGACACAGTTTACTAAATGCTAATTTGGGGCTAAATCACAAAAATGGGATTCTCTCTTCCGCACACACATCTACTAAATTAAGTTGTAATAAAAATTAATAAAAGAACCCCCCAGGACGGTAAATCCCTAGGAATTTCAAAGCACTCTTTATGCACGCCCCTGAACTATAAGATAATTCTTATCTGATGTTCAACCACTCATATACCACACAATGAACTGTGTTTTCTTCAAATATTACAACACATATTGCCATATATTTAAAGAATATGATTGCATTAAACAGTTAATCTTTTGCTGAAAATTTTTTTTTCTCTGAAAGCACACTGTTCTGTGAAAACAGAATAAAGCTTATTTAAAATAGGTGCACCAAACAAAAGAGCACCGTAAACCTCCCTTTAATAGATGTTTGAAAGCGCGCCTGCTGCACCGTTCTGTAAACCAAAAAATAGCTTGAAAAGCCATTTGAAAATAATATTTTTTTATTCCTTATCCTCTACATTTTACGATGTTTTTAATTACAGCTTTTGGGATAAGGAGATTAGGTCAGGAGGAACGACCAGGTCAAATTTGTTTGTGATCCATTGTTTGGTTTTCTTGTGATTGCGACACATTTAAAAACAAACAAACAAACAAACCTAGTCACACTGAGCTTTATATAGTAGATAACAATATTTCTGTTCTGTTCTTTAAAGGTGAAAATCAAAGAAATATTTTTGTATGAAATGCTTACTCACCACAAATGTAGGTTAGTCCAAAAAAGAAAAAATCATCCAGCTCTAGGCACGGAATGACAGTATCAAATAGTTGTCGACCTGTAGTACTTGGGTCTAAAATAACTTCTAGCTTTTGACCTGTCAGATGAACCACTGCGACTCGCCTGGCCAATGCTGCATTTTTCACACTCTGAACAGGAAAAAAAAAACAAGCATTTAAGCCTATAACAGTCATAATGGCAGATCATTTGATATATATTGGTTAAGGTGAAATCGCTTTATGTAAATGAGTTTGCTTACCATTTACGTTTCTATCTGTGTGTTAATGCGCTTTTATCAGGGCCAATTTGTGATTTAACCGGTGTGAAATTCGCTCAATGTTTTTGACCGCCATAATGTCTGAATGCTGGAGAGGGTCCCCCCTCTAAATTTTAAAATTAATACTGAATTTCTTTATAGGAATTATTTCAAATGGACTAAAGTAACAGCAATGTTTTAGAGATAAATTTACATGCTAGTAATGACAAAGGGGACAGGCGACATAAGAGTGGGCAATTTTAGCCCTAAGACTAGTCGTATTGTTACAAATTCTTTGAGGTAGGGTGGAAATCAAACAGAAAGGACAAAGATTGGATAACTTAAACAGCTGCATTTAAAAAGGAATTTTTGAACTCATTTCGTTTCTTCCACCCCCTTAATTTTATATGACAAAAATTTGAAGGTAGTAATGAAAAAACAAATCCCCAGTATTACAATTTTCATTATAAGTACCTGGACATTTTCTGAAAGAATATTGCTTCTAGTATCTCAAAAACTTTATTTTATGGGAGTTTTTGGTGTATTAGGTTGGGTTGAATTTAGAAGTTGAGTAATAAAATTATACTCACATTTTAAAGGTCAAGGTTAATATCAACATACATAATATAAAAACAAATTCTTTTCATACCATAAGACACCTAGTCCAATGTACTTTCAGAAAATGTATATTTGAAAGGGTCTCTGAATTTATTTAGCAGGGAATTTTTGTCATTTTTGACAAGCATATAAACATGCTAAAAATGGCTTGACACTACAGAAAAATGCACTCGACCGGTATAGGGTTAAATCAGATTTAATGAATGCAAAATACAGTTAGCAGAAACAGTTAATCCCTCAATGAAACTTAACATGTAAAACCTAACCATGAAAAAAAAAACTTACATCTCCTTGAAGTGGCATGGCAATTCGAATAGCTGGTTTTTTGTCATTGTGGATAAATTCTGGTCCATAGTATTCCTAATTTTTGGAAAGCAAGTCATTCATTAGGTGTTTTTGATAACAAAAGTAATTTTTTTTTTAAAATAAGAAACATTGGGGAAAACTGGACAAATTAAACATTACAATGATAATGGTATATCTATGCATAAGCTTTATCCCAAATAAGATAGAGTAAATGGCTATTTTTTGGTCAGTATAAAGGATTTCTGACCTTTAAATTGTTACCATAATTTTTTTTTATTAGTTTCTCACTATTGACCTCAATAAATTAAATCATTTAACATTTCATGAAGACAATATAAATATGTAAATAACAGATATCATTTATTATAGTGAAATAATGCCTAGTTTTACTGTAATTTTAATGCAAACCTTTCATGTATACAGATATGAACATACTAAGACACAAGGAATTTTATTACTTTGACTTGTAGATAATACTTTACTTTTGGTTTTGATATAACCGAAGCCGTTGATTTTATTTTCAGTTCTTGGGATTCTGCTACTTCTGGTGATAATTGCTGCTGCTGCCTTTTTAATACTGGTCGAGCTGATTGTTCCTGCTGCATGTCATGTACTGTCTGCTGTCCTGACTGCTGTCCTGTCTGCTGGGTGGGCCTTTCAAGATTTAACCAGGCAGGATCAAAGCTCAGAACTGCTACTGGCATCTCCTCAGCTCTACGTTACAAGTGACAAAATTACATTCCCCTACATATGAAAGCCAAATTTATTAACAAACACATTTACATTTAATTCATTTAAAATTACACTATATAATCTGAAAAAGTTTAGGCGTACTGCAGCAATATTTCTTAAAGAACTAATTAAATGTCTTGCTGACTTTTCAAAGGTTAAAAAAATAAAATAAAAACTTACTAATTGAACAGAATTTACCTCAGGGTATCACCATAGTCCCCAGAATTTAAAAAGAGTGACATCTGGCTACTGCTATCAGTTTCTTTACTGTAATTTAAGGCAGCGTTAGAGCCAAGCTGAGACTGAAGTCCAGGCTTGTAGGTGCCTGCACCAAGATATACAATTTTAACATTTAAAAGAAATAAGACAAAAGATAAAATCAACAACACAAATTATAAGTATCAACACTTGTATTATCCATCAGGTTGGAAACACAAACCTCCCACTTCCCGATTTGAATTGAAAGGCATTTTATTTGGGTGATTAGGACTAATAATCAATTTATATATTGAAGATGTTTTGTAAACAAAGGCACAGAGATCACCTGCTAATCACATTCCCTGGCCAAAGAAAAATAAATAATTAGAACCTTAGAACAAATGTAACTGATTTTATTTAAAAAGCTCTAAAACTACTGATTTGTATAAATTTTGATCTAATTTACATTAACTATATCATTGATACATTATTTCCCATTCATTTACAAAGTTATAAAAAAAAAATGACCTTTACATTTGACTAGGAAATAATGACCAAATGTTATTTAAGTTATCTTTTGATGACAAATTATGATTTAAGTTACCGGTATCAACATTCCTCTTCTTAAGACAAATGTTTAATTTCCTAACTAGACTGTTTTATTACCAAGTGTATAGGACATCAGAGAAGCCATAGAGTGTGTTTCAGTCATATTTTCATAAGACATCAAAGTGGGTGTCATCAGACGACTACGAACATCATCCAAAATGGATGCTTGTTTTCCAGTCCTAAAATTTTTAAATGTAATTATCAGAATGCAAATTAAGGCAGTGAAGGTAAGAACCAACACCAAACCTCTGCACTACAAAATGTCACTTTCAGTGTAGGTGAAAGAAAGTACTTTGACCGACAAAATATAAATCCTTTTATTCCTTTGTTAAAACTAATGTATGCAAAATTATGTCTCATTAGAACAAACATGAACTATGGCCATAACAGGGATGTAACGAGTATGACATGTTTTATCATTTAACATCTGTAGATTTTTATTTGCTACTGCTACTCTAACAGGGATTGTTTAAAGGTCGTTTTTTTTTGTTTTTTTTTAAATTTTTTTAGTCAGAGGACAGCTTCAATAGTACTTAATACCATATTTGGGCCGATGAAAGAATAGTTAATCTAACAAATACTTAAAATTTATTTTTAATGGTAGTTATCTTAACCTGGCTTGTCTTAGACGAATCTGTCGCTCCTTTAATTGTATGTACTTCTGGTACGCTGGACTTCCTTGCCTCAATCCAAGTAAACCTTGAACCGAGTGGGCTGCGGAATAAGCTGAGGCCTAATTGGGAAAGGAAATACATTAAAAATAAAAATATTTACAATATTACAAGACATATCTCTTTGGCGTAGAGAAATAAAAACTCAATCGAACATGAATGACAGAATAAATCCCCAACTGCTTGTAACAGATTTCTACCAATATTTGAAAAATAGTTTATATTATTAAAATGATCACCTGAAAAGGTCTGGGCTGAAAGTCAGAATGTTCACTGCCAGTAGATGTCATGGAAGTATTGAGAAGCTGAATGCTGGACAATGCTGGTGCATTCATGATTTTAGCTTCTTTATCATGATTAATGGATTGCTCTCTTTGGTCAACTAATTTCTGTGGTGGAATTGATCCTTGATAGCTGGCTGTCAAAATGCCTGAATCCCTGTCACCTGTAAGTTATAAATATTTCGTTTCATAAAAAAAAATACATGTTACCTTCCACAATTAATTGTAAATGTAATAACTAAGGTGCGCCCAAGGAAAATCACTATAAAAAAAAATATTTGACATGTATTATTTGTGACCCAAAACACCAAAAACTTAGACTTATGGATTGTTAAATTTATTTTTAAAATAATGTTTGTATGTCATTTGCATTACAAAAAAATAAGGGTATTTTTATGTTGATTTCTGTAGGATCAAAGCTCATATACCATGCTAATTTGTTACTGAAATTTTATTAGAAATGTACTAAGGATCTCAAAATTAGTGATTGTAAATTGTATAATTGGAAGTTACATCACATTAGAACCTCATGTGAAAATAGAAATTAAATTAAATGTACCAGGGGATTAAAAAATATTGTTGACTTTGATAAATTTTCAGAGTGAATTAAGAAAATAACCAAATTGTAACTAACTTGCTAAACTTGGAATGTAGTTGTTTACCTCTTTCTCTGCTGTGAGAGCGTGATCTGGATCTTGACCGGGATCGAGACCACGACCTTTGATTGTCATGACGATGTCGAACATGAGGGCGTGGTTTTCTGGCTCGAGAAGTTCGAACTGTCATTGTGTGTAGAGAACTGCGGGTGCTTGTATCATGTGAGGACCTCTGTGAAATGTCCAAAGTTGAGAAAATAATTCAAATGTAAATAACTGTACCATTGATTCATCACGGAGAAAATAGCTACTTTACTAATATACTCCAATTACTTGCCAAGCTAAAAAAAATAAAATACTAAGATAAAAATACCTTTGGATTGCTGTTCAGCACAGACTTGTACAGTTTGGACAATGTGTATGAATGTGGGGGCTTGTTCGGATGCTGGCTGGCTTGGAGAGCACAAGCCTGAAAATAATAATGATTTAAGTTTAACAAGATCGTTTTGACAGAAGTAGTTTTTGTTTTTCACAACTGACATGTTAGTTCAAATAATTTGTCAAACCAAGACTGCTTGCATTCTCCTTTGTCTGAAATTAAGAGCAAAAAAAAACTTTCCATTATACATTTATAAACTATTAATAATCAATCAACCAACATGCTAAAAACTTGTTTTATAATTTAGGTCTATCGTCTTTTTAATACTATCACAAGCCACTTCTGTTATTTTAAATTATTTCCTATTTCACCCAGCAAGATGATGCAAGCAGCTTAACAGATATGATTCCTGTAAATCACCATAACACTGCCTGTACATTTTTTTCAGCCATTTTAACCATGCACACCTCCTTGAATCTTACTCCAAACTAAAGCATTGATTCGTCATTAAATTTTAATCAAATTGTATTAATTTTCTTTTTTTAAAAGCATTCTTTTTTTTTGGTTTTTTTAAGAATTGTTTCTTTTAATATTTATGTTCATATATATCTAACCTAATTCCACTTAATTTTAGCACTGCATGTTATATATTTTGTAACAGACTATGAAGCTGAACAAACCTCTAAGATGTGCATTAAGCTGAGCCTTACGGCCCCATTTCGCTCGCTCATGGCTTGGAGAAGAGAGTCCAGATCATAGCTAATGCTTAGGACCTGTTCGAAAATAAAGGACAGATGTATTTCATGAATGAAAGAAAATATTTAAAAACTTTTATATGCTACATTTGGAAGATATATTATAAAAGAACTTGTTTACTTTTCATATTTCATTTAGAAAGATTTTTTAGTATAAAATATTTTTAAAATTCAAATGCAGATAGGAATTAAGGAACATCAAGAACAATGCATTGTATTGAGTGATTTAGATTTACTACTAATTAAGTTTAATTATTAGCATAAGAAAAAATTTCCCTAATAGGAGAGTGAACCTTTAAAGCTCATTTTAATAATTTAAGAAATAGTATTAGTTCTCTTTCTAACATATATCATAAAATGTAAAGAGAGATGATAAGAATGTAATACCTCATTCTCTTTAAGGCCGAATTCAGATGCAACTTGAAGTGTTCTGCCTAATGAATAGACAAACATCTAGAGAAGAAAAAAAAAGAAGATATAAAGATTATTTTAAGAGCATTATTATTTCTTTAAAATGTTGAGCCCGTCAGGAGAAAATATTTATTTTGAAATTGAACTTACAAAAAAGGCATTAACTGATAGTAGAATAGTAAAAAATATTCAAATGGAGTTCCCGTTTACTATCACAGCTATCAGTTAAGTTTATCTTTCTGTTTTCTCTCTTTTTGCTGCTGAAGGCTTCTTAATTGAAACGTCCGACGTTTTGTTAAGATTTCCCCAACTCTGGGTGTTATATTTCATATTGTTTCAATCTGAATGCAGTCCTCCCAATATTACACATATTTCATCCAATTTTTACTTGTACATATTTAATTTGCCTCACCCCACCACTTCCTATGAGGAAGTTATGACTCTATTAGGTAACTTTTCAAAGTTGCTAGGCTGTTCGGTTTACCATGACGAGTCAATAGATGAGGACCTCCCCAACCCCCTGCCCATTCTCACAAATCCTTTTTGGAAACTCTACCCATTATTTTGATATTTTGATAAATATTTGTAAAATGGAGAAGATTTTTACCTTTTCAAAAGCAGTATCAGATAATAGCTGTCTTGTGGTGTGCTCAAACTCTGGTGCCATGTACAGAGAGCCATGGAGATTTTGATTAACTTCAGCTAGGACTACTGTCCCATTGTCCCTAACAAGTAAACTGTTGGGTGTTATCATGTGTCGAAATGCTTCTTCAACTGGCTCTCCTACACACAGACAAGGGAAGCAAATATGCTTAGTTCTTTCAACTTTTACCATAAAATACATCATGGATTTCAAATTTAGTGATTGTATAATTAAAAGTAACATACATTGAAAACGTCAAATGAGAAAAGAAGGCTAAGCAACAATAAAATAAATGTATGTGTATACAAAATTTGTTGGCTCTGACATGTTTTCACAAAATCTTTATTGAAAAGTTTAAGAGCAGAAATTTGTTGAATTCGAAAAAAAAAAAAGAGAGAGAAATGAACACTACAGAAGATATGGGAAAGTTGAAAGCAACTATACAGTTGGTCCTCATGTTAGGCATTTCATTTTATGGGGCAAAAAAAAAAAGAAGAAAAAAGATATATTAAATGTACTAGTTTTTTAGTACTACTTCATCATGGAAGTTAGTAGGCTAGCTCATGTCATAGCATACAAAGCCCAGCATCCAAAGCAACTTTAACACATGACCATCATCTAGCGTCCAGACTTCTCTGTGATATGTAAACCAGTGTTGTTTGTGTGATTACAGTTTCAATTGGACATTTAAAAATGGCTTCAAAACATGTTTCATCTGATAGTGGTGCAGGTGGATCAATGAATAAGAATAGTATCATGTTAAAGCTTAAATTAGAAATGATCAGACAAAGTGAAAAGAAGAGAGACCAGAGGACATCCTGTGTGCGCTTGGTTTTAGTCATTTTTACATTTTAATATCCTAAATTTGATGTAAGTACATGAAAATAAATGTATTTTACTATGCACATATATTTACATGTACATATATACATGTAGTTTATGTGTTGTTAGGGTGATTAGCAAATTACGGCTGATTTCAAATTACGTCACCATTGAAAAACAGTAAAATGAGGAACTCCTGTACTCCACTTCAGCACTACAAGTTAAAATTATATCTACTTAATTTAATCCAGTGTCTGTAATTAAACATCTAAATACGATAACTTTATAATAAATTATTAAATAAATTAATATCCAATTGAGATTGTCAACAATGCAGTCCTATACAAAAATAAGTGAAGATAACTTAATTGGAATTTTAGAAAGAACTGAAGAGTTGTGATGCTATTTCTGGACCATGCAAAATACTGACATAAATTCTAATCCTTAACTTCAAGAGCTAGCATTAATATAAGTTTTGTTGTTTTTTATCTTTTTTTTTTAATTGTAAAATTATCTCAATCTGTATATAAATATTTCATTCACTTATTTTTAACAAGTGGAAGAAAAAATTAATGGTTATATGATGCCAAATAAAAATTTAAGAAACATTTTAAAAAATGACTCACCTTTTATTATAAGATCTTGAAGAGCTTCTGCACACTGGCAGAGGAGAGCCCAGATCTCAAGCTCTCTCAAAGGTCCTCCCTGAGCCTCTAATATTTCAGAGAGGCTCAAGGGTAAGGAAGTTAGGCTTGGCATGCTTAGAATTGGCTTGAGAAAAGAACCTGAATATTTTTGAAATAAAAAATAAATGACCACTTATATCATAGCACCAAGACTTTAAAAATCCTAAAGGTAAATTATTTTCAATATGTTCCCAAATCGTAATGAAATTCCCTTTAAGGAGTAAACAAATTCTCAATATTATGTAGAATGAAAGTCTAAGCCAAAATGCTGCTACAGAATGTTTCCATCCCTCTACTGCACATATTCACATAATAAATAAACCAATTGAATGCAATACTTGTGCATACAGATAGTTTGTCACAGTATAATAAGTATAGTATATGTAGACTAAGTAGTGTTTCGATTTTAAACAATTAATCCATCCCTGTGGCACTACAAAAAAATAATCGTCATAATTTTTAAATCCTTTGTAGTTCATTGTGTTGTATATTGCATTGAGAATGTGTAATTTATGTCTTTTGACCTAAAAATATTTTAACACATTTGGTTTTTACTTATTAGGCTCCTAAAATAATAGAGTAATATTATTAGTAATAATTACAGTACAGTGTATTATTTGTAATATAGACTCAGTTATAAGTTATAGTCATACTTATACTTTTGTCATAGTATAGTCATAAAAATAATGTATACTTATGTCATAATACTGACTTAGTAGTAAGTAACTAGTTTTAGTTAGCATTGTCAATTGTGGCATTGTCATTTATCCTTGTCAGTCAGTAAATTCAGTAAAGTAGTCTATAAATTTTAACTTAAACTGAGGTAAATTTCTAAAATTGAAGACCATTTTTTTAATGCCAAAATAATATGTCAAAAATATCATAAAATAAATACTAGTACTAGTACTGAATACAATTTGACACAATTAATTATTATTATTATAATTAGTAGTAGTTTTATATAGCTGATGCTGTATATACAAATTAACAAACATAATCATGAACTTAAAAATTAACATACATAAATTAAATAAAACAAAACAAATGTGTATTCACTCCGACTCCAACCATTCCATAACTATTTACATGTCAAGCCATGAACGGCACCCAGCAGCACCGTTTCTCGGTCAGAGGGGGGAATCAATCAAGATAGTAGAGTTTAAAGAGACGTGTTTTGAGTGCAGTTTTGAAGGCTGTGATGGTTGTTATATTGCAGATGTGTAGTGAAAGAGAATTCCATTGTTTGGGGGCACAGATTGAGAAAGATCTGTGCGAGTCTAGGGGACAGAAAGAATAAAGGCGTCTGCGGAGGAGCAAAGCTGTCAAAGAGGTGAATAGACAGAGTTCAGAGAGAAGTTCGGTTAAATAGGAAACTGGAAGGGCAGGAATTTGAAAAAAGTTGTGGCAGAGAACAGACAGAGTTTAAGTTTATATTTATAATTAATAATATATAGTAATAGTCCATCCCTGCTTGTACAGCGAGCCAATGAAGTGAATGAAGTAGTGGTGTGACGTGATCATGTTTTTTTTGCCTTTAGAACTAGCCTAACAGCTGAGTTTTGAACCTTTTGTAATTTAATAAATTTATCCAGGACCAATATTTTATCATGGAGTTGAATTAGCCTACTTACTTTAATTTTTTTAATTAAATTGAAAATGTCAAAAGTAAAAGATTGGGGAGAAAAGAAAGAATAAACGGATCGACAGTACATTACTAATTTAACTTATAAAATATTAACTCAAGAAATTATAAAAAAAATTATAAATGCTCAGGAAACTCACAATTTAATCGAAAATATGTGTTCTAAGCACCATTTCTACCAGAGGAAGTAGTCGAAATATATCATCATAATAACTTAACTTCCGCCATTATTTTCTCTCACTAGCCAGGAATGTTACATAAAACTCTAAAGAAATAAATGAAGTCTTACTAATAACATAAAAAAAGTATGATTGAAGAGTATGAAACAGAGTGTATGTGTTTATTTCCGAGTAGTAATTTTCTTCATTTCATGGAACTAAATTTAAGTACATGTATATAAGTGTTTTCCTATTCTATTTGACTTAATTATTTTACTGGTAAAAGTAATCTAGCTTTTTTTTTATATCGATAAGAACAAACTGGCAACCACATAACAACAATTTACCGTGATAACACTAATAATTAATAACACCATCCCAATTTTATTTATATTAACAATTTTCAAACAATTTTTAGAAATTAAAAGAAGAAAATATCGAAAGTGCGTTAGTTGCATAATTTTTTCTTTTGTTTTTCTGAAATAGTTGGTTAAATAAATCTGCGACGTAAAGGCAGGTGGGTCATTAGAATATTTGTATACTGTATATTAGTATAGTTCAAGGGCTCTGGGCCTGAGGGGCGTGGGCGTGGAAAAAATGTGCGATTTGGAGCCGTGGGGGGGGGGAGCACTAATTGGGATTCTTTAAAAGTGCGTTACTTGTATGCATGTTAACCAAATATTTTCAGCCCCCTTCCCCCCCCCCCCCTTTTCCCCAATTTCTCGATATTACAATTTATTATATAGGATTTATAAGGAAAACGTTGTTTAATTATTTCCTATGAAAAGATAGAAGTAATGTGCTAGAATTGCAGGCAGTAATATTCTCATGACTAAAATATATTTCCCACCACTAATCTATTAAGACCTTTTGGAGAAAAAGAATAAAGACATTTCCCATTAATCAAATGAGAAATAAAAAAGAGGAAATAATCTGTACCTCCCTTACTAACCCAACACACACAGTTTTTATTTTCAAGCATTGCGTTGTACCCAGTGGTTTTTATCCTGCATAAATGCCGCTCATCGCGAAATTCAAAATTAAGCCCCCCTCCCCCATCTATTATTTAGTGTTAATATTAAACATTAAAAAAAGTGCCACCCGGGGCAGTCGTCACTGTTCCCAGTTTCAAAATAAGTCTGGTTAAAATTATGTTAAATGTGTAAAATTGCGAGGACTGCGTACTGCTTGTTGTGGAGAAGAAGTGTTTGAGGTCAGGTCTTGTGGGTTTAAGCAGATCTATTCCGCTGCCAAGAAGCGTGTCACTCAGATTGTTTGTTGTACTAAGACCTTGCATTTTAGCCAGAAGATAATTATGGGTAAAACCAGCAGGCAGTTGTTTGATGTTTGTAGCCATCTTAGTGGGAGTAACAAAGGAACTGCGCTTCCTTCAGTGTTTCCGTTGCCCCAGCAACCAGATATTTTCTGAGAATTCTTTAAAAGCAAAGTTGCTGACATTCGCGCTGACCTTGATCGTCTTGACCCCACCGCCCCTAGATTTGCCATCTTCTTCTTGTGTTAATTTATATGTCGATGTTTTTAAACCTGTTTCAGAACTAGAGGTTAAAAATATTATTCTAAAATCTAAACCTACGTCATTTTCTTTGGACCCCATCCCCACCCCCCTGTTGGTTGAGTCATTAAATCATTTGCTCCCAACGATAACCCACATAATCAATGAAAGCTTGTCTTCTGGCACTGTTGCATCTATTTGTAAGACAGCTTTCATCAAACCATTGCTTAAGAAGCCTGGTTTGGATGGAAATAATTTTTAAAAACTATAGAGCTGTATCTAACTTATCATTTTCATCTAAAGTCATTGAAAAACTAGTTCTAAAACAACTTTTTATTTTCTTAAACGACCACTCTCTTCTCAGTCCTAATCAGTCAGGCTATAGACCTTTCCACTTCTATGAGAGTCACCAATGACATCTTGCTCGCATTGAACAGCGGTAATGTCTCCATCCTGATCCTATTAGATCTCAGTGCGGAATTCGACACTGTTGATCATGGAACCCTTTACAAAACCCGAAAAAATTATTTTGGAATTTCTGGTTCGGTTTTGGCTTGTTTTAGGTCGTACCTCTCCGATAGAACGCAGGCGGTCTCTATCGATGACTGTCTCTCCGACGGTGCTGATTTGGTGTACGGAGTGCCACAGGGGTCAGTTTTGGGCCCGGTTCCATTCAGATTGTATACCAGGCCACTGCTCTTCTTGCTTGAGAAGCATGCTGTTGAGAGCCAGTCATTCGCAGATGACACACAGCTTCACAAGCATACCCATCCCTCTCTTGTCGATTCAGCTGTCCAGACTTTGCAGGAGTGAATTGGTGATGTCAAGTCACGGATGACACTCAACAAGTTGAAGCTTAATGGTGAAAAAATGGAAGCACTCCTCATTCACAATCACAAATCATCCTCTACCTCAACTCTCCCCACCTCATTTCAAGAAGTTAACTCCGACATACAGTTTACATCCTCTGCTAGGAATCTTGGTTATATGCTTTCTAACATTATGTCTCTCGATAAACACATATTTCACATTTGTCGTTCTGCATACACCGCTTTCCGCCGGTTACCGGAAATTTGATCGAAAGAAATTTCGTCGACGGAAAATTGATCGACGGAAATTTGATCGAAGGGAAATTTGGTCGAATCTTTTTTTCAGTTCAGACATTAAAATTTTCGTCAAATTTATTTTTGAACGCATTATACTATATAGTAAAACAAAATAGTGTGTTCAAAAAGAAGTTTGACGCAAAATTTTAACATATAAACTAAAAAAAAATATTCGACAAAATTTCCGTTCGATCAAATTTCCGTCGATCAATTTTCCGTCAACGAAATTTCTTTCGATCAAATTTCCGGATACGCTATCCGCCAGATCAGCTCCATCCGCACTATCTCACAGTTAGCGCAACAAACACGTTAATATGTGCTCTTGTTCTCTTTCGTCTTGACTATTGCAACTCTCTTCAAAACATTTCATAGAAAAACTACATTAGGTTAAATAAAAAAAAGGCAAAAAAAACGTGATCACGTCACTCCTCTACATCACTCACTTCATTGGCTCCCTATACAGGCACGCATTGATTATAAGCTGTCTGATCTCTGTCTCAACTTTTTCGCGGATTCTTGCCCTTCCTATCTACCCGAACTTCTTTCTGTCTATTCACCCCTTCGACAGCTTCGCTCCTCCGCAGACACCCGTATATTCTGTCCGTTCCCAAGACACGCACTAAAACATATGGTTAACGATCTTTCTCTTTCTGCGCCACCAAACAATGGAATTCTCTTGTATGTATTTTATTTTAATGTCACGATTGTGTCTCGTTTGCTAATATTTTTATGTACAGCGCGGTGAGCTCAGCCCTATGCTGGGGTACCGCACTATTTAAGACCACTAATAATAATAATAATGAAATTTAACACGTAGGATGTGCGAAAACCTGACATAAGTTGACACAAAACAGCAGGCGTGTGGGCAAACAATAAAAAAAATTGAGAGAGCTCGAGCTCTGACCCATTGTCAAGGGACAAAGGAGGGCTGCGCCTCTGAGCACACCAGGTATATTGGTTAGTAAAAAATATAATTGAAAGCTAAAAAGCGTAGGCCTATGGATTAATATCACTTTTTAAAAATTAGAGTTGTTTTACAAATATAAAATGGTCATTTTGAAAAAAAAATCATTTCGAAACATATCTTATAATATAAGCTATACAACTAATAGACTTTGAAAAGAATCGATATTACTACTGAAAATGTGAATACTTATATATTTTTGCAGACCATCGAGTTTCACAAAACAATGGAAAGTTACGTTTTAAAGACCTTCGCTTTAAGCTCTCTTGACAAAAATTGAATGATAGCTTTGATTGTACCATTGGCATTAAGAACTTGAACAACATAATTCAAATCATTAACCATCAGATTGAGCCAACGACATTTGTTCTGATCCTGATATATCAGCCGTCGTCGGCTATTATTGAGAATCCTATAGAATTGTTTACTGATGTAATAATTGTTTATTCTTGGATCCTTTGAGAAGTATAACGAGCATTGTCAACGGACGTAAGTTAATGTGTCCCCAGGTCTTTGTCGCCAGCCTCCACTCTAAACTGAAACAGATCATGATCATTTCCACTGTCACTATTTGTAACACATGTACGATGTCATGTGTTATGCAGTAAATGATAGTGGATAATATTGTCAAAAGCTCATTTCGATTTTCTAAAATCTTATTAGAAATGCACTTGTCTGTCTGACTTAGGAGATGTCGGTCTACATTCCTAATGTCGAAAATGCTGTTGCATCCTGTTGAGCCCCTTTGTGCCATGCACTTTCCATATGATTGCGAGCACCTTTAGGAAATGTATTGTACTTGGTGAAAGGTTAGCCATAAATGCACCTTCGTACCCACGATCAATGTGTTGCGGGAAAACAATACAAAATATAGACACTGGACCTTTAAGATGACTAGAAACAGCAAGCCACGGAGAACACTGATCAAGCCAGGCTTGGTTATTTTTTTTTTTTTGCAAGGTCTTTCTTCACTGAAATTGTGAGTAGATATTGGTCGGAGGGAGAAGAAGAGGAAGACAGAGAAAAAGATGGGAAGATAACATCAAAGAGTGGACGGTACTAAAACTAGGCGATGCTATGCGTAGTGCAGAAGACCGAGAGGAATGGAGGAGGATAGTTTTCATGTCATCTGTGACGCCCCAACGGTCCAAGGACTAAGGGACATGATGATGATGATGATGATTATCATTGGTCGGTATGTGTTTGTGAGTAGACAATATTTTAAAACATCTGACAGTTGAGATGTTGACTTAATTTATCGACCCAAATCAAAATCATCGATGGCTATAACGCAGCCAAAATTATTCTGTGTTGATATTTCAGGATCAAATTTGAGTGATGTCGATTGTGATGAATCGTAACTTCAGACTCCTGCGAGTGTGAAATGGTCAAGTCGCTCACTACCTTCAGTTTGTGAAATGGTCAAGTCGCTCACTACCTTCAGTTTGTGAAATGATCAAGTCACTCACTGCCTTCAGTTTGTGAATTGGTCAAGTCACTCACTACCTTCAGTTTGTGAAATGGTCAAGTCACTCACTACCTTCAGTTTGTGAAATGATCAAGTCACTCACTACCTTCAGTTTGTGAAATGGTCAAGTCACTCACTACCTTCAGTTTGTGAAATGGTCAAGTCGCTCACTACCTTTAGTTTGTTAAATGGTCAAGTCGCTCACTACCTTTAGTTTGTTCGTCAGCTTGATGGTCCTCTCTTGTCAACATTGATGAATAAATTGTTAGTTTACAATATGTCTTACACTCATCATCTTTTTATGATTTCTTTTTAATTAAGCCGACTTCTCGGTCCACATGTCCCTCAACGTTTGCTGCCGCTTACGTGCAGGTCTGTCCTTGTTATCCATGTCCATGCATACTCATTTAACTGGGATTCATAAATCTAAATGTCTGTTCATAGGTTTATCTTTGACCACAACTAGTAACACTGTATCTATCACTTCAGGATGGCCTTCCACGAATCTCTAACTCTACTACTCGTGTCTCCAAAAATGAATCTCCGCTTTATTTCCCGTACGTGACTCAATCGCTCATTATCACACTCCCCCAAGAAAGGTAACCTACAGCTATGCCAAAACTATCGCACCATTAGCCTAATAAGCCACCCAAGCAAGGTCATGCTGAAGGTCATACTGAACCGACTAAGACCATATGCCGACAGTATCATTGCTGAAGAACAGGCGGGCTTCAGGCAAGGACGTGGCACTACTGAGCAGATCCTAAACCTCCGGATACTATGTGAGAAATATGCTCAACACCAACAAAACCTATACCACGTCTTTGTGGATTTCAAGAAGGCATTCAACAGGGTTTGGCATGATGGGCCAACATGAGACACTACAACATCAACACAAACTTAACCAGAATGATAAGCAGCCTCTATGATAAGGCCACCAGCGCAGTCTTCTTCAACAATAGCATCGGAGAATGGTTCAAGACCACGGTTGGAGTACGACAAGGCTGCTTGCTCTCCCCCACCCTGTTCAACATCTTCTTAGAGAGAATGTTAGATGCACTGGAAACGCATGTAGGGACAGTCAGCATTGGTGGCAGAACAATCACCAATCTACGCTTTGCGGATGACATAGATGGACTGGCTGGAAGCGAAGAAGAGCTAGCCAACCTGGTAAAGCGTCTCGACAAGACTTCGTCGTCCTTTGGCATGCAAATCAGTGCAGAAAAGACAAAAATGATGACCAATAGCACAACTAGCATCAACACTGAAATTACGGTCGGTGAGGAAAGATTAGAGACAGTTGGCAGCTTCAAGTACCTCGGAGCAATAGTTTCGGAAGAAGGCTCCAAGCCCGAACTGATGGCCATGATTGCGCAGACCACAAGAGCACTAAAGAGGCTCAAGAAAATATGGAACGACAAAAATATAGCCCCCAGCACCAAAATCAGGCTGATGCGCTCATTAATTCTCTCCATTTTCTTATATGCATGTGAGTCCTGGACATTAACAGCAGAACTTGAAAAGAAAATATAGGCGATGGAGATGAGATGTTTTAGAGGCATTCTTGGCATCTGCTATAGAGACCATATCATGAACAAGTAAAAGAAACGATTCGTCAAGCAACTGGGCAGTACGATAACCTCTTGGCGTCTGTAAAAAATTGCAAACTTGAATGGTATAGCCACGTGACCAGAAAACAAGGGCTCGCCAAAGAAATCTTGCAGGGCACAACTAGAGGAGGAAGAAGAAGAGGAAGACGGAGAAAAAGATGGGAAGATAACATCAAAGAATGGACGGGATTACAACTATAGGCGATGCTATCCATAGGGCAGGAGACCGAGAGGAATGGAGAAGAATAGTTTTTATGTCATCTGTGGCGCCCCAACGGTCGAAAGACTACTGGACATGATGATGATGACTATGAAATAAACTACTAGATACGCGTCCAGCGTAATTGATTGCTACCCCATTAAAGACAACATTATTCTCCCGACAAAACCTTTACCCCCGACACCTAGCACCCCCTCCCCAATGTCTCCACCCACTTAAAGCATCTGTTACGTTGACATTTTTTCTATCACTGGTAATTAATCTAATGGAACCCGTGGTCTTCATGAATCTATCACTGGTAATTAATCTAACGCTACCAGTAGTCTTCATGATTGTATCACTGGTAATTAATCTATAACGCTACCAGTAGTCTTCACGGTTGTATCACTGGTAATTAATCTAACGCTACCAGTAGTCTTCATGATTGTATCATGATTCTATCACTAATAAATTAATCTAACGCCACCCCATGGTCTTCATGATACTATCACTGGTAATTAATCTAACGCTACCAGTGGTCTTTATGAACATTCCACTTTTACCAGCTTAGTACAAAATTCATTACTGGAACTCATTCGTAATACCCGTTCCCACACTGTCCACATAGTGTCTCCCTGCCTCCCAATTTTAAGCATCATGTCTTCCACACTGTCCACATGGTGTCTCCCTGCTTTCCAAGTTATCTTGATCTCTGCGTACTACCATAAACTCTGCCGATGTCAGGCCAACTATCTCCGTCATCTATTGTACTTTTGTCCTGAACCTACGCCCATCGTTTCCCTTCTCAGCCCTGGTCATTTGTGTTCAAATTCAAGTATAAAAATAACAACTTACAATATCAGACATCGCCCAATGAGTTTGATTTCCTTAAGTTTGTAGTTTGCTTAGGGTCAAGACATTGTCATCAGGGGTGAAACCTTGCATCTCAATTCTACCCATTTCCTGAGGTCCCATTAAATTGAAAATTTGTACACTTACCCACCTCCGATGACAATAAAACCGTTCATCATGAGTCGGTCATCAGTGACCTCCACTTACCCTTGAGTGACCTCCATTTTGTATCTTAATTTGGGCCCACGTCCTGATTTCCAACTGAGCTTAAACTTTGTACGCTTACCCAAACCCGATAAATTAAAACCCTTCATGATCAGTAGGCCAGAAGTGACGTCCAATAATCCTTAAATGACCTCTCTCTTGGCTCTCAGTTTAGACCCACTTCCTGGTGTTCAACTGAACTGAAAGTTTGTACGCGCGCCCACCCGGAAGACAAAATATTAATTCATTATCAGTAAGTCGTTAGTGACCTATACTGACCCTTGAAGACCTATGTGGATATCCAAGGAACGGAAAGTGATAGGGACATCGAGTTTTCACCACATCGATTCGTGATCCGATAACAATCAACGATGAGAAACACATTTTTTATCCCTGAAAGGTCACCCTCACTGACTTTTCCCGTGTTCGTATTTCATGGGCACCCCACTCTATTTTAGTCATATGTTTCAACATACTTGCTGACTAAAAATTAGTCTTCCAAGACTAAAAATTACAAAATTAAAATTGTAAAGAAATACTTTTTAAAAACAAGCTTTTTCCAAAATGTAGGCTTATGTACAAAAAAACCCAACACCTCAGACTTGTTACAGTCATATGACAAAATACAACAGCGTGTGGCGCCCATGAATTACAATGTTCTTTGTTTTAGCTCAACTGGAGATCAGGAAGTGGGTCAAAATTGAGATGCAAGATTTGATGAGATGCCAACAAACGGACAGGGTAACCTTCTTTGTTCATATGACATCATTGTATTTCATGTGCGCCCCGTGCTACTTTTAGTCATATTTTTTTATCTTATATTTTGAGGGCCCACAATCAATACTAATTCGTTGATCATTCTGGCTCCTGGTTTCAGAGTTTGCCTTCTCTTAGATGAGTTGCCGTCCATGGCTAACGAGTCTCATCCACCCGGGGTGCTAACGATGTTGGCTTTGGTGGGGGTTGAGCTCCAGGCCACCGTCTATTTGGCTTGAGTCAGTTTAGACCGCTCCGCCACCCAGCACCCAATATGACTGTAACAGCTCTGAAGTTTCGGGGGGACATTTTATTTGATACTTCTTAGTCCATTCTTGGAAAAGTTTTTTTTTTTTCAAAAATTACTTCAAACAATTTCAATCAAGCTATAGGGGAAAAAAATGAAGATTTAAAATTAATAAGTCATTAAATAACAGTGTATTTATTATTAATATTTCATAAATATTTTTACAAAAAACAATAAGATGCTGTATAATGCATAAACTGGTAGGACAAAGGGGTGGAGGGTCGCCTTGTTACTTCAGGTGTTTAATTCTTTCTAGATATTATCAAGTTGTCAGAACGCATTCTGCCCAACTCCCTCCAAATTCACGAAAACTACAATGTGAAGTGAAGGCATTATTAGAAAAAGCTCTTTTAAGTATATGAGGCGTACCGAAAATGCCGCCCACTTAAAAAAAGTCCCCCTCCCCCGGTTAATGGCGAACAGCCTCCCCCCCTGCGCCCGGGGATGATTTTATGGTCTTATAAAATAGCAAGTCAATCTGGCATGGGTGTGAGTAGCAGTTTGGAATACAAGTCAAATAGGGGTCAAGGCCTCGGGGGGGGGGGGGGGCTGAGGGAACTCACCGATGACCTACCAACTCCCCCACTCCCCCACACCCTGACATAAATAGGCTAATTATTTATTAGCACACATTTTTTTAACGCAAACGCCGTTCCCATTCGTTCCCATGCGTTCCTACAGGACTCGAGCCCTGATTGTAAAAACAGAAATCTGGTTTAAAACAGAACTTTTATAAACGAAAACCATTTTGTGAAAATAAAACGGTTTTGACATCTTTAATTGGTCAATTAATATCCATGAAGTCGAGCCGACTGACTGGCGTGTGTAAGGTGTTTCAAAGACGGTATGGGGTTCCCCGGGTATTACTTTAAGGGGAGCAAAATGCACTGCGGGCATCATCCCCCCCCCCACCACCCCTTTACCTGTTCAGATTCAAAGTCACTTTTTGCCCTATAGACACATACGCCGCCGCTCTCAACAAGTTATATATACAATTTATTTGTTCACCTGTCATTTCGCCTTTAAAATTGAATGTTAACAGGCGAAGGGTTGATCCACATTATTTAAATGGGTCAGTTACCCAAAAATTGTGCAATCTCTTTCACGCTTCACTGCTGCTACTGGAATTAGGATTTAGTGAAGCGTGCCGCGCATTCCGGCATTTCACTTACTTTTATCAACGAAAGCGACAATTTTTTTTTTCTCTTTTTTTTTTTTTGATCACGTGGGGGGCGTTACGAAATTTTATTATGAAAGAATTTAAGTTATTCAAATGGTACCAGCACTACTAGGTTTGGGGGAGGGGTTTGTGGTCGTTGCAGAGAAGTAATGTCGTAGTCTGGACAGGCAGTTCAATCTTGGGGCTAGCGATATGTATCCCTAGTTGTCCGTTAACTGGAATCTTACAGAATAAGTAGCGCTCGTGTGTTAGTGGCACTTACAAGCACGTCAGGGATAGCAAGTCTTACAGAGAAATGTGTGCTTGACGAACTGCTCATTCACACTTAAAGGTAGGTGCTTGACGAACTGCTTATTCACACTTAAACTTAAAGGTACGTCCAGCTCCGAACACTGAAGCTCTTGTGGAAGAGGGTAATAGGTGTGATTTTCAAAATATTATATACAGCTATTACATCATACATCCCATTTGGTGATGTGTTGTATACAAAACCTTTGCCTGGGTCATGCAGCCCCTATGCTGCTGTTTCAAGGGGCCCAAAGTTGTGAAGGGGGGGGGGGAGAAGATATTACTCTATTGGCTTTGAATGCAAGGAGCACAGAACAGGGCAGAGGGGTATCCAAAAGTCGCATGCGAACCCATAGGTTGAAAGAATGTTCTGCCCTGGAAAAGAACGAGCTTCTAATAAAATAAGTTCAAGAATATTTTTAATTTTAATAACTTCGATGACCATAGGTCAATTATTTTATGCCGCCATTCCTATTCAGAAAACAAGTCTGCGATCACAAGGGAGGTCAATCGTGACATTTGGTCCGGGCCTCATCTTCACTGCCACTTGGTCATCATCTTCACTGTCACGTGGTCATCATCTTAACTATCACTTGGGCATCATTTAATTTCTCTATTTTAACATCCAGGCCCATTACTGTTACAAGATCAGATGATATTACGAAAGAAACGGTTAATATTTTTAAATACTTTATATCAACATCGCTTTTGGGCAAAATCTTCGGATGGCTATTTGACTCCCCGTACACCTATCGAGCTTTGTGGATGACAACACATTCATGCAAATTTTCAGCACCCTCCAATCCCCCCCCCCAAATAAATAATATTTTTCTGTTTTTCAAAGGAAAGATAAAGGAAATATAATGCCACTGATTTCAAGAAAATAAAATTCCAGATAACTGCGCTAAATGAGATTATTTTTTTTTTAAATATCGCAGTACCGGTACGTATGGTGCTTACTATCTTCTTTTGTTTTTCTGAAATATTTGGTGAAATAAATCTGCGATGTAAAGTCGGGTGGGTCATGAGAATACTAATATTAAAAATGAAAAATGCATCCAAAGAATTCAGACAAAAAACTTTGGTTTTTAGTGGTTGTTTAATTAGTAGAATATATCGATTGAAACAATTCTAATAAATAAGATATTTTATAGTTCAAAATAAAATAATAATAATCACCGTAGGCCTCAAAAAGTGAAATTAATGGGACCTGTCTATGACATGAAGGGCACTGTCACTGGGTTAACTCACACTGTGTCGGATACATTTATTAAAAAATGACATTTATTTTAAATTATGGCGCAACTAGAAAAGGGAGAAGAGGAGGAAGACAGAGAAAAAGATGGGAAGATAACATTAAAGAGTGGACGGGATTAAAACTAGGCAATGCTGTGCGTAGTGCAGAAGACCGAGAGGAATGGAGAAAGATAGTTTTCATGTCATCTGTAAGGGACATGATAATAATGATGGTAGCGTGGTACCCAGCCTAAGGGCTCACCACGCTGTACATTAAAAAAAAGCAAATAAATGACACAGATGCGATAAATGCACATAAAATTAACGCTCTGCTGGGGCACCGACAAGGTAAGTTTAACCGCTTCAACGATGTGCAAGCAAATGGAAAGTCTTAGCACTCTCAGATACATGGATTATATTTCTTTGCACTACAAAGCTTCTGAACCACTTTCCAGTCATAAAAATGGCAGGAAATTTTCTGAAACTCAAGTACGATTTCCTGAAACTCAAGTACGATTTCCTGAAACTCAAGTACGATTTCCTGAAACTCAAGTACGATTTCCTGAAACTCAAG
Organism: Omphiscola glabra; assembly: GCA_964017045.1. Classification (NCBI taxonomy): domain Eukaryota; kingdom Metazoa; phylum Mollusca; class Gastropoda; family Lymnaeidae; genus Omphiscola; species Omphiscola glabra. The sequence continues at coordinate 21,643,687 of OZ024795.1, forward strand.
TACGATTTCCTGAAACTCAAGTACGATTTCCTGAAACTCAAGTACGATTTCCTGAAACTCAAGTACGATTTCCTGAAACTCAAGTACGATTTCCTGAAACTCAAGTACGATTTCCTAAGTTTTGGTTTCAGCTTTGAATTGGCCATTCGTCAAAATAATTCATCACACAATCTAAAATTTAAATCAATAAATTTTAAAATATATATTGAAGGTTCGTATTTAAAGTGCATTCGCTACTTTTTTTTTACAGTATATTTATTTCACTATACTCAGTAAATGTGTATTTTTAATGTCTATCCATGACTCTTTTTCAAGGCCGATAATGATCCGATAATTTAAAAATAAATCTTTTCTGATACAATCAATCCAGCCTCCCCTTAAATCTACATAACATTTTAACGCCTTGCTGGGAAATCACACCACTCCCTTGTGGTGCATGCTATCACACATTTTGAAAACTGTTGCTCTAGATAAGTGACAAATCCTATATATAAATATTAAGCACACCCACCAGAGGAAAGTCCTAGAGTCGCCAAAAACCTACCACCATAATAAAAAGCTCTCACTCAGTAAACATTCAAGATGTCAAAACATGAATAGAAAAAAAAACTTCTTACAATACTACAATAAATAAAGGTCGACCTCATTACTTCAAAAGGTTTTAAAATTTAAAAAAAAACTAAAACAAGTTCTTAGCCCTGCGAGTTCCATGTAAAATGTTTGGTGAAAATACAAAGGGAAAATAGTGAACGAATTGGGAAACACGGAAGAAACGGCAATGTATATACGAGACTAAGGATTTACATAAACATACTTCAAATGGTTCCAAAAATGGTTGATGTTTCTCGATCACAACGGTATGGGGGGAAAAAGGGATTAATCTCAAGAGCAAATCATAGATCTTTTTTATTTAAGAAGTGGTGAATTTAAGAAAATCATTTATATTAAGTTGTAATTTAATTAATTGGCAATGGCCCTTCAAGAATAGGGTAATAAAGATACGTTTTTTTAGTGTTAATGAAAACGTTTGCTTTATATTCTTATGTAACGATTTATTTTAATAAGTGAAGCGCTTGTTTAAAATAAAACTTTGAAAATTGGGTAATGAACAAAAAAATGGTATGAGAAATAATTAATTAGAAATTTAAAAAGAGAAAAGAAGTTATATACCCGCGGAAAGCGAGCTCTACCTCTAATCCAGGTCGTCCTCAAACTTCGTAATCATCGGGCGGGTTCACTGTCATTCAGACACTGTTTGGGGCCGGACTAATGTGTGAAAAAAAAGTTTAATGGATTCCTATGCACACTGCACATCGCTATAAAACAGGACACAACATTACAATGTTTAAAATGAAAAACTGTCTTAATCAACAAAAAGGTTATTAATGTATCAATGGAAAGTATGGGTCTGCTTTTGGCTAAATAGAGGACCCGTCTTCATATTTGTCACCTTACCCGAGTACCCGTACGGTGGCTGTGTAGGCTGGGTTGAGGATGCCTAGCGGGCCGGATCTGACCCGCGGGTCGTAGTTTGATGACACCCGCTGTAGACAAACGGATGTCCATAAATTGGTTCAGAAATAAACAAATAGAAATAAAGACTTTTCTGTGACGACACAATTTTGTCCATTGTAAATAAATTTTTTTCAAGATACATTCTATCCCGCATTAAGCTTAACATCTTAGTAATTTATTTATATTTTAAAAATACATAGTTTGGGTTAATAAATACTACTTAGATTGTTATTCGCATTATTTCCCTTGCGGGCCGATGTACACCGCTATGCCTAATTCTGTTTTAGATTTATTCGTTCGACAACTTCATCCCATGCATTTAAAGACATTTGTTTTTATGCTTTTCCAGAAGGAGATAAATTAAGAATATCCAATTTAATTAATAAGTTAATGCCCACAAAATAAATACTCCATTTCATAAGGGGCTGTCCATTAATTATGTCAACAAAATAGGGGGAGGGGGGGTCTGATAATTTTTGACAATTGTTGACAAGGGGGAGGGGGGGGGAGGTCAAGAACGTTACTTTTTTAAAATAAATTTAATTTCATAATTTATAATTTATTAAACTTTTTTTTCTAAACATTTTTACTTTTTTTCACTTTTTTGTTGTAGTTGTAAACCAGTCTATTAAAAATATTGTTGTTTTTTTTCCCCATTTTATCTTTATTTTTTTTTGGGGGGGGGGGGGGTAATCAAATGTTGACGTAATTTTATAGGGGGGTCTCTGGAAGTTTGACAAGTTGTTGACAAGGGGGAGGGGGGGAGGTAAAAATCGCCAAAAATGTGTTGACATAATTAATGGACAGCCCCTAACTGCTGAATTAACCAGAGTCTAGCATTACTCTGAACCAGCCATTATTATGAACCTTTTGATACTCTGAACATACCAGGAGTGTAAACCTACACTTAACTCTGAACCTGGTTGCTTTATCCAAAACCGTATAATTTTTCTAAAATGTACATTTCTCTGTAATTAGCATTACTTTCTCTAAATCTATCATTGCTCTAAATCTATCATTACTCCAAATCTATCATTACTCTGAACATATCATTACCCTAAATATATCATTACTCTGATCTGAACCTATTATTACTTTCTCTCTCTCTCTCTCTCTCTCTGTCTGTCTGTCTGTCTGTCTGTCTGTCTATCTATCTATCTATCTATCTATCTATCTATCTATCTATCTATCTATCTATCTATCTATCTATCTATCTATCTATCTATCTATCTATCTATCTATCTATCTATCTGTCTATCTGTCTATCTGTCTGTCTGTCTGTCTATATGTCTGTCTATCTGTCTATCTATCTATCTATCTATCTATCTATCTATCTATCTATCTATCTATCTATCTATCATCTATCTATCTATCTATCTATCTATCTATCTATCTATCTATCTATCTATCTATCTATCTATCTATCTATCTATCTATCTATCTATCTATCTATCTGTCTATCTGTCTATCTGTCTATCTGTCTGTCTGTCTGTCTGTCTGTCTATCTGTCTGTCTATCTGTCTATCTATCTATCTATCTATCTATCTATCTATCTATCTATCTATCTATCTATCTATCTATCTATCTATCTATATATATATATATATATATATATATATATACATATATATAGTTTTCTTTTTAATATTTCATCAACTTTCCCTGTATGGTCTTTCTCCAGTCACCTGAGCTCCTCAGAGCATTGATAAACACATGCTGCTGTGGACGCATGTATCTTCCTCCATCGTGAGGCAAAACATTTTGACGGCCCTCCCTGCATTTTATTAGATCAATATTTACACTGGTTATTCAGTAACCAGAACCACCGGATTCCACAAGCTATTGGGCGCTGCAGCCTCGCATACGATCAGTCACTGGAACCATGAGTAGAGGGGCATGACTCTCGTCTCCTACAAGTAAGTTATCTCTCTCTTTTTATGTATTGTTGCTTGTACCCAATATGATTGATTACCAGTCCCCCAATGGCTTCCTGTTTTTTTAACGGTCGTCAAGACAGGTGTTACTTTGGATCATATCTGTTGATATTTTTAAGAAAATATATTTATTTTAAATGACTCAATGGCAAATTATTTTAATATCCATAAACGCCATTAGAAAACTATTCACTAAAAAGGATATATTCTATTCATCTGTAAAGCGATGATTATGTTAATTCTAACGGTCGATAGAATGATGAATAAATTATATATATTTTAACGACAACAGTACATTAGATACTATAATGTGGGGTTAACGCCATTATATATTGTGTATAAGTAGACAAAAGTCCAAATGCCAAATCTGTTATAAAACCAATCAATAAAAATCAAGCAAAACTTTGTGATCGATAAACTGGTATAGGCTTGATTTAGAGTTCAGGAGTTGTGTACTAAGTAACAACAAATCTATTTCATTTCACGTTTAACGGTCAAAACTATTTTTTTATAAGTGTTATTGTGCTTATTTGATATCACAGTGTAATCTAATTGATTCTATTACTAGGTGCTGAAACGGCGAGACAATTTATAAATATTGTCAGTTTAAACCTATCCAAAATTAAGTTTGTAATAACGTGATTTTAAATATTCATTTATGGACGCAAATAGTTTTTTTCCTTGGATTGTAGCATCCTTGCTGTATGAAAAAATGTAAAACTACGTGGTAACGTGAATAAACTTCCATCGAGGCTATAAAAAGCTTTTTCTTCTTGAGTCAACATGAGAAAACTTTTCGGAATCACGTTTCTTTCTAGTCATGACCGGCCAGGTACAAAGCGTCTTTGAAAGCAACTCTCTATAATACGCGATGGGGTTGGAAAAACAGGGGAAATGGCCGGATCATAGAAAGTGATATAAATTAGTAATATTCCATTTTTTTCTTCTTTTAAATAAAGATGGTTTTCATTGTAAGACGTGTTTTTCGGGTATATTTCGATGTTTTCTGTCTCATTTATCCCGTGACGCTATCTTGTATTACGCTTTGAAATGTTCAATTACTGCTAGATGTTTTACTGTCCATAAATATATTTTGTTTTGATGAAACAACCTGTTTTAATCTTTTGAATCCGGAGTGACCTGGAAAAAATCGTTTAGACTTTAATGTTGTTGTTTTTTTTTAAATTATTTTTTGCGTCGGTACAATTGTTATTTAAATGTCAAAATTAATTTTTTTTTTTTAATATTTTTTTTTTTAAACTGTGAAGTTATTTCCTGGAATGGTTGAGTTCCAAGAATTGATAAATTGAAAAACATTGGATTACTTCAACCATATAACGTCATGACACCCCCTCCACTCCCGTTCACTTTGATGTTTCCGATTTGTGTGTTTGCTCATTGATTTGAATGTCGATTCATTTAGATATCTCATTTCAGCTGGAAAAAAACTATAATTATTAGAAGTCCGACCCAGGAAACTGATCTGACTTCGGAGGAGGACACCGCCAAACTGTCCAGGTAGCTGGACCCATTGAACCAATAATGTGTGGGTATGAATGATCAACAGAGCTTCGACTAAAGTGATTTTTTAAGTTTAAAAAATGTGTGTACTATAACTGAATGTGTCAAACATTGAATGATCAATACAAGAATCAATACTCTATAGAGTTGGAAGATGAATGAATATGACGTCATATGTTCTCACGGCATTCATTGGGCAAGTCATACGCGAGGGATGTAAGCAATACCACGACATAAAATAGAGTCTTTATAACATACAACACGTGGTTTGTGGATCCTGTGGAAGGAATGGCTGACAGTGGACGCATCCAGTGGATATATTATCTCGTCTGGATCGGAATATTTGGAAATATAGCAGTTCTGGATAATGTTGTTTCCGCTGAGGTATGTAGACACCCTGGGGCGTACAGCGGATTTTGGGCGCCGGGTAAATCCACATTTCTGGCCCCCACAAATTAAAAAAACGAATTGTTTCAAAAATTGATTAATCCTCACAAAAAATACGACGTGGGGGCCGCCATTCGGGCAGGGCAGCGCGTGATTTACTCGGTTGCCTCGGCCACTGCACGGTCCTGTAGACATCAGCAACACTATAGCTATGTTTATAAACTTTATATCATGGCATCTTTACATCATTTAACCATATGTCGATCATAATTTACCGCAGTGACAAAATAGTTTGTTTAGTGGCCGGCTGTCGGCAGTAATGGGGAGAAATTAATTTATTGATATAGTAAACATCTTATTCTGGTATGGGATATCTCATGTCTGAATAAAAAAATTATTTTAAAAAATTGCACTTAGCTGAGAAGTAGCATCCAAAAGGGCAGCAAATGGATAGTGCCATCTTGGATGCTACTTCTCAGCTAAGTGCTATTTTTTATTTTTATTTTGTTATTTCTGTTTGTTCGCTGACGAAGACTTCCTGCCGTCACGTTCGTTGTTTTGTTGCGTTCCTTTTTTCGGGTTTAACCTTACTTTGTTTTACTAATTTCCTATCAATGTATCAGTTATTGAAATGACCACCGCTTAATTAATAGTTGGACACTGATCACTTTACGATGTGATACTATTTTATTTTTGGCAATAGTTCCTACATCCACTGACGACGCATTGCTCGTTTTCACACCACTACTTCCAGCACGGTTAAGTCATAAAATCACTAGTGCATGTCCGCGAATGATTTATTGCTTACAGGGGTGGCGGGTCAGTCAAGCGTATCCATACTGTGCTTTTTTTTTTTTAAGGGGTGGGGTTTACAGACATAGAGATTGCTGATGGGCGCAGAAAATCAAAGGGGTAACTGTAACGTTATATGATTTTTTTAAAATATTTAAACCTATTAGACCGGCAAGCATGTCTTTGACTGCCTATGTATGAGACACCCCTCCCCCCAGCATTTAATCATAAATTGTATCTAAATATAACTTATTAAGTGGAAAAAGGGTAGTAAAGTTTCTTCCACCCTAAACAATGCCTTGTCTGTGTCTATGTTACTTGTCAATAGTCAGTTACATGCCTTGTCTGTGTCTATGTTACCTGTCAATAGTCAGCTACATGCCTTGTCTGTGTCTATGTTACCTGTGAATGACCTGAGAAGAAATGTTAAGAAATCCATTTCAATACTCGTTACGTTCTGCCCATTCTATTTCCTTTTCAGCTTTCCTCGGCTATCATCAACTATCGCGGTTTCTGCTTGCTATGGGCGCATCTTTTAACTATAATATCTGAGTTTTAAAAAAACACACAACATTTTACAAGAAATTATTCGTTGTTTTCCCGTCAAATGTTTTACCTTGCCTTGCATTTCACATTTTTTAATTTTTGCCCGTATGCGTTTGGGTACTTTAAATTAAGGGTGGAACTTTGGTGCTTTAAATAGAGTAACATTACATAAATTATTTTTCTGTGTGTGTGTATTGGGGCGCATTGTTAAAAAAGTTCGCCCCGAGTTGCATTTAGTCAAGCAAGGTACACCACTGTCCGTAGGCACAAGTGTTGTCTTTTTACCCCACCCGTCCGCCAATCATTGATTTTAGTCAAATGACCAAGGGTCAGCTACACTCTTAATCTTATATCATTTTTGAGATGAACTTAAAAGTTTGCCGCACCAGGTCTTCCCGGTTATTGATATAGATTTGGATGGAGACCTTTCTTTTTTTCTTCTTTTTTTTCGCGGGGGGGGGGGGGGGGGGTGTGGGAGGGGGCAGGCCCGCAACAAAAGAAAGTGATTTTAGGGATTAAAAGAAAAGACGACAAATAATTGTATGTGCAGAAACAATTCAAACGTCTACATTCTACATGCATATCACCTTTCATTCATCAATATTTTTTAATCTCGGTTTAAATATCAATGACCCATATTAACTAAGCTCCAGGGGAAGGACGAGGTTGGCTTTCACCACACAGAAGGGGGGGGGGGGAGGGAGGGATAGACGCCAATGCTTCTAATTATACATTCTTATAACTGAAAACTAATCAAATTATTGATTAATGCGACCGATCAACATTTACGACAAGGGGAACATCACGACGGGTTGAAATATTGCAACAATGACAACGTTCACGGTTGTACAACAACAACAAAAAAAAACCTCTCATCAAATATAAAAAAGGCGTATCATACAAACGATAATAAGTCAGTGTGGAGATGTGGAGAAAACGTCTTAAAATAAGCTCTGTCATCAGATGAAGGAATGAATAGTTTTCTTGTTCTCCCTTTGTGTCGAGCACCATTGCTAAAAAAAACACGTGATGTTCAGAAAATTCTTCAGATTAATTCTCTCTCTCCCCTCTCCTTTCTGAAATGTTCTCTGGCCAACCCAGGGCGTTGTAGGGATACGGGTTTTCTAAAAGTGTTGAAATCTGTATAGAACGGAACGAATGCTTTATACAGAACTGTATCTCAAACAGGTCCTTTACGGTTGGCTTACGGCAGAGGACTTGATAGCACTGTCATTTTTTATAGAATGGAGACAATATTTCAGGCTTACTTGGGGGGTTGGGGGGGGGGGGGTATTTGCCTATGGTGTATCTAGGTCAGGTAGTTTAAAAGTCTAAGAGAGACATCATGGGGGCTAATCGCTTTTAATGCTATACTTTGGCCCTAGCAAATGCAGCAATATGATCAGCGCTACACAACCGTGTCGGTCACGCCTTCTATCTTGTTAGTTGCCTTGAGTCTGTTACTCCCCCACTATGCGAGTTATCTCTCACTCAATGCGTCTGTTTCTTCTCTCCCTTAATTAACCATCTAGCCCCCGACTGTTGCCCCCCCCCCCCTTTAAGAACTACATTTTGATCAGAATATTCGAACACTAAAGTTTTACATTTCTATTTATTTGTTGCTTGTTTTGTCTTGTCTGTTAAAGAAGGCGTATATCCGAAACATCCACGTAATTGCCCATTTTTTCCAGCCTAAAGATATCTTGGTCCACTATTTATCTACTTTGCACGGCTTGAATGTAGTCCCTCGTGTATTATCCCATATGCTCATGTATTATCCTATAAGCTCATGCATTATCCTATATGCTCATGCATTATCCTCTATGCTCATGTATATCCTATATGCTCATGTATTATCCTATATGCTCCCACTGACTCCCCCCCACCTGGTTTCTTTAACTTACCACATTTGTTCCCCGTTATCCCTGTGCTCCCCTTATCCTTATTGTTCCCCCGTGCCCCTGCCACACCCCCCCTTACCACTGATGCTCCTTTTAACATTGCTGTCTTCCTATAATCCAGTTGTATACACACACACATTAGTTATTTCCCATTAGGTCTGTCATCCCCCCCCCAACCTTGTTCTTCACGGTTACCATTAAAGTTGACTCACACACGACCTGTCCACTCTGTTTGCGTAACATTGCATTATGTACTAAGCTCTTCAGGTCGACGTCATCTAATGATCCAATTCTTTTTTCTAGTGCTATGTCAATCAATGACACATGTAAATGTTTTTATTTTTATGTGTAAATACCTGAATCCCCCCCCCCCACAAACCGTCTACGACATTCACCCCCACCCCCGGCTAACATTATACAACTATACAGATCAATTTTTCTAGTGGCTATGGCTTCCTGTCTTCATTCTTCAAGAAAACTATCGCATGCCAATTTGTTAACATTCTCTCTCTTCAGAGGAGGTTTGAACCTATACAGTAAGTTGCACGACCGTGTCTTAGCACTGACCCCGTTGAAGAAACATTTTACCATGAACATAATATCCATTATGTATTGGCCGATGTAGAAACATCGGGTTTCATATGAAGAAGAAAAGGACGCCACAAGAAACGAGTAAAGCCACCAGAACAAAATAAGGGCGTCATCATCACGATTCGTATTTCCGTATTACGCGGTGCCATTTTTTTTTAATTATTTACTCTCGGCTCAGGAACCGTAAGGGTTATTCAAAGCTTTTGTAAAACCACTATTCATTGGGGGGGAATGTACGTTGACAATGGTGTGGTAAAGCATGCAGCGGGTCACATAGCGAAATTTGGGTCAGTACGTAGCGTACAGCAAGGTGATGTAAGCCGAGAGAGGTTAAATATTAAAGCCGGAACTTTTTGGGGCGCCGCGTGACTACCGCGAGGGCAGAGGGGGCGGCGTGACTACCGCGAGGGCAGAGGGGGCGTGGCTTGACTATCGCGAGGGCAGGGGCGCCGCGTGACTACCGGGAGGGCAGGGGCGCGGCGTGACTACCGCGAGGGCAGAGGGGGTGGCGTGACTACCGCGAGGGCAAAGGGGGTGGCGTGACTACCGCGAGGGCAGAGGGACGCTTGTTAATTGCTGGGAACAGAGAATATTGCTATTAAAGGACATTATAGAGAAACTATCATGGACCTTTCTTGAACCTCTTACCTATCCTTGTAGGATCCAATCAATGAAATAGAAGCCACTGAAAAAAAATATGGGGGGGGGGGGGGACACACAAATGTAGATTTATAAGCATATATTTCATCAGACGTGTCCCTTCCACGTTCGCCCGGAAGGCGAAAACCTAGTGGCGTATACAAGATCGTTGCCACTCGGGGCGGGTTGGGTGCCCCCCCCACCCCCCATTCCACGAACGATTTCTATATTTGGCCGCAAATACCGCCACTCCATATGAAGAAAATAAGTGCCGCGGACCCCTCTTTTTTGCATCCCCTTCCGGCGAAATGTAAATATAATAATCATCACGTGAAAAGAATATATGTATTACAATTTAATTCTATACCCAGAACAACAGTTTGCATACAAAAGTTATTCTATGGATATTTAAATTTCTTAAGTATCAGCTATATGGCAGGTTCAAATGTTATGAGACGAGCTTCCCCCTTCATGTAATGGCGTTGAGATGTTACTTAGAAAAGGACCGTTATTTTAGCGCCACGATGTCAGCATGTTTGTGCATGTGTGTAAGGATGTGTACAAATTTATATGACCAGGATAATTAAATGACCATGATAATTAAATGACCATGATAATTAAATGACCAGGATAACTAAATGACCATGATAAGTAATTGACCAGGATAACTAAATGACCGGGATTACAAAATGACCGGGATGACTAAATGACCAAGTGCATGCAGGAGGGCTTGCTTATACTAAACAACAACTAACATTTCATATTATATTTGCGCCATCAGATGACAGCACTTTTCAGTATGTTTGGGTTGGGGGGGGGGGCACATTGGAGCGCCTTGGATAAATCTTACCACTGTGTCAAACGCGTGCATCGTATTTTGTAAAGGACTGTTAGCTGTTTTCAACCAACACCCGCAGTTAATGACTTGGTTTCTGCCGGGCTACTACAGTACTAAAGGTTTCCAAGCCGTCATTGTCAAGTCTGGGCTCGATCTAGTACGTTGCAACATGGGTTGCATGGTTTTAAACTAAACTACAGAAATGAACAGAACACCTAGTCAGCGCCTTCTGCTTTGTCTGTCATTAGTTCATTTCACAGAAAACATTGCAATATTTCCTGACAGAATATAGACAAATAGCTACCATCTATATTTCCCTTTCACACAAGTCTAAAAAAAAATCGTCAACATCAACAGGTTCCCAGACATCGAGGTGCTTGCACAGGCAGGTCTCACCAGCAGGGTTTCTTTCAGCCATCTCTCCAGGGGGGGGGGGGTGCGCCCCCTCTCCGGGGAAAGTCGAATGCCCTTCCCGGAACAAAATGTGTACACCAATATAACTATTATATATTGTTTTTATTGAAAACGACTACAGTTTTATTTTAAACAGTTATAAAAAGAACAGTTTCTGGTGCCTTTAACTTTAACCGATTATAATTAGTGGAATCTATGAAATATCGATACGTTTGATATATTTGATGATCCGTATATATAAGGCAAATCTTGTTGAAGACTTACAGTACTCGATAAAAAATATCGTACTGGCCGTTCCTTGTTATAAGCCGAAGGCTTACTTCCCGTTGTTCGCACTTATCGGTATTTTATTCATTTTATTATGTGCAACTTCATTCACAAATTTAAAGACTTTAATAATACTATATTAAACTACCATTACATCAATATCAAGGTATGCAATTCTAATAATAGTTTTTGTTGACTATCAAACATAAGCAATATATTTTCAAATTATATTTCATATTACAAGTATTACTTTTAAAGTAGGGATAGGTGTTAAGTTCATTATAAATTGTTTGAAGGAATTAGGCTTTAATAAAAACAAAATATTTTTATTAGCATAATTATAAATGAACTCGTATCCATGAATATTGAATTAAATAAAATGGAAACTTAAACAAAAAAACTAGATATATTTTTTGAATTTAGAATTTAACTGGCGAATACAAATAGTGCACATTTCATCAATTATTTGATTAATTATGTTATTATTACACGTAAGTTGATTAATATAATTTTTTTTATTTGTGTTCAACATTTAAAATGATGTTAGCAGTGATTTTTGCGATGGAAACCTCTCTTTCTGAAAGGTATATGTAGTTAAGCCCCAAAATAGTTTAAATAAAAAAACGAAAGTCACATTACTACTTAATAATAATAAACATATTTGCATGACACAAGCAGGTCAAACAGAGCCGTTGCTCGACTTTTTGAGGCCCTTTGCCACTTTTTGGTTTTGTTCTACTCATCTTGCATTGACAGATGATAAGTAAGAAAATATCCACATCACATCTTTAAGCACCTAAAATATCCGAGCTCCACTGCTATCGTTGGTGTTGCTGGGCTCACACGATGTTTCTAAGGTTAAGTGATACCTACGTTTCTTTTAACTAGCATCTCTTCCGTTGCTCTCCAAATAAGTGTAGAATGTTGCAAAACAAAATTAAAATATTTGCTAAAATGTATTCTTAATATGCGATACAAACCATGGAAAATAAATACTCAAGAGGGCCACAACTGGAATGATTTTAGTTCATTTCCCCCTGGTGCGGCGCTAAAGATGTCTTTGCTCATTATTATAGCTAATGTTGGCGCTTTACTCCGTCTTGGGCTTAGAGCATCTACAACAATTTTCCATTCATCTCTGTCCTCAGCTTTCCTTTCCAGTTGCTTCCATGTGTATCCCATACTGTGTGTGCTTGCCTCTATCTCGCGTCTCCATTTATTGTTAGGGCTTCCTCTCTTTCTTTTTCTTTGTGGATTTTATGTTAGGGATTGTCTGTGATATTATCTGGGCGGTTTGAAGATAGTGGGCCATATCCACATCTATCTTTTCCTAATGATGTCTTCAGCAATAGGCTCTTGGTATGTCCTATCTAGTAAGTGTTTGTTGGTGATGGTGTTTGGCCATTTGATGTTCAGGATCTCTCTAAGGTTAATGAAGTGTTTTGAAGGTCTGTACTTTCTGCGTTATGCTCGCTGTTGTTCTCCAAATTTCAGCTCCATATAATACGACTGTTTTGACATTTGTGTTGAAAATTCTGACTTTGTTTTCAAGCGTCAACTCCTTTTACTCCCATATTTCTTTAATAGCACAAATGCTGACCTAGCCTTTCCAATTCTAGCCTCGAATTTTGCTTCAGATCAACCATTTAAGTTAATGGTGCTGCCTAAGTATGTGAAAGACTCCACTTCTTCCTGTGCATTTCCTGCCAGAGAGATATGTTCTTGGTTGGCTGAGTTTACCTTTATGATCTTTGTCGTGCTTTTATTTATATAAATTTATATAAATAAAAGCATGATTCATCGGCGCCCTCGATTACTACCCTATACCCCGATGTAATTGATCGATAATTTTGGTGACGAGATCCATGGGCATAGCTAGTGTTATGCGTCAAGGGACATTATTCATTATTACACCCCCCCCCCTTTTCAACTCTGAAAGTAATTATTTTCAACCATCAAAGTCCATTTTGTTGCCCCCGCTAGTCTGGCACCCCCGGGACGTATGCCCCATCTGCCACCCCTTCGCTACGCCTCTTGCCAGTGCCCACTGACAACTGGCACTGGCCTTCCCCCGAAAATCTTAAATGCCACCCCCACCCCCCACCGGGCAAAAATGCCTGAAGGAAACACTGCTCACCAGCATCTTGACCATTTTTACATGTGAGAAAGTTAGACGACCGCTTGCCCAAAAGACTTTTATATGGCAAGCTCGAGCATGGAACGCGGTTTGGTGGTGGGCAGTTGAAACACTTTAAAGACATCATTCAAGTCTCACTGAAAGCTTTCTTTATAAACCCGGAATCATGGATATGATTGGCAAAGGATCGGGGGGGGGGGGGTCGTGTTTTTCCGCTTTACGCAATGGCTTCTTACAACACGAAGCCAACAGGACAGCAGCAGCAGAGTAAAAAAATACAAATCAGAAAAGCCCCTGATTAACTCTGCACCTGGAAATGTCCCGCCCATCCCTTGTACCTCCTGCACAAGGACGTTTCGTACTAGAATCGGTCTCATCAGCCACCTGTTCACCCAGAGACAGAATCAGAACCAGCACGACTCCAGTTATTCAAATGGCCTTGATCGATCTCGACGGACAAACTAACTATGTTTCATGGATTCTAAAATTATATCCCTGCCTAAACTCCTAGCAGTCAACTGTCCACGTCCAGAGCCGTCGCGTGACTTTTGGAGGCTCCCTGCCACTTTTGGGTTTTGTGCCACTTGCATTCAAAGTTGCCACATAGTTAATTTTACCACACATCCCAACTTTGGGCCCTTTTAATATCCGATGTCTCCTGCAGTAGCCGCAGGAGTTGCAGGACCACGGGACGGTTTCACCACGTCTCATGCTCATTTTAGATTCATGGTGACCACCCTGAAACTGATGACATCATTACCTTGTTTTCATCATATTACAAAACAGAAATACAAAAAACTGTCAATAAATTTTCATTCTTCTTAAAAACGTAATGCTTAGAATTTCTATTTATCTTTTATTTATTAAAAAAAAAAGGTAAGCAGACGCCAAAAGCAAAACGTTCCTCTGGTGCAAGAAGATCATTAAAAAAATTGAATCCAGGTCACTCAAAACTTAAAAACATGGCTGTCCAAAAAAATAAACAACAATTTGTGGTGACATGGAGAGCTCTTCTATTTGCGAGATTTTCTTTTGAATGAATTTTTTTTTTCTTATCTGTATGCTAATTTGAATATGTTTTGTTATTTATTTATGCAGGAATATTGATGTAATCGCTCTTTTGATAAATTATTTATTTTTTAAAATTATTGTGTAGTCTTAAAATGTATTGGTTAAAACTTACCACAAAGGCATATTATATTGACTAAATGTGTCTCATTTTGAAAGAGTCGAATTCGGTTGCAATATAAATACATAACTTAATTTGCATCATTTATTTAATGTCGGCTACTTTTCATTTTTTTGGTGGGATCAGTGACGTGTCTAAGGGGTGTGGGGCGTGCGGACCGTTCAGGGTGACACAAGCCCTGGGGTGACACCAATTTGAAACATTGCATATCTACAGAGCACATACTGCTCGGTTTAATCGAATTTCATGTTGTTGTTCGTCCGTCAAAGCGACTAGGACCATCCAGTCATCCGGTTAGGGGTGTGGGTTACGGTGAGTTCGTAGGTGGCTTGCCAATCCTATCCGTGCTCGGAATAATCTTTGGCACCGCGGGCAGGGGATAGTTGCAGCAGTCGTGGATTTAATAATGTTCTTTCGGGCTTGCCTGCGTGTCTCAGTGGTGGCTATCCTACTGGGGTCATACGATTTAGCCCCTATCTTGACACCTGATCTCCACCTGACTCTGTCCTGAGCTGTCTGCACCCATTTAGTGGGGTCGATGCTGAAGGCCTTTAGCGTCATTTTCAGTGAGTCTTTGTAACATTTTTTTTAACCTCCTTGTGAGCGCCTGACTATCGTGAGTTCTCCATAGAATATTTGTTTAGGGAGCCGGTGGTCTTCCATACGGGCAACGTATGTCCCATCCAACGGAGTTGATACTGCATCATGGTGGTGAAGATACTAGGTATGTTCGCTCTAGCGAGAACCTCTGTGTCAGGAACTTTGTCTTGCCACTTGATGCCGAGGACTTTCCTGAGGCTGGTTGTGTGAGAATGGTTCAGTTTTTTGGCGTGACGCTGGTAGACTGTCCACGTTTCACATCCGTAGAGCAATGTCGAGAGGACTGCTGCGCTATAGACCTTGATCTTCGTGTCACGTCTGATACCTCTCCTGTCCCAAACAGTGCTGCGGAGCCTGCCAAATATGGCACTAGCTTTTGCGAGTCTGGCATTCATTTCATCATCCATGATGACAGATCAGGAGAGGGTGCTGCCCAAGTAAGTAAATTTATCCACCGCGTTAAGACGCTGTCCGCTGATGATGATGTTGTCTTCTTTGCGTTGATTGTTAGGCCAAAGTTGTAGCAGGCCTCAGAGAAGATATCAACCCTGTGTTGCATGGCGGCTTCAGAGTCAGCATTGAGGGCACAATCGTCCGCAAACAAAAGCTCGTTGATGGTGCTATGTTTTACCTTTGTTTTAGCTTCAAGCCTCCTTAGGTTGAAGACAGATCCATCGGTGCGGAAACGGATTGGCAAGCCCGTGGTGGAGTCCTTGAACGCATCCGACAGCATTGCAGAATACAGAATACTGAAGAGTGCGGGAATTTCATAAAAGAATAACCGATCACTCATACATTTTCCACACATATAACCAATCCGAATGCGTGCTTTATTAAAAGTTCAAGGTTAAAACGTCATAATTGAGGTGACTCTATATTTAGGTCAGAAAAACACCGTTTTGACCATCATTCAACTGAACTGAAGTGTTCGGTAACCTTTGTAAGTGACAAGAAGGTATATTTATCGAAATTCTAAGAAATAAAGCTTTTTATTGATACCAAATACGATATGGTCGGGCGATTCTAAGTACAAGAATCGAACCTGTAAAAATTAAAAATATTAAAAATGAATTTTTACCCATTTATAAGGTCAACAAAATAATATTTTACAAAATTGTCTAATATCTTTTAATAATTAATTAAAAATTAATTTTTTTAAATTGTGAAACCAAATATATCGAAACTCAAAAAAAAAAAACACTTAAAATTACTCAAAAGTTAATATTTTCTCCGATTCGTCACTAGTACCACCCCTTAACATTTGAGTACAATTGTCATACAGCACAGGGTCTTTCATGTACTGTCAGTAATTTCACCTTTATCTGCTATCTTTACTTTTTGGCTGATATACTTGAGGAAGTTAATCTTACACAGCAGTATTTGACAACGTGGTGACCAGCCTAGAGGTCTTAAGATTGTTTCAGCATGAGAAGCGCTGTTACGTGGTGGTCCAATTGAAAAGGAAGAACTTTCAAAATCAGACCAATGTGGAATTTTGGTAGAGAAACGATTAAGGCTTAAGAAGAGAATGGCTTGAGAACAATCAATAGATGCTGTACTTTCTGTGCGAGAAGAAAACAGTATGAAGATGCTGGAGTGTATTGATCGCTTTCATTCTGAACCCTAGATAATTTATCAGCGATCAAGGATGTAGCAGATATGTTTGGGGGCTGTTCAACCCAGGAGTCTACTATCAGGAAGTGAAGAAGAGTTATTGTCCGTTTCAAAATTAACCTCTTTCCATGTTGAGTTATCAGAAGATTAACTTTTAAAAGAAATACCAAGGCTTAGAAGACCCCCCTAAGCCAGCTGACATTAAATTTCACAAAGTCATGGCGTGGTCAGTATTTGATGTTTTGAAATTCATAGCTGAATGGGACTTCCTAGAATCTCTTCCAATACTCTTGCTAAGCCTTCAATTGTTCCTTACGATATGTGTGTCTGTGGCTTTATGTGAGTGGAACTTTTCAAAAATAAAACTTATTAGGAACTATTTTCGATCCACCATGGGACAGTCAATACTTTTTTTGATCTGGCTCTACTATCAATTTTGATCAAGTGATTGACAGGTTTGTAGCTTTGAAGATCAGGAAAGGAAAAGTTTTAAATACAATTAATTTAATGTAAAAATAACTATAACTTAACATATACCTCCTGACCTTCAATTAATTTGTTTTTGTTCTTGCCATTGTTATACTGTGGACATATTTTAACAATTAGAAATCCATCGTGGAAGACGGGGGAGGGGGGTGACACCATAAGTTTACCCCACCGGGTGACACCAACCCTAGCTACGCCATTGGGTGGGATTAATACATTTTCGGGAGTTTTATTACCATGTTGCTCTTCTCATGTGTTATTACCATGTTGCTCTTCTCATGTGTTATTACCATGTTGCTCTTCTCGTGTGTTATTACCATGTTGCTCTTCTCAGGTGTTATTACCATGTTGCTCTTCTCAGGTGTTTTTACCAAGTTGCTCTTCTCATCCACTGTTATTACCATGTTGCTCTTCTCATGTGTTATTACCATGTTGCTCTTCTCGGGTGTTATTACCATGTTGCTCTTCTCAGGTGTTATTACCATGTTGCTATTCTCAGGTGTTTTTACCAAGTTGCTCTTCTCATGTGTTATTCTCCTTTTTTCTAAAGTAAAGTGCTTCTTTGTTGATTTTTTTCTCACTCCATACGTCATATATATTTTAAATTTCGAGTGATTCATACCAATGTATAGAGGTTACTTTACCTAACAGTCAGCAAGCACTGTAGTATGGTTGGTACCAGCTATGTAGCGTGTGTGTGCGGCGATGAATCAAAGTACGGGAAAACCCTAAAAAAAACGCAACAAAACAACAAACGTCTCGGCAAGAAGCCTTCACCGTCGAAAAAAACCAAACCAGAATTAAATAAAAATATCACTTAGCTGAAATGTAGTATCCTCTCGTACATTTCAGCTAATAGTGTTATTTAAATTGCGTAGATTTTATTTATTTTTTTATTAAACCCTGTTATGTTGCTTTCTAGTTGTTCCAGGTTTACTTTATTTTGTTTCGTTTATTTCCTTGTTTGCTAACCTGATTGCAGTCTCTTCCCTTTATTACCATTTTTGTGGATGGAGTGGGGCGGTATACGCCCTAAGCAAGTGTTTTCCAACCTGTTTGCCCCACAATTAAACCTGATCCCCTAAAATGTTTTAATGCACCACTTGACTAACAGTGCCCCCACCCCCAATCTAATGACATGTAAATACCTTTCTCCCAGAGACTAAATGTCTCCAAATATCTTAAAGTTGCCCCCCCCCTTTTTTTTTGAGACGTAAGCGCTACGTTGGGACACATTACCTTAAACTTTCTGCTCTTATTAAAAATAATTTTACTCTACTGCGCAAAATCGGGCCTTAATTTTGCTATGCTCTGTGGAGTTTGAAGGGCACGTTCGTTGGGTTTGGCGTACGTCTTTCCAACACAGACCTAGTACATTTTAATATCCCTTCCATTCATAATGTCATCAAAAGACGGCAGTCTCTTAATTTTGACGCCTTCTGTAGACCGTAGTCTTTTAAACTCAGTCGCCTGTGTCCAAGATACTGGATTATTTCTGCGTGCTAAATGGGATCGTTTAACCCCACCAACCCAAGCACACACACACACCACCACCAAAATAATATAATTAATAAAATATACAAAAACACTTTTAAAAAAGACCATTAAAAACAACTATTATTTGTCATGGGCTCATATCATGGGTTCATATCATGGGCTCATATCATGGGCTCATATCATGGGTTCATATCATTGGTTCATATCATGGGTTCATATCATGGGCTCATATCATGGGCTCATATCATTGGTTCATATCATTGGTTCATATCATGGGCTCATATCATGGGCTCATATCATGGGCTCATATCATGGGTACATATCATTGGTTCATATCATTGGTTCATATCATGGGTTCATATCATGGGTTCATATCATGGGTTCATATCATTGGTTCATATCATTGGTTCATATCATGGGCTCATATCATGGGCTCATATCATGTGTTCATATCATTGGTTCATATCATTGGTTCATATCATGGGTTCATATCATTGGTTCATATCATGGGTTCATATCATGGGTTCATATCATTGGTTCATATCATGGGTTCATATCAAGGGTTCATATCATTGGTTCATATCATGGGTTAATATCATGGGCTCATATTATGGGTTCATATCATGGGTTCATATCATGGGCTCATATCATGGGTTCATATCATGGGTTCATATCATGGGTTCATATCATGGGTTCATATCATGGGTTCATATCATTGGTTCATAGTCATGGTTTATGGGTTGCCGAGCGGTCTAAATCGTGTCAATCCCAAGCAAAAACCTAAACAAGCAACAACAACAACAAATAAAACTAAAAAGGAGCACCCCAAGTGGATTGGTTTCGCAAACCTTGGATGGAAATCCATCTAAGAAAATGTCACATGGGAAATGGCGTCTGTGGGCCGTCGAGCGCGAGCTCTTAATCCTCCCCCCCGGCACACCTCCACATGGGCCAGACGCCGGGTTTCAACGCCGACAGACTGTGCGGCGGAACGCCGGGGACGTCCGGTCGACCGAGAACGCTGCGTTTAAAGCGTTCGCAGTGCATTCTCCCTAGGGTCTGGGCGGGTTTGCTTCCACTCCGAGGGGAAGGTGTTGCGTTACCACCCCCACCCCCCACTGCCCAGGGAGTCTTTCGGTCGGGACGGAAAGCTGGGACGAAACGGTTGCCTAGGAGCGGCTTTCTCAAGGCCGCGTAGCTAAAATCAACGGCATGGGTTTGACCGCCGGCCAAGCTTCATATCCATCAACGGCTACAAGTAATCATGTTACGACTTTACTACTCCCGTTGCGTTGGGAGTCATGCGGTCGGCCGGGGTTTTTATCTTCGGAAGGACAGAACCTTCTTACTAGTCTGCCACGCCGCAAAGAGGCAAACCCCATGTGGGCGCCCCCGAGTTTCCTCGGAGGCGCGTTCCTCAAGAGTAGGAACCTGGAAAATCCATCTAAGAGAAGACAAACTCTGAAGTCCAACCAGTAGATGAGGCGGTATGACATTGACACAAGGAAAATTCCGACAACTCCTGCGACGTCGAATGCATAAAGAGCACAGCGAGAGAAGCACGCACAAAAATTGCTTGTCATCTACTGCATCCTGATCTATTTCCAGTCATCTTGAACCAAATTATAGGCAAGGGCGAGAGAGTGAAGCTGGGGAAAGGAGCAACTCTCCCTTACCTTAAAAACAAAATCATGCGAAGGACTAACGATAACATATAAATTATCAAAGAATTCCCTAAATTTACTGTCTTTAAAGTATTTCAAGAAATGTAACATTTTCATGGCGACTTCTGCACTTCTATTCGTTGTAGCAGATCAGGACGCCATTTCACTTTTTTTCCAGGAGGTGTGGGAAGGGGGGAGCAAAACTTGGCCGGCTTGTTATATGTTTATTTCTGTAGGCATCACCGTACTGGCTTGTTATTTGTTATTTCTGTAGGCATCACAGTACTGGCTTGTTATTTGTTTATTTCTGTAGGCATCACAGTACCGGCTTGTTATTTATTTATTTCTGTAGGCATCACAGTACTGGCTTGTTATTTGTTTATTTCTGTAGGCATCACAGTATCTGCTTGTTATTTGTTTATTTCTGTAGGCATAACAGTACCGGCTTGTTATTTGTTTATTTCTGTAGGCATCACAGTATCGGCTTGTTATTTGTTTATTTCTGTAGGCATAACAGTACCGGCTTGTTATTTGTTTATTTCGGTAGGCATCACAGTATCGGCTTGTTATTTGTTTATTTCTGTAGGCATAACAGTACCTCATTGTTATTTGTTTATTTCTGTAGGCATCACAGTACTTGCTTGTTATTTGTTTATTTCTGTAGGCATCACAGTACCGGCTTGTTATTTATTTATTTCTGTAGGCATCACAGTACCTCATTGTTATTTGTTTATTTCTGTAGGCATCACAGTACCGGCTTGTTATTTATTTATTTCTGTAGGCATCACAGTACCTCATTGTTATTTGTTTATTTCTGTAGGCATCACAGTACTGGCTTGTTATTTGTTTATTTCTGTAGGCATCACAGTACTGGCTTGTTATTTTGTTTATTTCTGTAGGCATCACAGTACTGGCTTGTTATTTTGTTTATTTCTGTAGGCATCACAGTACTGGCTTGTTATTTTGTTTATTTCTGTAGGCATCACAGTACACATCAATTTAAATAAGAATTGCCATATTACGATTTGTGTTTTCTATTGTTAATTTTAAATGAACAAATATTTCTGTTTTTCCTTATTCATCTTACAAATTCCTCTCCCTGTATCGGAAACTGTAAAAAAAAAAAATGCCGCTCCAGCCCCCCCCCCCCCACCCCCTACTCCCCTTACCGATGAAAGTGTACCTCAGACCGAGCTTTGTGCCTAATTTCAACTCTATGGTAGTCCACGAACCAAAGATTTAATAAGCAGCTGAATCGCCTATGAATTACCCCAGATGATATAAACCCACGCCGACCATGACGTGAAGTTAATAAAAATGTGTTCGCAAAACCGGTTCTGCTAGATGCATTATTTGGTGATAATTTGTTTTATTTAAACAAGCAGTCGCAGCTCAAGTATTTGAAGTATTAACCGTTTCGGCTCCTTCGCTCACGGGTGAACGCCGCGGGGCAAAGTCTTAAATATATATTTTTTCTCTCGGGTAGGATGTGAAATGATTTCACGGGCTGCTGAAAGATGGAGGATGTTTGTTGAAATAACTAGACTTTCCCATATGAGCTCATCAAACACATCTGAATAGAGTTGCAGAATCGGCGGGTGTGGTGGGGGTGGGGTGCGCAAGACCAGGGAAAACCACATGCACATGGTTGCCGGTTACATTTTCTAAAAAAACAGCAGACATCTTCTCATTCCTCCTTAACGTGGGCTCTCGTATGACGAGCGGTCCGGGGATATTAGATATTATGATCAGTATTTATTTTCATTACTTCCCGGAGACCGTACTGAAAAAAACGGACAGCTGGAACCACACTACACATATAAAGCTTGAGGAGGATTACTAATTACGCATATAAAGCTTGTAAATTATCTTCTTAGCCATTTTATATTGAAGTGGCACGGGGCAAAAAGATACTGAGTCCGATGGCTTTAATAACAAAAAAAACTAAATGCTATAACACAATAGACTAAATGCTATAACACAATAGACTAAATGCTATAACACAATAGACTAAATGCTATTGAATCTATGTAATGTTTTTTTAAAAATACAATTAGCTTGGAAAAAATAACTGGACAAGATAAGCCTATGACATCACATATCTTGTATTATTGTCATACGTTCAAAGTGGTCGAAAGGCTAACTCAGGCCTCCAGCGCAATCTTCTCCCTCACTCACCACTACGCTCTCTTCAAGCTCCATTCCATCAGCATAGGCACAGAACCCAAACCTCCAGCATTATCTTCTCACTCAACCACCATTACGCTCTCTCCAAAACTAATTCTGTCCCCATAGGCACATATCTCCCAAGAAATCTTCTCTTCTTTCTTACCCTGTGCACTTTCAGGCCACTTTCAACTCCCCATGCCCTTTAAACCCACCCTCAGACCCATTAACATAATGAGGCTATTATACCACCTATCATCATCCCTTGTTTCTTCTATCTCACACTGCCACCTTAACCCCCTTTTATATTTATATTTAACACTCACGAATAACTGTCCTTGCTAAAACATATTTGGTCAATGTCACCTTGTACTAAATTCATTTTTCTATTGTTTCAGAATTTGGCGGTGCTATCATGTCCAGCCGGTAAGTAGGTCGTGTTAATATTAAAAAGTTTCACCTGTATTCCTTTATTTTAACTGCATCTGTCGGTTAATATGTAATCCAAAAGTAGTTATATCAATCATACTATTTTAGTTATGTAAAATACGTGTAGTACTGAATAGGATTCATAAAAATCTATGCATGCTTAATATCCAAAACTGTATTTGCCTACCAAAGTTAGACAAGCCAATATCTAGCAATAAACTATCACAAAAAAAAAAGAGGTCTTTAAAGTTAAAGGCGAAAGAAGCATATTACTATTATTGACAATATCAATAAAACAGATTTTGTTTTTTTAAACCCATCACGTATGTAAAGTAAATTAAATGTAAATATTCCAAAATAAAGGTTGGGATCTTCGGGGAAGCCAATGTTACAAGCTTTACAATAAAAGATTGTCGTGGTGGAGCGCAGTGGACGCATGCAGGCTGTAAGTTAACCCCCCTCACCCAATTCCCCCACAAAAAATAATTATATCATGTACATTTTAACTGTTATTCATAGGCAGTAATAGTAGTAACGGAGACGCTTCAAACTAAGTTAAATTAAAAAAATTAGGGCAGTAGGGGTAGGGGTATTTTTACAACATTTAATTTATTTTTATTTCATCATTTTGATGCCAAAAAGAAGAGCAGCTAAAATGGTCAATAATCTTGTCTCTGCTTGGCGGATTTTCAGTTTAATTAAATTTTAAAAAACAACTTCATTTATTATTCTTTACGAAAACAAATAATTTAGAAAAGCTTTATTTTTAAACTTAGACAAGGAGCAACTATTGTACAAGTTCGAGATCTCCCTACAAACAATTATCTTGGCTCAAAGTCAACAAATGCATCTTTTACAGATTTTTGGATAGGTTTGTATAAATACATTTTTAAAACTTTACGCTTAAACTTATATATATTCGTATAGCATTCTATTACCACATTGTTATTTCTTTGTTACAATTTGTAACCTACACAACTACACAAGTTTTAGCTTGATAATTCATAAATATTAATAAATATCTACTAGTAATACTCTAATCGTAATTTTAAAAATTAAACACCAGACAATTATAATTAATTGAAAATAGATTTCCTAAATCTTTAAAAATGTTTTTTTTTTCTTAATTTGAACAGGCTTGAAGAAAGCAGCTAATTTTTCCGGAAAGTTCATTAATGCAGAGTGGAGTGATGGCACTCAGTGGTCATTGTATACAGGCTTTTGGTCAAACGGACAGCCGAATTTCTCACTCGGGGACTGTGTGTACATTGCTGGAGACAGGGGCCATTATCTGTGGTCTTTGGGGTCGTGTGAAGAAAAAAAGGCAGTTATATGTGAATTTAAAGCCTGTGATATTGGTTAGACCAAGATTTTGTTTATTTTTTACTTTAACCTCTTTCCTAACATAAATTCCTTCAGCCTAACATTTAAATGATTTATGTTGCTGTTGAAAATTGTATATAATTTTTTGCTTGTAAATTTAGGTGAATAACATTGCATTTATAAAATTTAGTTTAAACATTTATTTATTAAACAAATTTTTAAAGGGAAATTTTAAATTTTAAAGTTGTAAGCTAAGGCCCTTGGTGAATCTAAATGGGTTAAATATACTTTTTTCCAGATAGTTTTAGGTGCATGAATAGTGTTTGTATATCAAATAGTCGAGTTTGTGATGGGCAAGAAGACTGTCAAGATGGATCTGATGAAATCAGTTGCTGTATGTCACTCTTAAAAATCACATTCGCTTTTCAAATTATTTATTCATACTTGTTGATATATTATTAATTGATGGTTAAGTCTCATTGTGCATTTAGATTTACATAAATGTTTCTAAATTGACTAAATTAATATCTTTTTGTAAATAATTCTTACTATTCAATAGATAACATTAAATTATTACAATATATATGAATATAACTAGAAGAGCTATTATAGTTATGAATATAATTAAAAGAATTATTTGTTTACCATCTATAATCCACAATTGTTTTTTTTCTATTTTAAGTTGAAAAATATGGGGTGATAATCTTGAAAATGTCCTATTTTCATTAATCATTATGTTGACAGCTTAGACCAAAGATATAAAATAAGCATACATACAAGTCATTAAAGGCAGATTAGGCCTAAGTATTTATAGTTAAATAGGTCGTTTTTAATTTCCACCCACAAAAAAAACTAACATTGAGAAATGTTAAAAAACTAAAGTTAATGGCAACAAATTATTCCTATTTACAAAAAGAAATGTGTTTTATATATATCATTTAAGAATAGAACTCACGATGATTAGTTCAAGGTTTGTTTCTGTAACATTATGATTTATTTTATCCAAAAATAAAAGAAGATAAAGATAGAATGCTCAAATTAGATCATTGTAAAAAATCTCTCTGTTGAGTAATTAATTATCAGGTGTAAGGTAGTTTTATCATTTCTAATACAGGATTTTCTGAGCACTCCGTTAAAAATTATTTATATCTCAGCCAGCCTGTGCCATAACTACTATGAAAAAGAGTCAGGAGTGATATCTGTGGGGAATCCTGGATTCTACAGCGCAAACACTTCCTGCAAATGGACAATAGAGGGGCCAGTGGGATCAGTCATTGAAATTGATGTAAGCAAGGGAAATAGTCATTGATTAAACCAAACATTTTCTTTCATGTACCATGGATGATAAAGAATTAGGCCATTAACTTCAGAGTATATTATGAATTATATTATCAACTTGTGCATTCTAATGTGTTAGGTTGGCTTGCATCTCACCATGATTTCATAATTCTTCTTATGTCAGTTTACAAATGTCAGCACCGAAGCAGGGGTTGATGAAATTGTGATTTTAGGCAGTGGAAAATCAGACAGCTACTCTGTAACATTAGGGCGTTTGTCTGGAACAGTCAGCAACTCCACCTTTAGAAGTGGAAACAATTTTATGATTGTTAGATTTACATCAGATGGAGTTACACAGATGAGAGGATTTTCAGCAAACTGGACAGCAGGTACCTATGGCCGCATTAAATCTCTATCCACTTTTTTGAAAGTTATTTTAAACAATCTGTAAATAATGTAACACACAAAAATTTTGATATCCATCTTTAAATTCTTGACATAGTTCATATGTTGCAAGAAAGGGGCATTCCTGGGGGTGGGGGGGGGGTGTTCATGTATAACAATGTATAAATGATGTGCTGGTGTGTTCAGGGAAGCACTTTTGGGAGTTCACTTCAGGCTGAATTTAGTCAAAGTACATCTCTGATTACAAGTATCCCATTTGTTTAGAATGAAGCGTTTCTTTTTTTTCCAGTTCAATCTCAGTATTCTGATAATGGTGAAATGTTGACTTCAGACACATCTTTCAAGAATTTGAGTTCCTTTAGGTATCCTAATCCCTACCTTCCAAATCAGGAGAGCATTTATATTATTTCTACACAGCAGAGCAGACAAATTATTGTCATTGAGGTTGGTAATATTTTAAAATATAGATGTGTTACTTTATTTTTCTTTAAGTTATAATTTCTGCCCAGGTACATTTTATCTTTCATTTATAACTATATTGAATGGTAAGTGTCAAATATTGATGAAATGCAGACAATATTGAGCTCATAATGTTTTGACCCAACCCTATTATGCACATAATCTTGACTTGACTGAATCAAATAGGACTTTTTTCATATGTTTATCATTTATTAATCTTACCATTGGATACACATGCCTGAAAGGCCTTTTCTTGATTTAACTCTAAAAGAATTTTCTTATATTTATACCAATAAATATATTGTATTACTAAGGCAAAATCAAAGTTATTATGTTTTAGGCTTTACAGAAAATTTAATAAAATTTTGTTACCTTTCTCAGATTCTTGATCTAGATTTAGCTGAAGGAGATTACATAAATATTCGCAATGGAGTAGATGCCAAAAGTTCCCTTGTCGCACAGCTAAATTCCACTACATCAAAATCAAAACGACACATCTTTTCTACAACTTCACTCATGTATTTATTCTTCAAAACATCCCAGACAGTAAAGAAATCAAACAAGGGTTTCAGCTTTAGATACAAAACAGGTTTGTAATGTTGCTTTCAGAAAACTAAATAAACTTAGACTAATTGAGTGTAATCTTATAATACCAACAGAATTATTTTAAGAAACATAGCCCAACCATGATCGTAATAACATATTTAAAAATTTTTTAACATAACCTATTGTTCCCTATTGATCCCAGTGGTCGACAACCTGCGACTCTGGAGTGGCATGTGGCTCTTCAAAGGGGATGGATGCAGATCTTTTTTTTCTTCTACAAATCTGTAATAAATTGCAGCCCCCAAAACATTGTGTCAGGAGATTATAAAAATCATTTACTTTATGTAATGACCGGCTAGGACAAGTTGACCCTGTGTGATCTGGGGTTTACCAGGAGGCAATTTGTTATGTGCATGCACAATAAATTTTACACTCACTATTCAATTTCTTCCAAAATATTCATAGTAATTATCAGTAGGCTTGGGTTAGGGATAGCAATAATTAGGGTAATGGTTAGAGATACAATAATCCCAAATTATGCTGAGGCCAATTTGAGGAAGGAAACATTGCTTTCTACCCATCACTTATCATGCTTAGGGCATATCTCATCCTAGATCTCACAAAAAGAGTTGTTGACCCCTGCCTTACCTCATCCCTCCTGCAGCTCTATTTTATTATTTTTTTTATTCTAGGATGTTCTATCACTTTAGAAGAAGACAGTGGAGAAATTATGTCACCTGGATATCCTTACATAAATTACACAGACTTCCAGAACTGCACATGGCAAATTAAAACTAAATTACCGAAATCAATCACCTTGAAGTTTAATGACTTCTATATACATCCTTCAGATTTTTTACAGGTAAGAAATGGGAAGTTACTTGATAATTGAATTATTGATGGGCTACCTTAATGATTGAAAAATTGCCCTAGTATTTTATATTTTAAAATAATTTAATTTTTCTAGTCAGCTCCTTACTGGAATTGTTGTCATTGAAATTGTTGTTGGTATGTAGAAAGAAGATTGACTCTCTTTTGAAATAGCATCTCTAAAATGTCACTAATTTGATTCGGTTATCAGAATAATATTTTCCTCAGCAGAAGTGAGTTTAATAGCTTTGCAGGATATATATATATATATATATATATATATATAACAGCTAGCAGGAGATTATGAATTGTTATCATTGCTTGTAATTTAGCCCTTGCTTTGAAAAAGGTAAACTGCCTCTTTACTTTTTTTAACAATTATTCTTTTATTTTTTTTGCTTTAGATTTATGCTGGTTTAGATTCTCAGAGTCAAGCAGTCCATCCTGGCAAAGGTTTTTCATTAACAAAGCCAGCAGACATCACTGTGCTGGATGGTAGCTTGTTTCTGCAATTCCAGACAAGCGCTATCTTAAATGATAGAGGATTTTATGCTGTGTATTCTATAAGTGAGCTCTATCTTGAATTAATCTAATATTACTGGGAAACCTGGCATTTTATTTTGAATTTTATTTTAAAAGAGTAGGATTGTAAATTTGTATTATTTTCTCAATCAAGTTTCTTTATTTTGAATATAATTTAAATTTCTTGGTAAATAAATGTGAGAAGCAATATGAGCATACAACTGTCATTGCTTTCTTTATGTTATGTATCATTTTTATCTTTCAAAGCTGAACATTCACCAGAACACCTTGTTATGAACACATACGATACTGGCCTACATTAAAACTATCTTAAGCTACAGATACTATTTTCAATGCATAAAATCTTGTCTTATTTACCATAGACAATAATTTAACATTTACAAGTTTTTAAAAAAACGGGACGCTATAAGGCTCTTTAAAAAAAACATGTAACGCTATAAGGCTCTTTAAAAAAAATGTGTCTAATTTGATAAAACAACTGGAACCATTATGTAATTTTAAAAAAATACTAATTATTATTGTTAACGGTGCATTTTTCCTGCAGACTGTCCAAACCCTGTATTCAACCCCAACACAACTGCTGTGCCTTCATCAAGCAACTACACCCTGGGGACTTCCCTCAATGTGTCCTGCAACTCAGGTTTTGTTTTTGACAGTGAGGAATTCTATGAAAATGCTACATCAGGCAGGCAAAGTAAGACACTGGTCACCATGGTGTGTGGACTAGGTGGGGTTTGGAATGTTCAGAGGACACCTAAATGCATAGGTAAGTTTGGGGATCAGACTGTAGCATTGCCTTAGAATTTTTTTATAAATGTAAAAAAAAGATGGATTTTAATTAATATTGAATAAAGATTGAAAGAAATATTAAGAATTTTTTTGTTCATCAATCAGTTGCTTGAACAATATGTTTGATAAAATCTTTATCCATTACTGCAGAGCTGCTAGTACAAAGAAATATAAATATATGTTTAAAAAAAAATATATTTCAGCAAAATTATGTGGTGCTGCTCCACTTATCAACTATGGATTTGTCCAAACAAGCACTGGTGTAGACTTTGGATCCAAGATAACCTATGCATGTTTCAATGGATACATACTATCAGGGAATGGAAGTGGGAGTTGCCTATCTACAGGAAGCTGGAGTACCCTACCTACATGTAATGGTATGTTTGGTCTTTAAAAATATCTTTTCTCACAAAATTATGCTCAAATATGTACCATAAAATATTGGCATGGAAGTTAGAGATAACAGGAAATCATGACTGTGTTAACTTTAATAATCTCATTTAAAAAATTAACAAACATAACCATGTATGCCATTTTAGGATGAGGGACAAAGTTATTTATTTATTTAAAGAAGACTTCTTTACATGGAATTATTTTCTGAAAGCAAAAAAATGCTACATGTTTAATATTAACAAATAATTTATATTCAGAGATAATTTTTATTTTTTTTACCAGCATTATCAAATTGTCCACAACTCAAGATCCAGTCAACTAACATCACCGGGAGCCTCGTCTTAAATAATGGTACAGCCATAGGAAGCATCTACAATTTTACTTGTCAACAAGGCTACAAGCTGACAGGCTCACCTACTTTGATCTGCCAGCAGAATGGCACATGGAGCGGGCAACTCCCGACCTGCCAAAGTATGGCCTACATTGAATTTTTAAATATCATTAATGTGTGCCCTTAAAATAACCATAGATTGCTGTTTTATTTTTATTTTCTGTTTGTTCTTTGTGTTTTTTCATATTATGATTAGTTTTTAATATAGCACTTGATGTCAACATTACAGCATTGTTGTGCCTGTCAAACAACATGCTTTCAAAATACTGGGTTCTGCAGATGAGACCCCAATCAAGTATTTATGACACAGTTGTCTAGGTCAAAATATAATAGCAACACTTCATCAATTAATTCTTTTCATCTTTATTCTTGTTACTGGAAAGACATCAATATAATGTAGTACACATCACCTGTCTTGGGGGACCTACATCATCTTAGGAAACAAAGACTCTACATGAACTAACTTCCACTAGCCACACACACACCTGGGCTACTGTTACATCAATCAACATGAACTAACTTCCACTAGCCACACACACACCTGGGCTACTGTTACACCAATCAACATGAACTAACTTCCACTAGCCACACACACACACCTGGGCTACTGTTACACCAATCAACATGAACTAACTTCCACTAGCCACACACACACCTGGGCTACTGTTACATCAATCGAATAGAACTAACTGTGAACTTGTGTGTACAAAATCTCATCTCTAAATCAACAAACTCTCCTCTGGATCTCACACCTTATATTCAGCACACTTGTTTATTATCCTTTTTCCTGTCATCTAGTGACAATTAGCCACAATAAAACCTGTAACGCTCACAACTCATGGTAACAACAGTTCACCGTAACAATAGTGTGTTTCATACCCTTGACAATGCTCATGTGAGATGATTATTAGCAGTGCTCTTATTCTTATAGCTACCCACACTAGTACTGTGTATAAGGGAAGCTACTGTGTTGTACATGAACCCATAATATCACTATGAATAAGGGAAGCTACTGTGTTGTACCCATAATATTACTACGATGTAAAAGGGAAGCTACTGTGTTTTACATGAACCCATAACATCACTATGTCAGACCTGTTTAGTTTTACGATTCTGGCGTACAATGTACGATTTTCAGGTGTATATATTATATATACTGTATGTTTATTTTTTACTATTAAAATAATGTATTGAATGATTTTGTGATGATATTGTACGATTTTAAGAGTTTGAGGGTAAACAGGTATGCTATGCATAAGGGAAGCTACTGTTATTGCATGATTGAATAAAAAAAAATTATGTTTTTTTTTCTCCAGGGCGATTATGTCCCCTGCCAACCATCAGTCAAGCCACATTGAAAACCAATGCAACTACTGTTTACCTTGGAGACAGTGTTACCCTTGAGTGCAACAGTGGCTACAGGATCAATGGATCTAATAGTTCCTCAATGATATTGACATGTTACAGTGACCTGTCATTTGGTACCTTGCCGACATGTCAAGGTAATCATGATGGGGCTCATGACATATTATGTGCACATTTTGTGAATATTTTTTTTACTAGACTTCCCCTATTCAATATATAACAAGGTGAGGTCATTTGTAGTATAGAATTTCAAGATCAAAAGACACATTGACTTTCATTTCCCATAGATGATCTCTAATAAGAAACTTTAGTTGTGTTTGTCATGTAGACCTACAGTTTTTAAATATTATTTTGTATTTCATTCTCAATTAAACATTAATCTACTTATTTAAATTCTTAGAATTTTTGTCTTTTAATCCTAATGATTTTTTGGGTCTCTTTACCAGATTTTTTTTTTTAATTTGAAAAGTCCCATTCAGAGATGTTGCTGGATGTGAACACAATAAAGTCTAATGTTATTATTTATTTTAAAAAATTTATTTCAGCATACAACTTTTGTCTTGATGCACAATGCGGTGTTGACCAGATTTGTTCCCCTACAAGTGGTGGCTATGAATGCCTGTGTAAAAGTGGTTACACAAAGCAAGAAAACAAATGCCAAGGTAAGGCTTAAAATATTTTCTCTCTATTTCATGTCAGTCCTAGCAGGGATGTAAACCCTATATTTTTTTTTTTGCCTCTGCACTGAAATGTCACATTAGGAAATGGCATCTGCGGGCCATCGAGCTTTTTGCTCCTTATGCCCTCCCCAAAGAACCCCCCCCCCCCTAAACCCTAAAGTCGGGCTTTGAAGTGGCACGTTGGAGATGTCCCTTTGCCAGGACGGCCCCCACCCGAGTCCACTCGATCGGGTTTCTGCTGGAGGCAACTAATCCTTTGCACTAACTAACACACATATTCTGGTGAGGGCCTGAGATCACTCTCTTAAGGCCCCGGCTAGTAAATTGGCAATCAGCTCCATCTGCTGAGCTGTGCCATACAACATTTTCCTCACATAGGGTTCCCCCTCCGCCCTGGCCTCCCCCGGAAGCTCCAGGGAGGGACATTCGGTCAACAGATGCGCCAGCATTTCCGGGACCAGGTTGCAATGCCGGCAGGTGGGATCCCGATTGTAATCCTTTGCACTAATCCACTCTATTCAGCTCTTTCTGATTCTGATTTATATAACTCTGTAAACAAGTGTTTTTTAGTCTGCCTCCTGAAGGACATCTGTTTAATTACAAGCTGATGCTGAAATAACAATATATTATAACAATAAATAATATATATTTTTTAATGGAATGTTTTAAGGCAATCATGTCTGCATGAAAAATTAAAGTTGCTACACTGAGTCAACACAGAATGACATAATACATACAGCATCCCATTGATAAACACAGATTTAAAAAATCCATATGAAATTGTATCTTGGATATTTTATATTTCTTAGATATTGATGAATGCCAGGGAGGCACAGGCAATTGTAGCCAAATCTGCAACAACTTGCCAGGGAGTTACAGCTGTTCTTGTCTGTCAGGATATTCGCTTTACACATATAATGGTTTGAACAACTACACTGTCCCCAATGGAGAGACTGGTCTGAGGGTGGGCGATGTCTACTACATCAACCACACATGTGTTTGTAAGTCTGTGCCTTTTAGTGACTTTACCTGGCCTAATTTGAAAGTTAATGATAACTCTTGCTTGGCCCGGTGCAGCAAAGTTCAGTATAAAAAGGGATGTTTGTGCCAAGTAAAATGTTAAAAGTGTCCATGCATATATACTATCAACACAATTTTAAAGAATAATTTAAATTGAAATTAATTAGGTTTTACATTTATGATTATTGAATATAACATTGCGCAGCTAAGGCACACTTTCAGGTGTTTTAATTTTAAAAAAATAATAATTATGTGCACACTTATTGAAATAAAAAATGAATCTTATTAATCATATTAATATTAAATGTTTCTGCCATGGGAGACTACTATGATTATGTCATAAACAAGTACAGCTTTTGAATCAACTCCCCTTGAAAATGAAGTAATGAAAGGGATTTTATCATTTATTTTGTTTTTCTTCCAGTAAATGTCTGCCCTGATGTAACTTTTATAGCCAACGGCTATATAAAAAATCCACGAACTACCTATCATGTCAATGATACTGTATCTATTGGCTGTCATCTTGGTTTTATATCCAATGTCAGTTCAGCAACATGTTCTGTATCTGGGACTTGGGAGCCTAGAGTTCCTATGTGCACAGGTAATTCACATGCACGGGTAATTTATATGTTCAGATAATTCACAGGTACTTTACATGCACAACTTATTTAGAAGCACAGGGAATTCAGATGCACAGGTAATTCACAAGCACAGATATTTTACATGCACAACTTATTCAGAAGTACAGGTAATTCACATGCACATTGTGGTGGATAGAACATTGTCCCCTCCGTATGTCCAGAGTCTAGAACTCTGTTGCGTGTCTTCCAGTCCCTACAAGGCTGATGTGTTGTAATCTAATATCAAGTTAAAAAGTCATGAGGCGGGTTGAACTAATCAGTATTCTTTAATTATTTAAATACTGGGTTAAACACGGTTTACAATAATGACTGACCAGTAATGTTTGGCATTGACAGTGGGAAACAAAGAATCTCCTGTCCACAATAGGAAGATGTGCTCAACTCAGCAAAATAATAAGTCGCTAATTAAAAAATGTCTTCTTGTTGCTCACAACAATAGTTGCACACACTCCTTCCCCCTTGCGGTTTGTTTCAACACACCGCCACTGTCATACGTCATAGGTCATACATCATACGTGGCTGAGAAATATTTGTGTGGTAAAGGGAAATAACTCAAAAACAGTATCGCTCAATCACACAACATCAGAATTATACATAGAACGATATCACATGATCTGACTGTGACACACAGGTAATTTATATGGACAGGTAAATTCACATGCACAGTTAATTCACATGCTCAGGATAATTTATATGCACAGCTAATTTGCATGCGCAGTTAATTCACATGCACAGTTAATTCACAAGCACAAGGTAATTCACAAGCACAAGGTAATTCACAAGCACAAGGTAATTCACAAGCACAAGGTAATTCACAAGCACAAGGTAATTCACAAGCACAAGGTAATTCACATGTCAAGTTACTTGATATGCACAACTTATTCAGAAGCACAGGTAATTAAATTCAAAAAAATTTACAACAAATTTTAGCCGAAATTTTGGGGGGGAACTTTTGTGTGCAAATGAACAGGCTTATTTATTTTAAAAATCTTCACCAAACAGCTAGATACAATATAAAGCTTTTTTTAAAAAAAAATTAAACATTTTAAAGCTAGTGTAAAAAAGATAAATGATATTGTTTTAGGTTCATTGACCAGTAACTATTTTAGGGGACAGCATAAAAGTTAAAAACATCTATCATTTTTTCAGTGGCTCAATGTCCGCCGGATAAACCTTCGGTTCTGTCCAACCCCCCTGACCAGGTGACACCAAGCTCTGATGTGGATTATGGCAGCAATGTGACGATTACCTGCAAGTACCAGGGACTCGTCACTGGCATTAGGACCAGAACCTGTGTCTATGACCCCAGTGTCCTCAGCTATCGCCTTCAAGGAGAGGGCTACGAGTGTGAAGGTGGGACAAATTTCTGTATCCATAATACTAAAGAATGTTGTGTTGGATTATACCAGCTGATCTAAAAAATTAAATCTTCTATTATCATAGAAAGCAAAGAATTAGATTAGGTTAGAAAAGTAGATTTTGCACTGTTGTGGCCAGAGACAATGGCTAGTTTGGTGATTTTCAAAATTATTTTTCCTTTCAATTTATGCTATTTATTCAATTTTATTTTACCATTTCTAAATGAATCTTAATTTTCCTACTATAGTTTATCAATATTTTTTGCAATAAAACAATTAATACTTAATGTGCTGGTGAAAGTTGAGCAATTCCATTTTATTTAATTTTTATTAGATTTTATGCTGTAAACAATATTTTGTGTTTAACACAAAAAACAACAACAAAAAAAACAGAGTCATTTTTGTCTAGAGCTGTTTATGGAGAATTTAAAAACAATTCAGAAAACACATTTTTATTACTGGGTCTTGTTTTACACCCTTTGTTTACATTCTTATTTTGTGATGTTTCAGCCCCACCCACTGACTGTGGACCGCCAGATGAATACCTGCCTGCAGGTGGAGTGGCACTCTTCCTGCAAGGGAACTCAACACTGGTGGGAGGCTACTTTCGGTTTGAGTGCACCTTCCCTTACTTTCTGAAAGGGGAACCACTGGGCACCAACGTAACGTGTCAGAAGAACGGACTGTGGGGCTTTGGCAAACTGGATTGCATATGTGAGCAAAATGCCAGACTGACCTAATGTGTGCAAATTTGCTTTAAAAAACATTAACACATTTATCCTTGTATTATTATTATATCTACTCCTTTTTACCAATGATCCCAAAGTAACATTTTTGTTTAAGATAAGCTTTTAATAAAATATCTTTAAGCTAGCTTGCCTCGATGACTAGAGTTGATGGCTCCCCAGGTTTGATCAAAGCACTGACTTTATTTTGGAAAAAACTACTTTTGATTATCAAATAGAGGGCTAGACAACTAGACTACAGCATTACCTTAATAGCTGTTTACCAAAATAGCTTTTAAGAACACCAATCCAGAGTGGATGGGACACATTGACTGTGGATGGCAACTCATCTAGGAGAAGGCAAACTCAGAAATCAAACCTGGAGATGGAGTCCCTCAGACTTTTAGACATTGACACAATGAAAATTCTAACAGCTTCTGTAATGTGGAAAACATGAAAAGTTCAGTGAAACAAAAAAAGAAAGAAAAAAAACACTGCTGGTAATCTACTGCCTCCTGGTATATTTCCAGCAGTCTTGACTAAGTCATGCCATTGGATCAAATAGGCAAGGACGAGAGGGTGAGGCTGAAGAATTGAGCAACCATTCCTCACTTTAAAAATCATGTGGAGGACAAATGATAACATATAATTTAGCAATGTATTCCACAAATTTAATGTCTGTATAGCATTTAAAGTTTACATGGCAACTTCTACACTTCTCCTTCACTTGAAACAAAATACATCTCAAATTAAGGCTACTACTCAAGTTGAATATTGCCTTGGACATCTTCTCTTTGGAAGGACGAAAGATAGTAGCTGTTAAACAAAAATATTAAGGCATAAGCTAGGAATATAATAATATGCAACTCATTTCCAGCAGCTTTAGTTGTTAAAGAAAATGAATGGTGTGATAGATGTTATAATCTTTAAATTTAGAAGTAAAATATTTTTGTTTTCAACTTTCTTAAAAAATTATTTTGTTTATTTGTGTACAAAATATAAATTTGTAAAAAAAATTTTGCTTTAAATTTTATGTAAGAAAATTTCTGATGAGCATTCTTTTCTTCCTTTCTACATATCTTAATTTGTTTAAATATTTTTGCATTTGATTATGGGGTTCTCAAAGTCTACCACCTACAGCAATATATATGTATGTATGTATGTATGGCATCCTTTCATCTTCATGAGATGATTGAGAAGCTTACTGACACATCATCAAATGGCTTACGAGGCCCATCCTGGTATGGCAGTTTAGGCTCCATCTCTTGCCAGTGAACCTTG
Source organism: Omphiscola glabra (assembly GCA_964017045.1). Lineage (NCBI taxonomy): Eukaryota > Metazoa > Mollusca > Gastropoda > Lymnaeidae > Omphiscola > Omphiscola glabra. The sequence continues at coordinate 21,680,881 of OZ024795.1, forward strand.
ACATCTTGGCTCCATCTCTTGCCAGAGAACCTTGACATCTTGGCTCCATCTCTTGCCAGAGAACCTTGACATCTTGGCTCCATCTCTTGCCAGAGAACCTTGACATCTTGGCTCCATCTCTTGCCAGAGAACCTTGACATCTTGGCTCTATCACTTGCCACAGAACCTTGACATCTTGGCTCCATCTCTTGCCAGAGAACCTTGACATCTTGGCTCTATCACTTGCCACAGAACCTTGACATCTTGGCTCTATCACTTGCCACAGAACCTTGACATCTTGGCTCTATCACTTGCCACAGAACCTTGACATCTTGGCTCCATCTCTTGCCACAGAACCTTGACATCTTGGCTCCATCTCTTGCCAGAGAACCTTGACATATTTGCTCTATCTCTTGCCAGAGAACCTTGACATCTTGGCTCCATCTCTTCCCTGAGAACCTTGACATCTTGGCTCCATCTCTTGTCAGAGAACCTTGACATCTTGGCTCAATCTCTTGCCAGAGAACTTGACATCTTGGCTCTATCTCTTGTCAGTGAAGCTTGACATCTTGGCTCCATCTCTTGCCAGAGAACCTTGACATCTTGGCTCTATCACTTGCAACAGAACCTTGACATCTGGTTAACTTTGGCCTGCTTTAATGCTCGTTATGTGTCTAGATCTTTGTATTGTGCATCGTCTGCCTGTATGACTGCCTCATACACTGCTGTTAGCCAGGTGGAAAAGTGGACTGTGATGATTTCCCATTCCCTCATTTCGATGTTGGCTTCCACCATGCTCCTTTTGCAAATGTCCAATAAGTCTTGCTGATTTGTTCAACTCACCATACAGCAGATTTTTTGGCCTTTCTCCATTCTCCTTACAAGAGTGGGGAACATGCTGTACCTTTTGGCCTGCTCCAAAACCTAGAGCAATGTAATGTATGACCATTGGTACATGTGCCACTGAGTGCCACAGTTTGAGAATTGCTGGGATGGATTTAGAAGGAGCAAGTAGATTAAAAAATGTAATATTTTAGCAAATTATCGATAGAGAATGAATTTACATTTTTAATATTTACCTTAGATGGAGTTTGTCCTGACCCTGGCAGCCCACCAGATGGACATGCTTCACTGACTGGGTACCAGTACAAGAACACAACAAGCTACAGCTGCTCACGGCCAGGCTTTGAACCAATACCAAACACAACCCTTCTGTGTGAGCAATCAGAGGATGGATCATCTTTGGAGTGGAGCAGTGGTCCTCCAGCATGTAACGGTGGGTATCTCATTTCAAATCTCCAATCTTCCTATATCATCTAACTTACAAGTTAAGTTTGCTCTATGCATTCCTATATCATCTAACTTACAAGTTAAGTTTGCTCTATGCATTCCTATATCATCTAACTTACAAGTTAGGTTTGCTCTGTGTATTCCTATATCATCTAACTTACAAGTTAAGTTTGCTCTATGCATTCCTATATCATCTAACTTACAAGTTAGGTTTGCTCTGTGCATTCCTATATCATCTAACTTACAAGTTAAGTTTTCTCTATGCATTCCTATATCATCTAACATACAAGCTAAGTTAGCTTTATGCATTCCTATATCATCTAACTTACAAGTTAAATTTGCTCTATGCATTTCCTGCCAAGTAAGCTCAACATTTCTAAATTATGTACTGTACATTTTATTTTTTGGGAGTCATGATAAATGAATCCAAAGGGCTTTTTTTTCTCAATTTTTAAAAGAAATTCTGGCAAGGTATGGGTATAACTTTGTCTATTTAGCTTGGCAAGATAGATGTGTAATTATGTATATCCTTGCAAACGCGTGTATTTTTTAGATAATCAGTTTTATACTATCACGCAAACAATATTGTCATATTTCTCTGATGTGAAGATACTGCAAAGCCAACTTTCAAAAACTGCCCGACGTCACCTATTCTGGTCAAACGTTATGCAGCCGCCCATTTTGAGATACCCACAGCTGAAGATAATTCAGGCATGGTGGTAGAGTTCATCGTCGATCCCCCGTACTTCCAGCCGAATCAATCCATTTCTAAGAATCTTACTGTGACATACACAGCTAAAGACCATGCTGGCCTCACATCAACTTGCACAGTCGTTATACAGATTCAAGGTAAGAGATTTGTCAGTCAGGTGCAACGCAACTTTCATTATTTTAGTGTTGAGTGCAAAATCATAATTGCTGAAATAAACTACTAACCACAGAATTGGTCAGGCTGTTCAAACATACATAAAATATGATACAAGTTTTGAAAATCATCAGATTATTATAAAAATGCTAAGACCCAATGCTAGGGTAGACAAATACAAGATTACTATAGCTATTGTGGCAGAATATTTGCTTTCCATGAACATAAGAGTTTTTATTTGTTGGGTTCATGATTAAATTTACCTGTCTTTACCCAAAATAGTTTCCTGGAACCTGAAAAAAAATGGACTGGCCCCTGAATAATCATAAGTTATGTATACACCAGACTCAAAGATGTTCCTTTCAATTGAATTTCTCTCTTATTTATATTGTTCAAATTGCTTTCACGTTTTATCAAATGTTTTATAACAGGAGTGCTTGACCTTCAGGGTTCCTGGAAAAATGCCAGGGCTGTTCATGAGCTGCAGTTTCTTTGTAATTTAATAATAAGCATTCAACAACTTTATTCTAGTAAGGGGTTCATGGCCTTCATGTAACTGGCAAAAGGGTCCATGGAACAAATAAAGGTTAAGAACCCCTGTTTTAAACAAAGGAAAGATGTTATTGGACTTTCTGGCATGTTTAGGCCTGAAAACTGGTGTAAAACTTCTTTAAAAAAAACTTTTTAATATTCTATTTTTTCAGACGACATACCCCCAGTAGTCCAGTGTCCTGATCCAGTGGTCCTCAATTCCAGTATCACTTTTGCCTTTACCAACAACTTGGTCAATGCCAGTGATAATGTTGGTGTGGTTGAAACAAAATTTTCACCTGTCAACATCACTGTGACCTCATTAGACAAAGGCCATGCTTTCAATGTTACTGCTTTTGTTTTTGATTCCAATGGCAATAATGCCAGCTGCCAATTTCATGTTTATGTAACAGGTGAAAATAAACATTTTGGAATATTTAAGTCAGATTTGTTTTTAAAAAAAAGTTTTTGATACATTTACGTTTAAGGATCTCGTTACCCTTCAGTAATTAAGAAATATATTTATTATATTAAGAAACAAGGAACATTACTCAAACCTCTAATGGTTTCAATATTTTAAAAAAAAAAAAAAATTTTTAAAAGTATTTAAAAATTTTTTTTTAATGATATCCTTTCTAATAAAAAATTTTAACAAGTAAATTAAATTGCCCTTCTGAACAAATTTTCTAATTACTAATTTAATAATTGTTAAAAAGTCTTTTGTGATTGTTTTTAAACTTTGCAGTCAATTACAGATGCAGGCTTTGAATTAAAAAATTATTTACAATAAAAAAAAATATTTTTTTTTTAACCTTATTGTATCTAAAATCAAAATACTTTATTTAAAAAACATGAATTTACAGAATTGTTTTATTTTTTTATTTACAGATTTGTGTAACAGTACATTCAATTCCACATCTGGGGTACTGCCTTGTTCAGAGTGCAGGGGGAACACATTCAGAGTTAACAGCACATACTGCCAGCCATGTCCAGACAATACATTAGCGCTGCCTCCAGGAAGTACATCAAACTTCAATTGTTCCGGCACAGGTAATACTTTTATTTAATTCATTAAAAAAAACTTTGAGTTCTAGAGTAACTAATCTATCTCTGTCACAGTTGTTGATGGGAGACTGGTGTTTTTATAAATGAGCTTGTGAGTCAATGCTTTTGCAGCTCTCCTTTTGTCTAATGAAACTAACAAGTCTGTAAGAAACTAACACGTCTATAAAAAAAACTGACAAGTCTATAAGAAACTAACAAGTCCATAAGAAACTAACAAGTCTATAAGAAACTAACAAGTCTATAAGAAACTAACAAGTCTGTAAGAAACTAACAAGTCTATAAGAAACTAACAAGTCTGTAAGAAACTAACAAGTCTGTAAGAAACTAACAAGTCTATAAGAAACTAACAAGTCTATAAGAAACTAACAAATCTATAAGAAACTAACAAGTCTATAAGAAACTAACAAGTCTGTAAGAAACATGTAAGAAACTAACAAGTCTATAAGAAACTAACAAGTCTATAAGAAACTAACAAGTCTGTAAGAAACATGTAAGAAACTAACAAGTCTATAAGAAACTAACAAGTCTATAAGAAACTAACAAGTCTGTAAGAAACATGTAAGAAACTAACAAGTCTATAAGAAACTTACAAGTCTATAAGAAACTAACAAGTCTATAAGAAACTAACAAGCTTGTCCCATTTTTGTCTTTTGGGATTTGCCTACTAAATATTTTACTTTCCCTCAAAGTTTCCCCACACCGCAATGAGAATGTCAGTTGGTGCAGAGGACTTTGAGAACCCATACTTTCTGCCTGCAATGTATAATGTCTGTGTTTGTCCAGCTAGCATTCAAACTCTATCATTTCAGCTTACTTCCTTTTATTTTGTATGCTTCAACCACCAACTCACCTATGGATTAAACTTGCTTGCTACATCTTGAACTGTCTCTACTTTCAGACTGTTACTGTGCACGAGCTTGTCCCAAGGGCTACTACTCTGCCTCGGGCTATGGACCAGACTGTCATCTGTGTCCAGCAGGATACACAAGTTCCAGCGGGTCAGCCGAGTGTAGGGAATGTCTTTCCAATCAAACCTCCACACCTGAGGTTGGAGACTGTGTCGATGCTGGTAACCTGATTATCTGTGATTTGCTATGTTTAAAAATTTACTGGTTACTTTCTCCTCATTAATAAATATTAGATTTCTTGCTTTTTTGTCATTCTTAAGAATTGGGTGATTAAAAAAAACAATTGAATCTCTTCATTTAGTTGAAGAATGTTATAACACATTATGTTGATAAATAAAATCTGTCAGAATGTCACATTTGCCTAACAGCCTGTTATAAAATTTAAAAAAAATTAAACTTAAATTAAATATTGTTATGAAGGAAGGTAGGATTTGCAATAAATAATTACTAATATGAGAAATAAATTAAATCTCTTTCACTTAAATTGTTCTAGCTGACAAATTTTTATCTTAATCAGAATATTTTATACACATGCTGAAAATGAATAGATGTAAACAAAAACACATTTCAATTTATTTGGGTCAGTTAAAAAAAATATTTTCTAATCTAATAGATCTTTACATGAAAAATCCATGAGAAATGTCATTTTATATATGAAACACAATATCATTTCTCTGTTACAGCCTCATTATTTTGTGGCCTTGACTCTAATCCATGTTTGAACAATGGGTCATGTCATGTAGCCAATCACAATTACTTCTGTAATTGCTTGCCAGGTAAGAGTTATCAATAAAATTCTTCTATGCCAAATGAAACTGCACACACACAAAAACGATTGCACTTCACGAGTGGATGATTTCTTAGAGCTAATTTTGTATTATATTTGGAGTACCTTCAAGTTACAAACTTTTAATGGGGTTTTTAATTCATTTCAATTCATTTGTGGGTTACTGGTAATGGTGTCGTCACCCAGGAGCATCATTTCAGATTTTATTCAGGGGGGGGGTGTCAAAAACCAACATTTGCACAGCTTTTGGAGTTGTTTAGTACTGGATGCACAACAGTACATAGCAATGCAAATAAAACCTTTGAAATTCCGGATGGGAGCAAATGCCATCACCAAGTAAACAAATGGATTGATGGGTACCTGGATATCAGATCAATGGATTGACGGGTACCTGGATATCAGATCAATGGATTGATGGTACCTGGATATCAGATCAATAGATTGACACGTACTTGGATATCAGATCAATGGATTGATGGGTACCTGGATATCAGATAAATGGATTGATGGGTACCTGGATATCAGATAAATGGATTGATGGGTACCTGGGCAGGTGTTTTTAACATTTTGATCACCATAGTTATATTTTTAAAATATTTCTGAAACTTATTTTAAATATAACAGTAACAAGTTTTTTTTAAAAATCTAAAGATGCCAAATATAATCATTTCATTTTGCATTATTTATGATGGTTATAATGTTGGGAAGTGGAATATGAAACAACTTGTGGGACATTCAAACAAACCTTATGAGACAGTTGTTGGATGTTCAAACAAATCATACGAGACAGTTGTTGGATGTTCAAACAAATCATACGAGACAGTTGTTAGATGTTCAAACAAATCATACGAGACAGTTGTTAGATGTTCAACAAACCATATGAGACAGTTGTTAGATGTTCAAACAAATCATATGAGACAGTTGTTGGATGTTCAAACAAACCATACGAGACAGTTGTTAGATGTTCAACAAATCATATAAGACAGTTATTAGATGTTCAACAAACCATATGAGACAGTTGTTGGATGTTCAACAAACCATATGAGACAGTTGTTAGATGTTCAACAAACCATATGAGACAGTTGTTAGATGTTCAAACAAATCATATGAGACAGTTGTTAGATGTTCAACAAACCATATGAGACAGTTGTTAGATGTTCAACAAACCATATGAGACAGTTGTTAGATGTTCAACAAACCATATGAGACAGTTGTTGGATGTTCAAACAAACCATATGAGACAGTTGTTGGATGTTCAAACAAACCATATGAGACAGTTGTTAGATGTTCAACAAACCATATGAGACAGTTGTTAGATGTTCAAACAAATCATATGAGACAGTTTTTGGATGTTCAAACAAACCATACGAGACAGTTGTTAGATGTTCAAACAAATCATATAAGACAGTTATTAGATGTTCAACAAACCATACGAGACAGTTGTTGGATGTTCAACAAACCATACGAGACAGTTGTTAGATGTTCAAACAAACCATATGAGACAGTTGTTAGATGTTCAACAAACCATACGAGACAGTTGTTAGATGTTCAAACAAACCATATGAGACAGTTGTTAGATGTTCAACAAACCATACGAGACAGTTGTTAGATGTTCACACAAACCATATGAGACAGTTGTTAGATGTTCGAACAAACCATATGATACAGTTGTTAGACATTTAAACAAAACATAAGTGACAGTAGTTAGACATTGGAACAAACCAAATGATACTATTTGCTCTTCATACAACTGAAATGTTTGCACCTCATTAATTGGATACCTGCTTCTCTTTAAGGCTACACCGGAAGGAACTGTCAAGACACCATAAATGCTTGCATGTCAACACCTTGTTACTATGGAGCCACCTGTACGACCGGATCCTCTGGAAGCTACACCTGTACTTGTCCTATTGGTAAATTCAGCTTATTTCACGTCCTCACAAGGGACCCGCACTTCAGCTAACTTTGATTGTGAAACTGAATAGCACTTCAGCTAACTTTGATTGTCATACTGAATAGCACTTCAGTTAACTTTGATTGTGATACTGAATAGCACTTCAGTTAACTTTGATTGTGATACTGAATAGCACTTCAGTTAACTTTGATTGTCATACTGAATAGCACTTCAGCTAACTTTGATTGTCATACTGAATAGCACTTCAGCTAACTTTGATTGTCATACTGAATAGCACTTCAGCTAACTTTGATTGTCATACTGAATAGCACTTCAGCTAACTTTGATTGTCATACTGAATAGCACTTCAGTTAACTTTGATTGTGATACTGAATAGCACTTCAGTTAACTTTGATTGTGATACTGAATAGCACTTCAGTTAACTTTGATTGTCATACTGAATAGCACTTCAGCTAACTTTGATTGTCATACTGAATAGCACTTCAGCTAACTTTGATTGTCATACTGAATAGCACTTCAGCTAACTTTGATTGTGATACTGAATAGCACTTCAGTTAACTTTGATTGTGATACTGAATAGCACTTCAGTTAACTTTGATTGTCATACTGAATAGCACTTCAGCTAACTTTGATTGTCATACTGAATAGCACTTCAGTTTACTTTGATTGTCATACTGAATAGCACTTCAGCTAACTTTGATTGTCATACTGAATAGCACTTCAGTTTACTTTGATTGTCATACTGAATAGCACTTCAGCTAACTTTGATTGTCATACTGAATAGCACTTCAGCTAACTTTGATTGTCATACTGAATAGCACTTCAGTTTACTTTGATTGTGAAACTGAATAACTCTTCAGTTAACTTTGATTGTGATACTGAATAACACTTCAGTTAACTTTGATTGTGATACTGAATAGCACTTCAGTTAACTTTGATTGTGATACTGAATAGCACTTCAGTTAACTTTGATTGTGAAACTGAATAACACTTCAGTTAACTTTGATTGTGATACTGAATAGCACTTCAGTTAACTTTGATTGTCATACTGAATAGCACTTCAGTTTACTTTGATTGTCATACTGAATAGCACTTCAGTTAACTTTGATTGTGATACTGAATAGCATGTCATGGACAGAATAGTAATAGCGATGTTTCCATTGTTGTGATTAGTAGTTTAGTCTGTGGTTTTTGTTTCTTCTCAGCCACTGTGTAAAATAATGTGTCTGTACTTTATAGAATGCTCTCAATGATTTATTTAAAGTTAGGGCTGTTTGTATATGGGAAGACAGGGTCGGGGGGGTGTGGTGTCAGTTTGTATATGGGAAGACAGGGTCGGGGGGTGTTGTGTCAGTTTGTATATGGGAAGACAGGGTCGGGGGGGTGTGGTGTCAGTTTGTATATGGGAAGACAGGGTCGAGGGGTGTGGTGTCAGTTTGTGTATGGGGAGACAGGGGAGGGGGTGTCAGTTTGTGTATGGGGAGACAGGGGAGGGGGTGTCAGTTTGTGTATGTGGAGACAGGGCGGGGGTGTCAGTTTGTGTATGGGGAGACAGGGGTGGGGGTGTCAGTTTGTGTATGGGGAGACAGGGCGGGGGGTGACAGTTTGTGTATGGGGAGACAGGGCGGGGGGGGGGGTGACAGTTTGTGTATGGGGAGACAGGGGTGCGGGTATCAGTTTTTGTATGGGGAGACAAGAGAGACAGTGGTGGGGGTGTCTGTGTAAGGGGAGACAGGGGAGGGGGTGTCATTTTGTGTATGGGGAGATAAGGCGGGGGTGTCAGTTTGTGTATGGGGAGACAGGGGTGGGGGTGTCAGTTTGTGTATGGGGAGACAGAGGTGGGGGTGTCAGTTTGTGTATGGGGAGACATGGGAGACAGGGGTGTGGGCGTCAGCATTTGTTCAATGGGCCAATTAAAAAAAATAATTTAAAATGTAGAACTTGAATTAAAATATACTGCTTGTAGTTTTCTTAGTCATAAAAATAGTTTTGTTTTCCCTTGCCAGGCACAAGGGGAGCTGACTGTGAAGAGAACATCAACGACTGCACGTTGGACAGCTGCAGTGGTCACGGTACATGCATTGACAGCCTGGGTAGCTTCTCTTGCCTGTGTATTGATGGCTTTAATGGGACCAGGTTTGGGAAGTTTTCATGCCTCTTAAAACTCTTTGATTTCAATCTGTTTGGCTAGTGAGAGGAAAAATGTGATGTTAATGAATAGGATGATACTATTTAAATATTCTGGCATAATCCATTTAAAAAGTCTGAAGTTGATCTGGCCAAACATTATGATTATCTTACTTTTATTCAAATGTTGACAATGCAACAAAAATTAATTGAACACTGGAATGACAAATTATTTTACTGTCAGCGATGATATACACAAATGAATTGTATTAAAACCTTAAAATCAAATATCTATATATTAGCATTTTGTTTAATGCTATTTCTTGAAATGAATACTCTGCATTTTTTAATGAAATATAGATTTTGCTGCTAGTGCTGCCTTTTCCAGAACTTCCATCATTAAGCAGCTATTGCCATGGTCTATGTAGGTTTGACAAATTATAAGCTATTCCCACTGTCACTGTCTCCCTCACCAGGTGTGAAAATCGTCAAGTGCTGGCCTGTGCCAGGATCCAATGTGACCACCAAGGAACCCTGTTCTGTGAACCACGCAATGGCAGTGAGGTTTACGCCAGGTGTGTTTGCAGAGCTGGATATGGTGGTCAAAACTGCTCACAGATCATTGGTAAGGAAACTTGGTTATATTTGATTCATTTCATTTTTACTATTGTTCTCATGTTAGTATAAAGTTTACTTAGCCAGTAGTGTCTGAATGAACAAAATAAAGTTCATTATTTTACTAATATCAAAATGAATTTTACTATTGTTCCAATGTGTAAAAGAAGGAAGTTGACCTCTGATCTAGGACCATAATGAAGTTTACTAATGTACAAAAATGAATATTTACTATTATGATAATGTCAGAATTAAGTTAACTATCTTCTGCTGTATCGGTGAACTAATAGTTGAGATGTACATATGTGGATATACACCTTAAAATGAAAAGATTTTAAACCAGTAAACTGAAGATAAAGATTTTTTGAGGTGTGAATAGGTAACAAAAATTGCAGAAGAATTCTTATTCCAAGGTTAATTAATAAAAGGGTTCATACTTAGACATGCATGTTTAATAAGTCCCAAAATTAATTTAAAAAAATAATTTTTTCTGTAAATGTTTGGTCTGGACCCCACATTTGAAGAACTTTTGTTTGGTAAATGTTATTATTATATAAACTATCTATTTGTCAATAAACTGATTCCTCAAATCTGACCGATAAACGATGCTGCTGGCCGCCGTCCATGGCTTCACATGTAAAAGTTCTGGGGTGGGTGGGGTGAATATGAAGTTGTTTTTGTTTTGTCTCTAGACAGCTATTCTTTATTACATAAATGTATTTTGTTTTATTGTCACGATTATGTTTCTTTTGGCTAATAGTTATATGTACAGCGTGGTGAGACCAGCCCTAGGCTGGGGTACCGCGCTATATAAGACAACATATAATAATAATAATAATAATAATTTGATGGACTGATCAGATATGTATGACCTATTTACAGATCTTTGTGCCTCGGAGCCTTGCAAAAATGGTGGACAATGTAACCAGAGCAATGGCCAAATTTTCTGCACTTGTATATCTGGGTTCACTGGAAGCAGATGTGAGAACCTCTCTGACACCTGCGGCCAAACAGTTTTGTGTGGTCAATACAGCTGTGAAAATGACTACCGCACTGGTCTTCCCATGTGCATCTGTCCTCCTGAATACACACAATGTAAGCATCTGTTGGAAATGCTTTGAAATATATGCAGCAGCACAGAACACATATGTACAGCATCATTTCATATGTTTTCAATCTAATTCTTGATAAAAGAAATTTTGGAAACTGTCTATAATTAACAATTAAAAAGTATTTTTGCCTAGATGAGAACTGAGCTTACGGGACTTCCAGATATTATCATCTGCTTTTTTCTTAAGAGAATGTTGTTAGTTTATGGCAGTAGCCAGACAGATGTACCAGCGTCTTGTTTTAAAGACAAGCCTACAGTGTGATTGCATAGTATCACTTTTAAAAGATTATGCCCCATGACATGTGAAATAAAGGCAATATGAAATCATAAAAGGATATTAAAAATACAAGGATAAACTGCAATTAGTGCAATGTGCGTAGTCGGACAGCTGACTGCTTTGGGCTAGGTGAGCAATGGTTAAAGGCTGTGTCCTGGACCAGGTCCTTAATACTTAGAAATAATTTTTTTAAAATTTGTTTATCAGTAATCCAAGAAATGTTTTTGTTGTCATGCTTAAAAATCTGTTTATATTTAGCTCCAGTATGCTACTTCAACTATTCCCATGGACACTCCCTGAGGGGTCTGCTCATCGAAACACTGAATTCCAGTCTGAGAGGTTGCTCTATTATCTGTAGAGATGAGCCATCCTGTGTTGGGTTTTCCTTCGTGTCTACGTCTGATCAGTTATCAAATTTATCAGTTACTGGCAACTGCAGTTTGTTCTCAAAAGTTGAACAAAAGGTCACTGAGTCCACACAATTTATCTTGTCAGCTGAAAAGATTTGTGAAGATGTTGAGGGTAATTTTTTTGGATTTTCATTGTTACAAGAGACATTTCTTAAAGTTCATTTTTTGGTTAATGAATTTAAAATAGCTTAAAAATTTGTCAGACACAAGTTGGCATCCTTTCATTGAGTTCATTATTAAATAAAATATGTGATTTCTATGTCAGAAAATGTGTTATTGGTTTATTTGAATGATAATTGCTTCAAAGCATTGGAAAATGTGTTATTGGTTTATTTGAATGATAATTGCTTCAAAGCATTGGAAAATGTGTTATTGGTTTATTTGAATGATAATTGCTTCAAAGCATTGGAAAATGTGTTATTGGTTTATTTGAATGATAATTGCTTCAAAGCATTGGAAAATGTGTTTATTGGTTTATTTGAATGATAATTGCTTCAAAGCATTGGAAAATGCTGCACAATTCCTTAAGGTCACTGAATTTTAATGTAGCTTTTTTATATCTTTTTATATTTTTTCATAAGATGAAACCTTCTTTTCTCAATGGATAACGCCCATGGGGTATAAAAATGGTTTTGATGTAAGACTACAGACAGTTATTACTGAGGTAAGGTGGCATTCAATGATATTGACCTTCTATACCAGTGCTTACCGACCTTTATGCTAGTGTACCCCATATTTTGGAAAAATTCATGGAGGCTTCTCTGAATCTCATGAAATAAATGAGATTACACACACACACACATATCTATATATATATATATATATATATATGTATATATATATATGAATATGTTTTCACAAAGGTTCAACTATTTGCATTTCCCCCACCCCTTCCAAGTTTGGGAACCCCTCCTCTATTATGACATTCAATTTTAAGTGTGGCGTTAACTTTAAATTCAAATAAAATTTTTGATTAATTTAGAAATTAGCAGAAATTTGTGTGTTAGAACTGAACTTTGTCTGAAATGAAATAAGGGGTGCGGGGGTCAGGGGGGGCGGGGATTTTTTAATTAAAAAGTGTATTTTTTACCCATTCCTCAGTCCAAAATTCCATTAAAAACATTTTTATAAATAATTAAATAAATCTCTGTTTAATAAATTTCATTTTGAACAAACTTGCGTAGGAAGAAACTTCCATGGAAAAATTTTCCTTCTAACAAATTTCTTTTGTACAAATTTCCTGATATGAATTTTAGGAACGAAACCAACAAGAACCACAACCAAAAAATATTTTCTTTAAAAGTAATTATATTATATAAGAAATATCTCTACTAATGTGATACATACACACTCTACTTTCACAGTTTGTGGAAGTATTCTGTGGGACAACCGAACCTTTGAAAGCAGAATGTCGTTCTAAGCAGCCTGGTCAGCTGCTGTCACCTTCGGTATCCTGCGGGTTTGACAAGGCTACCTGCCCTGCTGACCGAGGTGTCAACTGCAGTGATGTCGAGATTCGCTTTGTGTGTGCCAGAAGCAGAGGTTGGAATACAAAACAATCTATTTTTAAACACTTGATATTTTTATATGGTTTATAACCCAGCCCATTGTAAAAAATTTCCAGTCTTAGAAGTTTATGAAATCTCTTGTAGATTGGGGCCATCTATAGATGAAATCATGCATATAGTGTTGGCCCGGGGATGGGGGGTGGGGGGTGGAGGAGGGTCAACAGTTTGCAACAATTTATCATGCTGGGTGTCATTTTGTGTCAAAGTTGAGATGTTCAGGGGTAAGGGGGGGAGAGGGGTTTACAAAATAATGACAAAAATTATTTTAAAAAAAAAAAATGCTCCTTAACTGTATGCATTGTATGTGTGTGTAAGAATTTTTTCATGACTGGTAATGGTGTTATACTAAATTTGAATGACTATGCAACCAAGTATTTGCCCAAACACATATTTGCACATAAGACAAATTTTAAGTAGCGCCAGTTTGAAGGAGTTGGACTTTTGGCTTCATGGGTTGATGAATCCGGATACATGCATCCACAAGAAATACAGTGAAATATATCTGGATAATTATTTACACCCAAGATAGTTTATTTATACAGTATAAATTTGAGTAAAGGGATGACAATCGGGGAAATCTGGTTGTATTAATGACATAGGTGCCTTAGAGTCAGAGCCGCCACATGATTATATGAGGCCTCCTGCCATGATCCGGTTTTGTCCCTTGTGCCCCCTGCATTGAAAGTTGATCAGTTAAATTTTTATTCCACATTAGAACTTTGGGCCCCTTCTGAAACATCTGAAGTTGCAGGTCCCATGCGACGGCTCTGAGTCTTTAAACAGTTTGAAGGTTAATGGAAATGAGCGAAACAAAGTATGGGAAAGTCTTAAAAAAGTATGGGAAAGTCTTAACAAAGTATGGGAAAGTCTTAACAAAGTATGGGAAAGTCTTAACAAAGTATGGGAAAGTCTTAACAAAACATGGGGAAAGTCTTAACAAAGTATGGGGAAAGTCTTAAAGTATGGGGAAAGTCTTAACAAAGTATGGGAAAGTCTTAACAAAGTATGGGGAAAGTCTTAACAAAGTATGGGAAAGTCTTAAAAAAGAACGCAACAAAACAACAAACATCTCGGCAAGACGTCTTCATCAGTTTTGTGTTTATTATTCATATTTTTGTTGTGTGTTCACTATTAGCCAACAGCAAGTGCAGTTTGAGAAATGCCTGCACAGAATTGGACCCATGTGCGCAAGGTCAGTGTGTGGTCAATTCAACCGGACCCCCCTATTACCGGTGCCAGTGTGGCCAAGGATATGAGGGTTCCCAGTGTCAGCATGAGGTCAATGACTGCCAGCTACCATCTGGGGGACTGGCATGTCTCAATGGGGCCACCTGTGTTGACCAGCAGAATGGATCAACTTGCAACTGTGCACCTGGATATACAGGTTGGTTGTACAACAAATCAATACACATATCATTCATTTTATTTTTTTTTGCTGCCACCTATAAATTTGTTTAAACTTTGTCACTGACTTCAAATAGTTTACTTTTTTGTGAAGGGCTCCAAGTCATGTATACAAGCAAGGGAAGGATAAATTTTAGAAAGTTGAACAACATTTTATAAACAGATTATCAGGAATTTAAAAATATAGTAAATTCTTAAATTTTTCTTTAAAAAATCTTATTTATATGTTATCCACAAAATACCTAAAATGAATTACATTAAGATTTTTTTTTTTGGGAGTGTTCCTTCAGAAGTACTGCAATACTGGGGTAGTCACTCCCAAATATGCCCCTGTGGGTGTCTGGGTTCTTTCGGGTGTCTGGGTCCTTTCGGGTCTCTTGGCTTTACTTTCTGTACTTGTGACAGGGATCATCCCGAACCCGGCCAGACACAAAGAGGGATAAACCACACTTTGATCTTAGCCAATATAAATGTAATATCTATAAAGAATATCTAAAATGAATATAACACGATATATATATATATAATATATATATATTTACACAGAATACTTTAAACTTTTGATGTAGGATGAAAAAAAAAGGTCACAAGTCTCCTGCACACTTGTAAACACAGATGGTAGTGTCCCTTGAACACTTGTAAACACAGATGGTTTGTGTCCCTTGAACACTTGTAAACACAGATGGTTAGTGTCCCTTGCACAATTGTAAACACAAATGGTTAGTGTCCTTTAACACTTGTAAACACAGATTGTTTGTGTCCCTTGAACACTTTAAACACAGATGGTTTGTGTCCCTTGAACACTTGTAAACACAGATGGTTTGTGTCCCTTGAACACTTGTAAACACAGATGGTTAGTGTCCCTTGCACAACTGTAAACACAGATGGTTTGTGTCCCTTTAACACTTGTAAACACAGTTGGTTAGTGTCTTGTTATATCTACTCCTTATAATTTCACTTTCAGTTTCTAGGTTTTATTTTAGTCATGCCATACAGTTACGTAATAAGGTTGCAAAAATCAAATGAAATAAGCCTTACAGCAGTGGTTCTCAACCTTTCCAATGCCGCGGCCCCTTTAATACAGGTCTACATGTTGTGGCGACCCCCAACCACAAAATTATTTTCGTGGCTACTTCATAACTGTAGATTATATGTGTTTTCCGATGGTCTCAGGCGACCCCTGTGAAAGAGTCTTTCGACCCCCGAAGGGGTCGTGACCCACAGGTTGAGAACCGCTGCCTTACAGCAATACTTTCCAATCTTAATCCTTGTGAACAGGTCTGCTGCATTAAATTCAGTATAAAGTTTATTTTGTTCTACATCAGAGTTGAGTATATAGTTTTTAACTTTAGGAACCCATTGTGAAACAGACGTCAACGAGTGCCTTCACTCAGACTGTGACAACAACGGGACAGAGAAGTGTGTGGACGGCGTAAATAAGTTCACCTGTAAATGTCGACCTGGGTTCACTGGTCAGAGTTGTGAGGTAAGTTGTTTTTTTTTAACATTGTTACAGAATGGAGAAAACATGCAGTGATTTGTGTTTACCTGTCATGACTATCAAAATATTGACACAATTAATTATTTTTTGCCAGAAAAATATATTCAAATCTTGTCTTACACACAACTGTTTTTAGAAATGTGAAGCAGATCACAACAGCCATTGTTTCAAGTAACTTGTTCTAACCAAAAACCTAAAATTATCTCAGTAAAAATGTCTAAATATTATATATCCTAAGATTTTTTTGCTCAAAAATATTAGGCACGTGTGCATTCAATTTAATAATAAAAATAAAAAAGTTAATTGTTCCACCATATCTTAACAAAACAAAACTGTCAAGTTTCTCAGGCAAGGAAATTTAAATTTAATGTTCAAAGAAACTTGAGATGCAAAGAAAAAAATATAAAAATTATCATGTGTCAGTTTGTTTTTGTTCTTCAGATTGATGTTAATGAATGCCTGTCTGAGCCATGCTTTCATGAAGGAGGCTGCACCAACCTGGTGGGTGGGTACTTATGTCAGTGTGCCAGGGGCTGGACGGGACAACAGTGTGAGACCATGACAGACCAGTGCAATAACAATAATCAGACACGGTGTGAAGGCGGAGCTGCTTGCCTGAATTTGGTGAATGATTTTTACTGCAAGTGAGTCTGGGGCATGCCATGCTGATGATACACGTACACTTGATTAGTCCTTGTACTCTTTGCTGGATCATCAAACTTTTTACATTACAAATTAAAGAGAAATACATTGTATTGTGTCTTGTACATTGCCCAGAAACATTTTTATTTCCTTCTCAGTTGCTCAACCCAAACTTATGGCAAAACTTGTGGGCAGGTTCCAGATGCCTGCACTACAGCCAATCCATGTAGAAATGGAGGTCAGTGTGTGTCCAATGGCCAGCACTGTAACTGTGTGCCGGGTAGGTCCATTTATTTTTGTTGTCTTTTTTTTTTAAAAGTGCTCACTGCTATTTTGTGAAACTGCTGTAAATGTCAGGACATTACTTATACATTACTTATACATTACTTATACATTACTTATACATTACTTATACATTACTTATACATTACTTATACATTACTTATACATTGCTTATACATTGCTTATACATTGCTTATACATTACTTATACATTACTTATACATTACTTATACATTACTAATACATTACTTATATGTTGCTTATACATTGCTTATACATTGCTTATACATTGCTTATACATTACTTATACATTACTTATACATTACTTATACATTACTTATATACACTGGGTGGTGTGCTTGAATGCATCTATATTTCAATGTGAAATCAAAGCTCTGAATGGTTTGGGAAATTACATTGCCAGGTACAACTGGAGGAAACTGTCAGCTGCAGGAATTTCTCAGCTGTCAGAATGGGGGAACTTTGGTGGTCACCAACACGACGTCACCGCCAACCTGTGTGTGTACCGATGGTCAGTGAAATGGACTTTGTTTGTTATAAACTAATGGAGATAATGGGCTAAATTATAGGTGTGGGAACAAGTGCTATTTGAACGTATGTACGAAAAAAATGTTAACTAGCAGATAGTAATATTAGAGTGGTCAAAGTTTAATTTATATATAGTAACAAGAACAAATGTATATGTGACAATGTATGGTTTTTTTTTGGGGGGGGGTAGGGGCTTTGGGAGGGGAGCAGACTAAAAAAATTAAATATGTCTTCTATATTAGTGGTGCACACCATTGGTACGGGTGCTTAAAACTCCACCCCCCCCCCCCCCCCGGCACCTCTTTTTTTATTCTCCCTGAAAAGGTATTTTTTTATGGAGAACTTTAAGTCACCATGTTAATAAAACAATTGGGGTGGAGATACGATGATAAGATGATATACAAAGATAAGATCAGACAATAAGATAAAATGATAAGATAAGATCATAAGATATAAGATTATAAGATCAGACAATAAGATAAAATGATAAGATAAGATATGATAAGTTTATAAAATAAGATGATAAGATAAGTTGAAACACGATTTTTATGGATCCCTTTAAATGAAAATTTTCTTTTATTACATTGTACATATTCATTATCAGCACATAAATAAAAACATATTAAAACCAAGACAAGATTATAAAATGATAACAATGTAAACACAAGACATCTAAAGTGTTTCTCTAGCGTAGAAATCAGCCATCAATGACCCCCATGGTTGATGAGCCCCATGGTCAATGACCCCCATGGTTGATGACCCCCATGGTTGCCATACCTTTAGAGATTTTATTTTAAAATGCTAATGAGTGAAGAGATGGGGAGTGGGGTGCTCTGCCAAGGAGAATCTACCATCATTTTGATCCAGTAGCTCATTGGGCATGTGCCCTTAATGCGCCTGGGGGCAATAATGAAAAATGTGCTAGTCTTTGTCATTTGGCCTTTGTATAACGTGCACACAATTCATTTAAGTATTTAGTAGATATGATAGTTAGACTTGACCTCTAACCTCAGGTGGCCACACCTTCATCTGCATGAAACAAAGCAGAAATTAATTAAACATATAATGGATAGCTAATGAACAATGTACAGGAATATATCCAATGATAAATCGTCATATAACTTAAAAGTTTATTTTCTCTCTGTCCACTCCTCCATGTCAGAATACACTGGCACTCAGTGTGATGCTCTTGTCAACAGTTGTGATCAGACCACCTGTCACACAACTGCCAGGTGCATTGATGGTTTGTCTCAGTCATTTTGTCGATGTCCAGTTGGGAAGAAAGGTGCACAGTGCACCGAAGGTAAGACACTTCCAAGAGTGGCAAATAGAATGGGTAAATATAAAATAGATAAATACATAGCTATATCCCTTGCTGTAATCAAACAACCATTAATTGTTGAGTCTGTTTTCCCCAGATATTAATGATGACTTTGATGTGTGTATCAAACCATCACTGGACAACTCAGGCGCCACACTTCTCTACCCGGCACCCTACAATGCTACAGGTGGCTTCACTGTCAAACTTTGGGTTAGATACACAACACCTGGAGCTACGGGGATGTTTTTAGCCCTTTACTATGCATTGTTAGTGGCACTCTTTTTTTCATTTAAAAATATCCTTGTAACACAATGGCATCAGAGAGTCAAGCTATGACACAAATGAAAGATATAAAATTAGAGTAAGGTTGTGATACCATTGTTTCATATATTGTCACAAATATATCACCATGACACAAAATATTCAACTAAATAGGATTACACAAAATAGTTTCTTTTTTGCTAACATGATTTTTCACTATTATTGGTCCCAAAATCCTCTCAAGAAAATAATTATTTTCTTGTTCTTATACAACTAGACAGTCATTGTGCTACATCAAGATTTCTTTAGACAGGATAAGCAGTTTTTACTTTGATTTTGTGATTCAGCGTGTAACCTGGTTACATGATGTTCCCTGGTGTACCCTGGTTACATGATGTTCCCTGGTTAGCCTTGGTTACATGATGTTCCCTGGTTTGCCCTGGTTACATGATGTTCCCTGGTGTGCCCTGGCTACATGATGTTCCCTGGTGTGCCCTGACAAAACTACAATGCTGTCTGGTAATGATATCCTAATCCAGAGGTCCCCAAACTTTTTTGTCTCGTAGACCACTTGTCATGTTTTTCGGTTTTGGGTAGACCCCCTGCTTACCTGATATTAATTTTTTGCAAATTCATCAACTTCAAATTTATTTTTGACAGCCGGTATAGTGCTACTCACTTTGAAAGATTTAAATTTATAACGGTAGTGAAGTGTAGTGTGAAAATCTTTTAAAAAAACATGTTAAGTTTTATACATTTATTAATTAAATTCAAATTAAAACAAACCAAATTAAAATTTACTTTCTGTTACATAAAATAACTAAGCTAAAAATAAATGCTTTTAGTGTGAGGGATGAACCTGATGCTTTAATAATAAATTTGCAACATTTGGCGTCAATTTAGTTAGGTTTTTACAAGTTCAAATTGTTTTGGGACCACAAAGCGATTGCATACAACTTACACAATTTTATGAAATATACTAATTTAATTTAATTAATATGTAAATGGAATAAAATAGTACATTATAAAATCCCTACTTCGCTACTAATATTATAATTGCGAAAATAAGTTTGTCTACAAAACCGTAGTGGTGTATCGTCAGTCTGTTTGTTATGTTTTCACGTAAAAACCAAGCAACAAATCTCTGTGATCTCGTGCGAAGATAAAGTTGGAGGTCTAGCTAGCTAAAGAGTTGACACATGCTACAATTTACTGTGGAAAGATCCTTTTTTTTACAAACTAAAACCTTACATGCAGAGAAAATAAAAACGAAAGTGGGATGATTTGCCGGAAACTGCTAGTTTATAATAACATTTAGAGATTTTCATATATCAGAAAATATACCTAATAACTTAAATTTTAATATGATTCTTCATCACGTTTCATGAACATTTAAAATTTTTATTTTACTTCATAAGTACTTTTATAATTTATGTTGGAAGATATATGTCTTTATATTATAAGGTAATATTATGTAAGTAAATAGGTACTATCTGTATTTGTGGATTATTCTATTCATGGAATGCCAAAACAGAATTCACGACCTGCTTACATGAGATCCACTATCATTGACCCCCAAATTTTCATTTCATGGAACCCCAATTTTCTTTTCCGCTGACATGGACCCCTTGCAAGTTGTCATCTACCCCTGGGGGTCAATATAGACCACTTTGGGAATCACTGTCCTAATCAATGAGCAGCTTACTGTAAAGATATAATCTTATTTCTATTGCTGTAAAGATATAATCTTATTTCTATTGCAGGAATGGCTACACCAGTGACACCCTGGAGCCTGTCCTCTATCTTGATGATGGGGGAGCACAGCTCGGGAATTCATCTCATCTCCCATACAGTGGTCAGCAAATCAATGATGGGAACTGGCATTACATCATAGTGTCCTGGAGAAAGGGTGACAGTCGCCTTGACCTGGTTGTGGACTTTAATAACACTAGTGCCACCTCTGGTTTACAGGGAGCAGTTTTAGTTGGAGGAGGGTGAGTTTAACTGATGTGTTTAGAGGAAGTTTGAGTGATGTAGTTTGATCTGGCATGGATGGTGTGGTGTGGTTTGGGTGCTGTGGTGTTTTGTTGATGGTGTGGCATGGGTGGGAACAATTCATTGGATAATTCTTTAATGGCATTGGGATTTATCTTGTTTTAAAAACTGGTTGTAGAATGTCATTGCCTTGGTGTGCAGTTGCCATTTAACAACAACGGCCATTTGACTGTAATACTCAAGATGGGTGGTCCTTATTGACCAACAATACTAACAATAAGAAACATGGGCAAAGAACTATAATGTTTTTAATGTAAAGCACTGAGTTGTCTGAACTTGTTTTGCTGAAGTGGATGAAATCTATCAAAAGTTGACATCAGTTTTTTGCAAATCTCTGTACCCATATCTGTGGATACCTGATCTTACCCACATCTGTAGATACCTGAACTTACCCACATCTGTAGATACCTGATCTTACCCACATCTGTAGATACCTGATCTTACCCACATCTGTAGATACCTGATCTTACCCACATCTGTGGATACCTGATCTTACCCACATATGTTGATACCTGATCTTACCCACATCTATAGATACCTGAACTTACCCACATCTGTAGATACCTGATGTGTGACTATCCGATATGTTATTATTATTATGTAAACCGTCCAAATTAGATTCCTGCCTGTTGTGGGAGCACCAAAATCAGGGGGAGGTAAGAGCTTCTACGGCTGCGTGTCGAGATTAGATGTGCTGTGCCATGCTCTAAACATGAGCACAGAGTTACCCCTCCTGCGCAGCAACCCCAGCACTTATCCTGGAGATGTGTTTAGATGGGGCGAGCTCCAAGTCTATGGAAATGTGCTGGTCATGCGCCCCTCATCTGCAAGCTTAGCTCAGTGTAATGGTGTTTCCACAACATGTCTTGCTCCAAGAGGTGGGTGTAACTCAATACCTTTCTACTTTTACTGAAAATTCTAGCTCAAAATATTTTTTAATTCATGAATTAATATGTCTCAAGTAGCTGCTTGAAAATTATTATTGAGACATTTTGAAAAGTTGGAATGGTGACTTAAACGGAAATCCTGTTTTAATTAATATTAGGCATGTAATTTTAATTTTTGTTTTCTCTATACAAAAATGTCCCTAGCTTCCATTAATCTGAGAGAGCTGAAACAACTATTGCATACAGCCTAGACTCACAGTATCTTTGTTATTGCATAGACTCACAGTATCTTTGTTATTGCCTAGACTCACAGTGTCTTTGTTATTGAAGAAGGCTTTGAAAAATGAAAAATGAAATTTTTTAATCCCATAATAATGGCATATAAATAAGTTTGCATTAAATAGTCTATTGAGTATGTTAACAAAAATTATGGTTTCTCTTTTTAAAAAAAACAAAAAAAACAAAAAAAAACAAAAACAAACAATGTTTTCCTCAGATATGTCACCACCTGGCATACTTTCTTGTCCAGCCAACCTTGCTGTACCATCTGTCTACCAGGATCAAGCAGTCTCTTGGACACTGCCTGTTTTTAATGGGACAGTGAACATTTCATCAACAGACACTCCAGGTTTCTTGTTTACTTAAAATGCAGTTCTTAAACTTGTCACTTATTCTATTGATTTGTGTTTGCAGTCCTCAGGAAATCTGAAGACACTTTAACCTCAAGCTTATATTTTTCTAAAACTCTGCAACTGACCTCTGCCAGGTTCTAACTTCACGCGAGGGAAACACACAGTCGTGTATGTGGCAAAATATGACTCTGGTAATGCAGCACTCTGTGACTTCTCCTTGTACATCAACAGTAAGTTATCTATACAGATAATTTGTGAGTTCAGTACTACAGCTCTGTGTTAACTTCTCATGTCTAAAAATGTATTTAGTTTATGTATCCACCATTTTTATGTACACCTGGATCTTAAAATGTTGTTATTGCTAAGAGGGTGTGTATCAATGCTCTAGATTTATTTAAAATATTGTGGCACTGGAAAAATGTGTGTTGAGAAGAAACAAAGTAACAGTTGATTTAATGGTAGAAATTCACAGATTGTGCCCCCAAGAGTCATGGTGTGCCCAAAGAGTCATGTTGTGCCAGTCATGTTGTGCCCCCAAGTGTCATGTTGTGCCCCCAAGTGTCATGTTGTGGCCCCAAGAGTCATGTTGTGCCACAAGAGTCATGTTCTGTCATCAAGAGTCATGTTCTGTCATCAAGAGTCATGTTGTGCCCCCAAGAGTCATGTTGTGCCACAAGAGTCATGTTGTGCCCCCAAGAGTTCATGTTTTGACTTTTCTTCCTCATCCCTCAGCTGCATTTTGTCCCAACCTGACACGCCCTCGAGGCAATGGTGCTGAAGACTGCTCAACCGTAAACAACTTCTCCTCTTGTTCCATTGGCTGCCCCGTCAATTTCACTATTGTCACGGACCGGCCAGTTTATTTTACCTGTGGTCCAGATGGAGACTGGGAGTCGCTGACCGACAACCTGTACCCGGCTTGTGGACGTGAGTAGTGAAAGATTAACACTAATTTTTTAACTTCCTTGAATAGACATTTAGAGATGATTTTGCTATTTTATCAACATCTGGTGTAGAGAGATGGACAGAGATGTGCTTAAGATCTGTATGAGAACTGTAGAAGATTACCAGAAAATGGAAGGTGTAGAAAGATCATTTTAATGGTTTTTGCTTCATTGGGGAGTGGGTGGGTGTGAGGGTTTGAAAAGAGGAAAAGAAGAATAATTTGATTACATTTATGTTAAATAAAGATTTCAGTCCTTGTACGCATTACATCAGACATTTTAAAGTGTTGGAGAGACAATAACAGAGCTACATCAGACCTGTTTACTCTTACAATTTTGGCTTACAATGTACGATTTTGAGATGGCCACATTATATATACTGTATGTTTTTGTTTTTATCATAAATATAATGTATTGAACGGTTTTGTGATGATATTGTACGATTTTAAGAGTTTGAGGGTAAACAGGTCTGCTACATTGACTTCTTGGAGATTTTTAGACACATCAATTTTTTTATGTCTAATTTCTAATACAAATGTGCAGTTTCTTATTTTGTGTTGTCTGCATTTAGCCAAAAAGGCTTTTTAAATTGTTTTGTCTTTACATTTCATGGCTATACATTTCATGGCTATACATTTCATGGCTATACATTTCATGGCTATACATTTCATGGCTATACATTTCATGGCTATACATTTCATGGCTATACATTTCATGGCTATACATTTCATGGCTATACATTTCATCGCTATACATTTCATGGCTATACATTTCATGGCTATACATTTCATGGCTATACATTTCATGGCTATACATTTCATGCCTATACATTTCATGGCTATACATTTCATGGCTATACATTTCATGGCTATACATTTCATGGCTATACATTTCATGGCTATACATTTCATGCCTATACATTTCATGCCTATACATTTCATGGCTATACATTTCATGGCTATACATTTCATGCCTATACATTTCATGCCTATACATTTCATGCCTATACATTTCATGGCTATACATTTCATGCCTATACATTTCATGGCTATACATTTCATGCCTATACATTTCATGGCTATACATTTCATGCCTATACATTTCATGGCTATACATTTCATGCCTATACATTTCATGCCTATACATTTCGTGCCTATACATTTTGTGCCTATACATTTCGTGCCTATAAATATCGTGCCTATACATTTCATGGCTATACATTTCATGCCTATACATTTTATGCCTATACATTTCATGCCTATACATTTCATGCCTATACATTTCATGCCTATACATTTCATGCCTATACATTTTATGCCTATACATTTCGTGCCTATACATTTCGTGCCTATAAATATCGTGCCTATACATTTCATGCCTATACATTTCGTGCCTATACATTTCATGCCTATACATTTCATGCCTATACATTTCATGCCTATACATTTCATGCCTATACATTTCATGCCTATACATTTCATGCCTATACATTTCATGCCTTTACATTTCATGCCTTTACATTTCATGCCTATACATTTCGTGCCTATACATTTCGTGCCTATACATTTCGTGCCTATATATTTCGTGCCTATACATTTCATGCCTATACATTTCATGCCTATACATTTCATGCCTATACATTTCATGCCTATAAATTTCATGCCTATACATTTCATGGCTATACATTTCGTGCCTATATATTTCGTGCCTATACATTTCATGCCTATACATTTCATGCCTATACATTTCATGCCTATACATTTCATGCCTATACATTTCATGCCTATACATTTCATGGCTATACATTTCATGGCTATACATTTCATGGCTATACATTTCATGGCTATACATTTCATGGCTATACATTTCATGGCTATACATTTCATGCCTATACATTTCATGCCTATACATTTCATGCCTATACATTTCATGCCTATACATTTCGTGCCTATACATTTCGTGCCTATACATTTCGTGCCTATAAATATCGTGCCTATACATTTCATGGCTATACATTTCATGCCTATACATTTTATGCCTATACATTTCATGCCTATACATTTCATGCCTATACATTTCATGCCTATACATTTCATGCCTATACATTTTATGCCTATACATTTCGTGCCTATACATTTCGTGCCTATAAATATCGTGCCTATACATTTCGTGCCTATATATTTCGTGCCTATACATTTCATGCCTATACATTTCATGCCTATACATTTCATGCCTATACATTTCATGCCTATACATTTCATGCCTATACATTTCATGCCTATACATTTCATGCCTATACATTTCATGCCTTTACATTTCGTGCCTTTACATTTCATGCCTATACATTTCGTGCCTATACATTTCGTGCCTATACATTTCGTGCCTATATATTTCGTGCCTATACATTTCGTGCCTATACATTTCATGCCTATACATTTCATGCCTATACATTTCATGCCTATACATTTCATGCCTATACATTTCATGCCTATACATTTTATGCCTATACATTTCATGCCTATACATTTCATGCCTATACATTTCATGCCTATACATTTTATGCCTATACATTTCATGCCTATACATTTCATGCCTATACATTTCATGCCTATACATTTCATGCCTTTACATTTCGTGCCTTTACATTTCATGCCTATACATTTCGTGCCTATACATTTCGTGCCTATACATTTCGTGCCTATATATTTCGTGCCTATACATTTCGTGCCTATACATTTCATGCCTATACATTTCATGCCTATACATTTCATGCCTATACATTTCATGCCTATACATTTCATGCCTATACATTTTATGCCTATACATTTCATGCCTATACATTTCATGCCTATACATTTCATGCCTATACATTTTATGCCTATACATTTCATGCCTATACATTTCATGCCTATACATTTCATGCCTTTACATTTCGTGCCTTTACATTTCGTGCCTATACATTTCGTGCCTATACATTTCATGCCTATACATTTCATGCCTATACATTTCATGCCTATACATTTTATGCCTATACATTTCATGCCTATACATTTCATGCCTATACATTTCATGCCTTTACATTTCATGCCTTTACATTTCATGCCTATACATTTCGTGCCTATACATTTCGTGCCTATACATTTCATGCCTATACATTTCTTGTTCCGCTATGTCCTTAAAATAACAAAACATGGCTTGTTCATTAATGTCACTTTACATATTCAGAAGTGAAAAGTTCATATGACAAATTGCATTCAGAAGTGATATGTTCATATGTTGTCTACCATCTTTTCCAGCTAGTTATTATCTCCCAGCTTTGTTTTTGTACCGCGCTTTGAGCCTTTAAGGATGAAGCGTGATTTTTCAAATGAACTTTATTATTATTATTATGTCAAATTGCATTCAGAAGCTATAGCAAT
The DNA here is from genome assembly GCA_964017045.1 of Omphiscola glabra. Taxonomy (NCBI): domain Eukaryota; kingdom Metazoa; phylum Mollusca; class Gastropoda; family Lymnaeidae; genus Omphiscola; species Omphiscola glabra. The sequence goes on from OZ024795.1 coordinate 21,708,225, forward strand.
AAAATATATGGTAATAGCCAGCTTTACAGATTTTGAAATTATTCAGATCTATGTCTTAAAGTGAACTGAAACCTCTTACTATTTTCACTATGAGTTGTGAAATCTACTTTTAATGTAAATTAGAAAGTTCCTTGTAGAGTCTTCAGTTTAAACAAAGGGTACAAAAAATGTATTGATGGGTGCCACAAGTGGTAACAAATAGTAATCACAGATTTCTTGACCCTGTCCAGGGAAGATCACAGATTTCTTGACCCTGTCCAGGGGATATTACAGATTTCTTGAACTGTCCAGGGGAGATCACACATTTCTTGACCCTTTTACTTGTTCATCTTGATGCAGGAATAAATGAAGATGCCAGGGTAGATGTTAGCTTGACCATCCAGTATAAAAGAAATGAAACAAACTGCAATGAAACTGCTGTGAGGAACAGGACATTACAAGATCTGTCACTGGTAATTGTGTGTTTTTATTTTTCTGTTTTACATGTGGCTAGCCAATGGACAGATGCCTTGTTAGTGGACTGGGGTAAATATTGTTTTTAGCATTTTTTCATATTACAGCTCAGCCATCATGTGTATAACATAACTCAGCCATCATGTGTATAACATAACTCAGCCATCATGTGTATAACATAACTCAGCCATCATGTGTATAACATAACTCAGCCCTCATGTGTATAACATAACTCAGCCATCATGTGTATAACATAACTCAGCCATCATGTGTATAACATAACTCAGCCCTCATGTGTATAACATAACTCAGCCATCATGTGTATAACATAACTCAGCCATCATATGTATAACATAACTCAGCCCTCGTGTGTATAACATAACTCAGCCCTCATGTGTATAACATAACTCAGCCCTCATGTGTATAACATAACTCAGCCCTCGTGTGTATAACATAACTCAGCCCTCATGTGTATAAAATAACTCAGCCATCATGTGTATAACATAACTCAGCCATCATGTGTATAACATAACTCAGCCCTCATGTGTATAACATTACTCAGCCATCATGTGTATAACATAACTCAGCCATCATGTGTATAACATAACTCAGCCATCATGTGTATAACTAAACTCAGCCATCATGTGTATAACATAACTCAGCCATCATGTGTATAACATAACTCAGCAATCATGTGTATAACATAACTCAGCCATCATGTGTATAACATAACTCAGCCCTCATGTGTATAACATAACTCAGCCATCATGTGTATAACATAACTCAGCCATCATGTGTATAACATAACTCAGCCCTCATGTGTATAACTTAACTCAGCCATCATGTGTATAACATAACTCAGCCATCATGTGTATAACATAACTCAGCCATCATGTGTATAACAAAACTCAGCCATCATGTGTATAACATAACTCAGCCATCATGTGTATAACATAACTCAGCCTTCATTTGTATAACATAATTCAGCCATCATGTGTATAACATAACTCAGCCATCATGTGTATAACATAACTCAGCCCTCATGTGTATAATATAACTCAGCGATCTTGTTTATAACATAACTCAGCCATCATATGTATAACATAACTCAGCCCTCATGTGTATAACATAACTCAGCCATCATATGTATAACATAACTCAGCCATCATGTGTACAACTTACTACTCTTCCATTTTTTTTAAATGACTTGTAGCTCAGCCATCATTTGCATAACTTATAAATCAGCCATCCTTTGCATAACTTATAAACCAGCCATCATTTGCATAACTGATAAATCAGCCATCATTTGCATAACTTATAAATCAGCCTTCCTTTGCATAACTTATAAACCAGCCATCATTTGCATAACTTATAAAGCAGCCATCCTTTGCATAACTGATAAACCAGCCATCATTTGCATAACTTATAAATCAGCCTACCTTTGCATAACTTTTAAACCAGCCATCATTTGCATAACTTATAAATCAGCCATCCTTTGCATAACTTATAAACCAGCCATCATTTGCATAACTGATAAATCAGCCATCATTTGCATAACTTATAAACCAGCCATCATTTGCATAACTTATAAATCAGCCATCCTTTGCATAACTTATAAATCAGCCATCATTTGCATAACTGATAAATCAGCCATCATTTGCATAACTTATAAACCAGCCATCCTTTGCATAAATTATAAATGGTACATAACAGTGATAGGCACCAGGATAGTTATTGCTTCTAAATTTTAAAAATGTGTTTCTACTTGTCAGTGTTGCATAAATGTTGTTTAAATGTTGCATGAATATTGCATGAATGAGAATAAACAACTTATTAAACACTAACCAAACATCTTGATCCACATATATTACAGCTGAGCCAGCAATGGGGAAGTCTACTGTGCTCGACTGCTGACTGTTCCGATGTGAGCATCCAGGTCAACTGCAGCCTCCCTTTCAACATCTTTGTTAACATTGGGTTGAAGAATGTGACGTAAGTTTAGTTTTTTCTGTTGACATTGGGTTGAAGAATGTGACGTAAGTTTAGTTTTTTCTGTTAACATTGGGTTGAAGAATGTGACGTAAGTTTAGTTTTTTCTGTTAACATTGGGTTGAAGAATGTGACGTAAGTTTAGTTTTTTCTGTTAACATTGGGTTGAAGAATGTGACGTAAGTTTAGTTTTTTCTGTTAACATTGGGTTGAAGAATGTGACGTAAGTTTAGTTTTTTCTGTTAACATTGGGTTGAAGAATGTGACGTAAGTTTAGTTTTTTCTGTTAACATTGGGTTGAAGAATGTGACGTAAGTTTAGTTTTTTCTTAGTGGACAGTGGCTTTGTTTTGGGTGCGTTCTACATTGAACAGCTGGCTTGATTTAAACATAGGGTTTTGTCTCATGGAGCTCATCAAAGTCAGATGAAAAAGAACCTGATTGGTCAGCTAAGAATACAATGTTTGGATTCTCTTTTATGTTGATTTGAGAAACGGGCACAAGCTGATGAAGCTGCATGTACAATAGTCATATTATTACAATATAATTATGAGAAAAAGTTAAAGAAGTAAATAAAATGCAATATATCAATGTTTTTTTAAAAAATAAAATTGAGATTGAGTTAGATAGAAAATAGGAGGGTGTGTAAATATGTCTTTTTAATTTTTGGTGTTGGGGTGGGTTTTTTTTGAGGGGGGGGGGGGTTAGGGTAGGCTAAATATTAGTATAAATCAACTGCTTGCAATCAGAAAAAGGTTTACAGTGTGAAATGTTCTGCTTCAGGTCCAAATTAAGCAATGGAACCAACACCATGGCAACCAATGATGTATTCCTGGTTGCAATTTTAGACAATGATGGCTTCAGCATTCCTGTAAGTTTGAATGATCAGTTTCAACCTATTGTATTCCTATTGGTAAAAACATAGGTCAAAGGTCATTTTATGTATCTAACAAAAAAATATTTTCAAGAATGTCTCATGAAATAAATTGCTTTAAACAAAGACATGTAATGACAAGCTAATAAGCCAAATGAAAAAACACTGTGATACATGAACACTGAGATACATTTATATTTTAAAAAATACAAACATTTCTTTCCAACAAATACAGACAGAATCTATTTTGTGACAGTAAATGTAAAAATGTTTATGTCATCCATCTTCTCTTTAGAGCATC